>JANPWX010000100.1:445215-497050 GCA_024734555.1 Trochalopteron elliotii | reverse complement strand
AGTGAGGCCCCTGTGGGTGCCGGGGGCCTGCGCGCCCTTCCTTCCTCCCGGGGGGCGGGAGCGGGCCCGGCGGATCCGGCAGCGAAGCCCTTGGGCTGAAAGGCAGCCGGACCCGCCGGAGCTGCTCGAGGAGGGTGCGGGGCCCCGCGGCTGCGTGCGGAAAGAACTTGAGAAGGCGCAGCCTCTCCCGCTTGGCTAAAGGGGCGAGGGAGGGGGGGTGTCCGCACCTTTCTCTCCGGGCGGATTTGGATCTGCCCGGTGTTGTGGCGCCTGTTTTGTGGCGTTTCAGGAAAGCTCTGGAGGCCGAGGCACCTCCAGGCCTCGACGCTGGCTGTCGTGCGTGAGAATGGGCAGAAATTCGCGTATCCGGGGCGAGAGTACTCACTTTGTAGCTATGTATGAACTTAAAAGTAGTGGGTGGGTAGGCATTCATACAACTGGATCTTGGGATTTGAGTTGAACAGGCAGCATTGGACCACTGGAATATGGGTCACTGAAAAAGGCAGAATAGTTTGAAATCACAAAATATTGACTCCCATTTCACGTAAAGAGGTAGTGAGACTTACTGTAGTATGAATGAAAGTAATGGGTGTACACTTCCGCGTTTTTAAATTGGTGCGCTATAAAATGAGTTATTTATTGACACACCACTTAACTCTTCAAAATCCCTATGTAATCATCTCCTCCATGTAGTGTTGGTTTAGTATCTAAATTTGGCCTCTTATTTGCAGAGTTCTAGCTCATACTGTTAAATCTTTTGTAGTCAGGCTGTTTTCTGCACAGGTGTGTTTTCTGTGCAGGGTAGGGACCTACAGGTTTTTTTTTTTTACTTGAGAATTGTGCATTTTTCTCGTGTCCAAAGGGGTAGTTATGTGCTAAGCACTTAAATGCCTATAAAGTAGGTGTTGAGGCAGTCACCGAAGGAAATGGTAATTAAATGGTAGGTTTTAAGGAGATACTGATGCCTCAGTTGTGTCCAAACCGGTATTGTGATGCTGGGGTTTGTAAAAATGGTTCAGAAAATGTGAGTTTACATGGCTTTTAGTCAAAAAACGTGCCATTATCAGGATACAGCTGATACAGCATGAATAACCTGGAAGTGTTTTACAGAAACAAATTGAAATTGTCATCTTGTCTTCTCTTTATGTTCTTACCTTAATAATTTTAAAGAGCCATCATTACTGTTTGTTGTTTTACTTAATTAACTCCATGTTGCTGGTAATATTAGTAAAACAACTTGTGTAAAACCAGGGCATAGAACATTTGTTTTCTGCAAAATGCTCTTTCTTTAATTCTGAGAAGTGTATAAACTGTACAAGAACAGCCTTAAATGTTTGTTGCATAACTTTAGGTTTTGTGTTCCTTTAGATGTCTTTGATGACTTTAATCAATAACCTTGAATTTTTTGTTTTGTGACATTTAGCAATAGCATTCTGAAATTTTTTGATTGGTCTGTCTGTTGTCTGAGTACTAATCTCCTGAAGTTACAATGCAGGATTTGAGGGTTTGGGGTTTTTTTAAATGGAAGTAGAAGATGAAATAGAGGGGAATAGCAATAGAAAAACACTAGTGGAAATTTCCATACTATATAATAAATACTAAATTTCATAAAGAGGATTGTCACTGCTTTTGAAATTTAATTTTATGTCATTGGAGTGGAGTTTAAATGTAAGATCCTGAAGTGAATTGAGCTGTTTCTGTATTGGCTGAAACAAAACACTGGTGTATCCTTTCCTGTAGAGTGCTCTGTGTTTTAATTTGATAAAATGTGAATTTTTCAGATAAAACTATACAGTTGCTGCCATCTGATGAAAAAGAGTGCTTTTTGCAGAAAGCAAGCAGCCTGCTGTATGCATGATGGTATTAAAAAGGATGTTCAGATTTGTTATTAGTGAGTTTTGCCTGGTTCAATGACCAAATCCATTTGAGACCCTTGTAGACTTAAGTTTTTGTTAAATGCAGGTGATTGTTTTGTTGGGTTTTTAAAAGTAACTTCTTGTGTGTATGGTATTATTTTCTTCCTTCTCTCTTACAAGTTTGGGATGCTTTTTCGTAGTCTTACAAGTGGCCTTGTATCTAAATGGTAAATGACCTATTTCCTAATTTCAGCATAACAGAATGGTTCTTGTTAAGTCAGTACTGAAGGATGATATATTTCTTCAGTAGTGATGGAGGACTTCAGTGCTAACAATTTAATGTATTAAAATGCAGCACTGGAAGGATAATTGTATTGAATTCCCATGGCTCTTTAGAAGAGTTTTGCCTGGTGCTGTCTACAGCTGGTTTGTAAGGCTGCCGCTGGTCTTGTTTTATTTCTACTGGCATTTTGGAAGCAAAATTTTCGTTATATGTAGTTTAGACTTGTTTTTCATCCCTCCTCATACTTGGGATAGTTTTAGTCAATTTAACATAGAGAGCAGAGATGTGAAAGATGGGAAACCTCTGAATATTTTGTGAAAATGGGAAGCTGTGTTGATGAAGGAAGAGACACCAATTCTGTGGCTGAGCCGTAGTGAGAGCTCAGCACTGCCTTGATGTGCTGGTTTGTTTGCCAGCAGTGAACCGGGGCAGTGGTGCTGCCCTCTGCCCATGAGGTAAAGGATGTGTGAAGAGGCTGTGGGAGTCTTCTCCAGGGCTGGGTAAAGGGATGTTAGAAGTTTCAGAAAGCTCACAGGTGGTTTTGGATAGAAAGGAAGTTTGGTGGTGTAGCATCCATAGACTCCAGGTAGGTAGGGTATGTGGCAGATGGCTGAATTATGCTGCTGAGGGAATTCATGGACATAAAAACCAAACGTCTCATTAGCAAGCAAAACTTTACTAATTTACCAATACTAACTTCCTGATTACTATGTACATAGTGGCATAGCCATAGCACTGCTGCTGGTTTTTTTGTGGGAGTTTGGAGGTCTTTGTGTGATGGCTCTCCTGTCCCTTAAAAAGCAGTAAGATTTTTGGGGTTCACCTGTTAATGTCTGTGTAATTACGTATTTACACATTTATATAATTGCATACTTTATATAACAAGTATTAATTTGTTTGTAGAAGGAGAGATTCACTGCTTTTGTTACAGAGATGATGTTTCAGAGATACACCTGCTGTGTGCAGTTGAGGTTTTCAGCTCCTTTATAGAATTTTTTAAGGTATTTGTCAGGTGTTTTGGAAGGATGGTACTACCTGAGACATCAGGACAGATTGTGCAATTAACGAGATTTTGAAATGACACTGAAGATGTATTCTGAGTTCCAGTGTTGAAAACTGTCCAGTTATATAGTTTCCATTTGTAGCTTCAGCTACTAATTGTGGTACAAAAATTACTTTCTACTCACATTCTTTGTAATCAAATGGATGGAAAACTCACTTCAGATAATGCGAATAATCTTTAATCTGTAATTGTAAAACTTGCTTTCAAAGGACCTTGAAATCAATATAATTTTTCAATTGTTGTCTCAGTGAGGTTTTCATGTGTGTTTATAGGTGTTTCTGCTTAAAAATGTGAATAAAAAGGACTCTGCGTTCTATCATGTAGAGATATCCTGTATTGGTAATTTAATCTCTATTTATAGTGTGTATTTTTAAACAAGAGCTAGATACTGGAAGACTTTGCAGTAGATGATTTGATATGCAACCTTTTATTTAGGAATCAGGTGCTCCTAAACCAGTTTCTAAATTATACCTGCTCAGTTAGATAAATCTGCATATATCAGTAGAACAGATGCACAGGCCTTTCAAATAAAATATCTTTTCTTGCCACCTTAAGTGGCATAGCTGCTTAAAGCCATAAGCCTTGACACATGTAAATTATTACTGTATTTTTGGGTTTGCTTTTTCAGACTTTAAAAAGCAGGTTGAAAGTCTGGCAAGGTTCATGTAGCTGTTAATGGCTTGCTAACTCAAAATCATTTTCCTTTAAAGGAGAAAAAACTATGCAACTCTATGAAGCAACTCTCTTTTTCAGGAAAAAGGTGAATCAGAAGCATAGTTACATGCTCTCTTCAAAACTCAAGATATTTTTTTAAGCTCTTTATGCTTTTCTCTCAAGTGTGTCTGTCTGTCTTTTGGTTCAGCAGTCTAAGTTACTGTTCTGCAATTTTTTGGCTCCTTTCTCTTCTGCTCAACTTCCTGTCAGTTATGAAAGGGCATTTTTAATTTTACCAGAAAGCCATTTTGGGCAATATGTTCCTTGCTTTTGGGGATCTGTTAACAAATTTGTTATTAAAATTGCCTTCCAAGTTAATCAAACGACATCTAGAGGTTCCTTGGAGAGCAGTGACTTTTCAGAATTTCAGGACAAGAGAAGTAATGCTTAAGTAATCATTGTAATGCTTTTGTAATCATTGTAAATATAAACAGGGGAAGCAACTATTCATTATCTCAGCTGCCATTTAATTTGTGAGTGGGTCAGTGTTTGTGTTTTTATTGACCAAGGATTGGGACATAACACTGTTAGTCATTCTGTGTGATGTAAGCAATAGGGTGTGGGAATTTTAAGAAAGCAAGTTATCCGCACAAAAGCATCTGTGGTTCACTAAAAATAAAAACAGGGTTAAGGAGTAGGACATGAGGAAGAACTTTGAGATTTCCCATCGAGCAGCTGGTTTAGAAAATCGGTTTGGATGTAGTTAACACTTAGTCTGTAGCAGGCAAGCACTTGTTTGACCCTTTCTGGCTCAGTATGTAATTAACCTCTGATGTTGCAGAGCCAATTGCAGTGATGATACCAGAGGTCAGTTTCTCTGATACCAACATCTCTTACACCTGATGTAAGTATCAGGCAGTAAATGAAAATTATGTGCCTTGTCAAATACTCCGTAGTTTCATAAAAACATCAGATTTCCTGAAAGCGTAATACATAAGGACATAGAAGACAAATATAACTGCCCTGCAACTCTTTTCTTGGTCACTATATTGAAGACTTGTAAGGAATACCTGTATTGTTATGTATTGACCTACTGATCTGGCTGCAGCTTCTCAGCTTCCCTTTTCAGGCAGTTTCTGTAAGGCAAACTTTTGTGTTCAAACACAAATACCAGTTTGGTGCTTATTGTTGCTCACTATTTTTTAAGTATTAACCTCCTATAAACTCTTAAAAATATTCAAAATACAAACAAGAGGCAAGCAATCTTGGCATGGAAACCTCTTTCAAGAATGGAAGCAGTCCATTTTTCTGCTACTTCTTTGTGTGTTTGCAAATTACTTAAAATACTGTATTTGCACGTATTATACTTGGTTTATTCTCTCTCTGCTGATGGGAGTCAAACTCAAAAATAGTGACTGAAAAGAAGCAGAAAGCAGTTGTTTGTTAGTTCAAGTGCAGAGTCCGTTGGCACTACTAGCAGATGCCCCTTTAATACATGTGATGTTTTCTCTTCATTTCAGGTCCTATGCAGAGTCAGATGCAGTTCCCCTCTGGCTATGGCTCACATCTTCCAAACTACAGTGCGCCTTCAGGACACTATTCCCAAGTGCCCAGTAAAGCTGCTGCTTCACATCTGGATAATCAGTACAGAGCCAGTTACTACCCTGGTTACTATTCAGCACCAGCACAAAATGTTATGACATCTGTGGGTAGCAATGTGTTGAATGCACAGGAATCACATCAGTTGTACAACAACACTCCTCCTCATTCAGGGGGATCCAGTGACAGACCTGTTCAAGGAGCAGTATCCTCTGCATCCTACTTGCATGTGAGTGCTCAGCAGTCATATTCAGCATTTGATAATCACTACAGCACTTCTGTCAGCTCTTCAGTTGCATCTCAGGGATTTCCCCTTAACTCTGATCACTACGCCATGCCCGTGGTTTCTGGTGCCATGTATCCCAATGTTTCCTATCCTCCGGTGGCTGCTGGCGCTGTGTATGGGCAGGCATTTACCTCTCAGAGTCTACCTGCTGTTGGACAGTTCAAAGAGACAAATGCATTTTCTAGCCAGAGTCCATCAGTACCTCATTCCCTTCAGCAGCACCTTCCCGTGGGATACAACACAACGTTAGCAACTGTTTCATCTGCTCAGTCTGTGCAAGACACCCTCAGCAGGAATCTCACCGGATCGGTTGCTAAAGTAAACAACCAAATAAGTACAGGTATGGTGTTACTTGAAAGATAGTGAACTTCCAGATTTGTCTGGGAAACACAAGTAATCGTGTGCTCTTGTTGGCTTATTCTTGTACACTGTGTGGAATTCTGTAATGTAATTTTGAGTTCTGTCACTCGTTCTTGTAGCTTTTCTAATTTAGTTACCACAGTCCTCACAATAGCAGCTCTTTGTTCCTATTGAGAGATACAGAAAAGTACACTATTTAGGGGATGGTTTTAGTTTGTGTGGTTTTCATGTGAGTGGCCTCAGAAGGGAGCTTTTTCATGCAGTTCTGAAGGCATGTGTAGTTTCTGAAATCTGTCTGTTATTCGCAAAGATGCTTTTTTCTTTCCTGGCTAGAGAATTTTTCCAAGTCATGGTTGTTGTTTCTTTAAATTCTGCCTTAGTGACACTGTGAGAGACTGAAATGTTAATGGTAATGACTCAAAACAATCAGCCATTGTGGAGGCAGCAGGGTGTTTTGCTGAGGCCAGGTTTGCACACTTTCCCGTGGAGTAGGAGGAGAGCTTTTGGCAGTGTGGTGTATGATGGGGAAGCCTTCAATCCACACAAGACAGGGAGGGTGAACACCCACCACCAGAGGCTACAAGCTGGGTTTTGAGCCAGGTAAGAAGCAGGCCCTGTGGAGGCAGGCTGGTGCTTTTTCTTATGCCAGTTGTCCTTCCTTACTCAACTGTCACACTTAGGCCTGAGAGTGTTCATCCCTTCTGATGGGGCATAACTGGCTCAACTGTGCTGACATGAGAGGCAGCTTTGGCCTTAAAAAGGGCCAAAACCATCAAAGACCCCCAAAGTGCCCCCAGACTCAATTTCCAAAGGAGTGGGCATGATCCACAGGGTTTTAAAAGACTGGATGCAGGCAGGGGAGTTTTACAAAGGGAAGTGCTTGGAGTTCCCGTGTACACCTGAACATTATTAACCCACTGAGCTCTGTTGTGAGACCCCCACTACCAAGAAGACCAGAAGAAGAGAACTAACAGGGCACTGTCTGGATCCCCAGGTGGTGATGTCTGTTTATCCAACACATATAATTTGTACATACTGCTTTTCCACGTTAAGTTTTGTCCCTTTTGGATGGTATGAGACACCTCATGGTATGAGTCCACTGTCATCCCCACCTGCTGTCCACGCCTGGTGTCAGCTGACTTGTGGCTGCCCAGTGCCCAGGTGTTCACTGGAACTTTATTGGTGCTAAGGTGATACAAAAGCACGTGCTTTACTCACAGACACACGTGCAATATCTACAGAAGTGTGGAGTGTCCTGAGGCCAGGGCCTGGGCTGTCTTCTCCTGCCTTGACTTGGAGTGGCCCAGGGCCCTCAGAAGTTCGTGGTTTCTATGGTACCATTTCCCCTGCACTCTGCAGGGAAGGCTCACAAACAACGACATCTGCCTCATTTGTGAGTTCCTGAATGTGTTTGTGATGATGTTCTACAGTGGCCTCTTCTAAGAACGTGTCAGTACACTTGTGTCACACAGTCACATCTGCCACGAATGCTTGCATTTCCTTCACAAAAATTAAGTCTGGTTTGTATAATTCATTGCTGTCATCTCTTATATGTGGTTTCTGAAATACTGTCCAATCCTGCTTTTTTGCTTCTTTTGATAACATTTCACATATGTAATTGTGCCTTGTAATTCTTATATCCTGCACAACTGGGCAGTTCCCAGTGATGTGGGAGCATGTTTCATTCTCTGCCTGGCAGTGCCTGCAGGATTTGAGGTATTTTTCTCGTCTACCACTTGTCTCTTGATGAGTCTTAATCACTCCCTTTCTCTCCCTTCCCCTCTCTTTTTATATTAGTCTTTCTCTCTACTTCACATTTACTGTTAGATAAAATTCATACTGTTGACTTTGGCATATGGTCTTGTATTCAGGCAGAGGCATCTCTGTTACAAGTGTAATAATGGGATCTTAACAAACACACGTGTGTTTTCTCACAAAGTTCAGGAATGTTACCGTGCCCGTTTCTCAAGCCGGCTAGCTTGGCACAGGTGACACTCCAGTGGCATCTTTTCCGCTCAGCTGCGCCCGCGTGGCGATGGCAGGAGGATGAAAAGGGGGGACTCTGGAGAAGCTGGGTCACAATGAGTGTATTGGAACCCCAGTGTGGAGCCCTCACCTCGAGAGTCAGCGTGCCCGAAGACCCCGGCTGACTCTGGGGTGAAACCTTATAACTGGGGGTGTTACACAGAAAGGGAACCAATAACGTTTAACGGGGAGGTGGCTCATATCATAAACAAACATACAAAACAACCATACAATGAACATTAGAAGGTGACAATCAGGATTCTGTCCAATCACTCGATGCTTCTCTCAGAATCTTCCAGAAGTGGGGAGCGACCCTAAAAATGATAGACAGCAACAGGAGACTGTCCATGAAGTGATGGACAGTTAACTGTCTTTGGGGGGTGAAAACTTAGGGAGAATATAGAACCAATCACAGAACTCTCACTGGGGAAAACAGGGATAAACCAAAACTGGGTAACTAAAAGGGTACAGAGAACAAACCATTTTACAAAAGAACACTAACTTATGAATTAAACGTAAAATTAAAAAATGCACTCCCACACAGGAAGAAAGTGGAACCCTACACAGATTTCAAGTCAGTTGGGGTTTTTTTAAATTAATATTTTTGATAACCATTTTATAGAGTTAGGAAGTTGGAGCTGATCTTTGCAAGCAACAACTTGATGGTTTTAGTATGGATGTAGCTGTAAAGTTGTGAAGATGCCAGTTGAGGACCAGTACACTCGGTCCTCATTAGTTCTTTCAGCTTTTGTTTTGTAGGAAAACTGAGTACCAGTTCATGGGGTAGTACTGAGAAGGAAGCATGGAAGAAGCTGGAGATGTGGAAGTAGCTTCACAATGAAATATCTTGCTCTGTGGAGGAGAGAGCAATAGTCTGTGCAGGAAGATTCTGATTTTTGTTCTGAACTGGGAATTTCCTGACTTCACGCAGTTTTGTCTTGTAAGCAGTGCCCGACTACAGCTTGTTTTCTCTACTAAAGACAGTTGTTACATAACTGTAGGTTTCCTTTTTAATGCAAGGTATTTCAGATTATGCTGTTTTAGGAGTCCTTGTAGCTGAGATTTCCTCAGACCAAGGACTTAAGAAAGAATATGGCTTTGATAAAGCTTTTTTTTGGGAAAAGCAGTTAAGCTTAAATGAAGCTCGTTCAATCCACAGTTTGAATTCAGTTTCAATATTGGTTCCCCTCCACAAGACTAGGATGTAGGGTGTCATACTCACCTTGGTTGTTATTACTTTTAATATTAGTTGATTTGAATTCTGTGCTGATGAGTGCTCTGTGTAATTTTCTCCAGTATTTTCAAACTGTGAAACAAAATACCATTTAAAAAAGAAAAATAGAGAGCTCCTTGAAAAGCTCCTGAAGTTACTGACATTTCATGGTTGTGCTTAAAAATGGATTCTTTCAAGGACTGGCCAAGAATTGATTCTGAGTGCAGAATCTGCAGCTGGACTTGACAGAATGCAAATATCTTTCCAGAGTAGCACAATATGCAGTAGGCATATGGAAACAACTTACTCTTTGTTCAGACTGTTACTGTTGTATTTACAGAAGTTTTTAATTGCGATGCTTGTTAGTTTAATTTCCTGTAGAAGTGTCTTGACATGATTCATAGCAATTTTTTTTGTAGTGAGCAGCTGTTTTAAAGGTGGAACACTGGAGCTGACCAGGCAGTGAAGAGCAATATGAGCACTAGTTTTGTGTTTGAACCATTTAATGCTGCTCTTAAGGGGGTGATTGAGTTAGTATAAGGCCTCAAGAAAACGTAGTAGTATTGCACTTGAATTTCAAAGAACTAATGATAGAATTGGGTGTGGTAATGCTGTGTCATAGATACTCACTTTGCAGTTATGAAAATAAACACTGATCCACTGTTTCTCTTGAGCTTGGGTAATACTGCAGTCCTTGCTTGGTTTGCTGGACTGTAGGCCTCAATAGTTAAAACACATGCAGACTCTTTCTGGGCTTGTAAAGCCCAGAAAGCTGCTGATGGAAGCATGCCCTGTGCTTCATTGTACAGTGCTCAGGTTTCTGGGAGTGAATTATCTGCAAAATAATTTTTTTCTCTTTCTCCTGAATTCTGGTTCAGTTTCAGCACACAAATGATTCCTTATTTGCTAAATTACTAAGAAAAGCAGATAAACATAACAACTGATAGCAAGGCTGAAGGAAGAGCTGGACAGTTTTATTATTAAACCTTGAACACTTTAAACCATTTTTGATGTCTGGGGCTAAAGAAACTGCCTCCAATGATATCTGATTTCTTTTAATCTAGAATTCAACATCTTCAGCAAAAATACATTAAAAATCCAATTGCTACAACACCTGGATAGTAAAATACTTACATAAATAATTACAAATAAATGCATAACAATAAAATTGTGAAGTAATTATAGTATTTATTTGATCCTGGCATAATAGGTTTTGAGATGCTTTTTAAGTTTCCCAATCTTATTGTTCTCAGATGGAGTAATTTTATATATAGTATTCTATTTGCTTTCAGCCTTTAAGAAAAGGATTTTGAAAATTATTTGCCAGTTCTTGTACATCCTTGGAAAGTGTCTGAATACAATACACAAGGAGCATAAGGACATAGTCAATGATTGTTGGAAGGAAACTGTCTGAATATTTCATCCTCCCTGCTTCCTTTAGGAAGAAGCAATGATGGGAAACAGTTGCCATCTGTTCTGTGCATAGTTTTTAGCTAAACTACTTGAAAAAAATAAGATTTACTGAAATTCATAAGTGTGGTTTCTGTGACTGTTTATGTAAAGAAACTTGGATACAGTATCCTATTGTTTGTCAGTGTGCCAATATGAGTTTGCTGTCCTTCTCCTGTGTTGTAAAAGATGCCCTTACAATCTTTGAATTATAAATAAGCAAATTGCAGACAGATTGTCAGGATGTTACAGTTTTAATGTATTTTTCCAAGGCTGTTTTTACAGTCAGCACTGAAAGCTCTCTGTTATGAAAATGAAACCTTTATATAGAAGAATGATGTGTTAATTAAAATCTGTGTGTTCAAACAAGACTTACTCAGGAAACATAGGCTTATGAGAGTTTTTCAGAAATTGTTTGACTTTTGAATTGTTTTTTACTTGAATCAAAAAAGTTGTCACCACTGGACTTAAATTGCTTTCATTAAAAATCCTGTTTTATGTATAGCCTTGCAAAGCCTCCAACATGTTAAATTTACTAAGATCAAACCTCTGAACTTCTGTATGTTGTGTACTAAAACTGCAAGAAAGTATTTTCCTAAGACTTTTGTAGCCCCTTTCTGAAATAACTGAAGTATTTTCAGCAGGCTTGCTGAGATTTCACTAGAAGAAACAAAATTTATTTTAAGGGGATTTTTTTTTTTTGGTAGTTGACTGCTCTTGATGAATAATAGCCAGTGAGAATAATTTTCTTTGCTTTAGGAAGTATAAATAAGGTAGAATATAAATACCTCTAATTCGAGATTTTTCTCCTTGGAGGTTTAAACTAGTTTAACCCTGCAAAATCACCCTCTTCTATCTTTAAAATCTGTACTTCAGTACAACAGTGTTGGTAATAATCTGTCCAGGAGCATTACACTATGTAATTGACATACTTTGTATTATTTAGGCTTTTTGTCTTTCTAGGTCAGTAGCTTTCTTTAATGTTTTTCCAGTTTATTTCAGCTGAAATCGGAGCCCTCATTATTCTTGGTGCTTTTCAAGTTAGTATGGATGTCAGCCAGGATGCCTGAATTTTACCAGACTCCTCCATGAGGAGAAGGAGCTGGAGAATATCCTTCTGTGGGTATAAGGCAGGGGTTTCTTTGCATCCTGGTACGGACGGTCTGCTTCAGCTGGGGACATTCTAATTTCATTATCTCACGGGCATACTTGCCCTTATGTCAGATCAGGATGTAAAGTCCTTGCTGCCCCAGTTCCATAGGAATGTAGGCTGTAATCCTGTAAATCTGCTAATATAGGTGTGCTTGAAAAATAGGGAAGGACTGCAGCCTGTGCTGAAAGCCAGGGGCAAAGGATGCTGTTGGAAAACAAGCTGCAGGGAGGTGGTACCTCTCTGCTTAGAAACTGTGTTGTGGGCTGGCTAGGAGGTGTGTGGGGTTGTGAGGGCAGGAAACCAAGATCACAGCTGAAGCAAATCAAGAAGGGTAATTCTCCCATCTCTTCTGAGAATTTGAGGAGATGCTGTGGTGATACTTTTTGACTATGACCTGTAGGTCTCCAGTTAGAAATTAAATGACAACTTTGTGATGATGTATAGGGAAAAGTGATGAATGACAATGCTAATTTGCCCAATTGTGCAGATTCTTTCTGTCACATGCCTTTTAGCTGTAGATTGTTATGCTTGATCATTGTTAATACAAGAGGTGTTCATGGTTGAGAGGCATGAAGGGAAAACTTCAATAGACATTGAAGGTGAGGAGTTGAATGTCAAAACCAGAAAATACTGTGTCACTGACAGAGGATGGGGTTTATATTTATCACAGCTTGGCAAATCTTGCCTTCCCATGACTGCAGTTGAAGGGAATATTATTTGGCCTGATTGTGTTTGTCCTGGATAAGTTGATGGGAAACTTGTGCTCTAAACTGGTATCCAGTCCAGCTTTGTCTTGAGCTACAGTCGGCAATCCTAAAATGATACTTACATGACAGAATGCAGTCTTCTCATTGGCCAGAGGAAAAAAATCTGTAATATATAAAAATAGTGTAATTTCTCTCACCATAGATTATTTCGTGTGATGATAGTTACCAACAATGTGGTTTTAAATGTTTATTTTGTTCAAGTGTTTCCTTTGGTCTTGGTTGCTTACAGCATTTAAAACCTTCATGTAGTCACCAAATAAAGTTCAACATTTATTTTTGCAGGTTGGATTTTTGTACAGAGAAAAAAATGCATTTTATTTCTCAGAGTTTAGAAACATTTTTTTAGAATGCATTTGAAGGATTCATGTAATTTTGAAGGTAATTGGATAACCTTTGCTTGAGAATAGATATTAGTACATGGCAGGAAGGTATTACATCTTCAGCTAATCCAGGTGTAAATTGGTTTTGGCTTTGAGCAGGTGACAGTGACATTACAGCATTTAACACTCTTTACAGCAGTGCTTGATGCTGCCAGCACTGCTGTATTGACTTGGAATGTGGAAAATACCATCATCCCACAAACAACTCCCTGCTACAAAACCTGGGTGAGCACGTGAATGTGGCAAAGCATTTCCCTTGTTATCTTGCATATCTTGCTTGAGGAGGCTACTGTAATAAGAGCATTCCTGCTGACAGGTTCTGAAGCTCCCATGGAGAATCTGCAAGACAGTGTGTAGAAGCAGAGGTTATAGCAAGTCCATTGCAGTAAAAAATGTATGTTCATTGGAAAAAGACATCATTTTGATTTTGGTAAGACTTGCAAAAAAGCTGTGTGTATGCTCAACATCAGATTTTAAAATTGCAAAATATATAAAAGATCCCTTGAGATAATAAGGATGCATGCTGGTAATTTTGATTGTAAATAATAAAAACAGAAGGATCATTTTGAGCTGTCTCTTCTTCTTCACCCTCTAAAGGAAATCTCAACTTGCCCATAAAGTTCTCTGAGATATCACCTCCATTATTCAAGTCAGGGACAGTATGACCTACACAGCTATATGTGCAGAAGATGCAAAGTTAATACTACCTCTGCATCCTCTAGCAAATTCTGTAACTTAACCAAATATTCTACAAATGGAAAATTTTGTTCTTGCTTAATTTCTGTGTTTGTTTACTGACTACTTTTGCTAAAACCATTTACTTTCTCTTCTTTTTAACAGCTTGCTTGGTCAGGGTTTTTTTAGAAAGAATCGTAATACAGATTTTCTCACTTTATAAGCAAAGAGCAACCCGTAGTTGAGAGCTAACTTAATTGGAGTTCTGTTGTCCTTATCTGATGGGAGTTTCAGCTGGACTATGTCAAATCTTTCAAAGCATTAATCTGACTTTTTTTTAAAGTAGATTATATCTACTCCAGATGTCTAAAACACATCAGAAGTTTTTTGGAATACTCAGGGTTGATTGAAACAGATTGCTTGGACTATGAGTCTCATAACTGAATACCCATATTGCAAAGTGCCAGCACTGCAAGGGAGGCATAAACTCATCTACTGCACAATACTCATCTACTGCATTCCTCCCATGGGAGGAATGTTGAGGGAGCCTATTTCAGGTGGACTACAGTCCACTTATCTGGGAAGAGTAACTTGTAAAACCACAGCTTTGTGGGGATGTATCAAAAGAAGCGTCAGCTTAGTCTTGCCCTTACTGCATCATGCTTCCTTTTTTTTGCTGTTGTCAGAGCAATTTGTTCATTATAATGGAGTTCTGGCACTGTAGGTATTGAATTTTTAAAGCAACCAATCTTTCCTAGATACTTGTTTGAAGACATGTCTCTTTGAAGTACTGTATTGTTTTTTGTAGTAACTGTGGAATCAAATGTGATTGCTTGTGTTGTGTAATTGTCTGTGCAAGTACATACAAAGGGTTCCTGCTTTCTGCTGTTGTTTTCAGGTGGCATTGATTCTTCACAGCCCGTGCACTCAGTGAGCCAGAATGTTCCATTTACCAAGCCTGGAGTTGGAACATCTGATTCCTCTGCTGTGATGTCGTCAGTGAGGTCACCTGCTCCAAGCCTGTCTTCAAAGCCACCATCTTCACCGTCTGTTACACAGTCACCAGAGCTGGCCCTTCAGGAAGGTATTAAAAGGGAGTGGGAAGTCACCTACAGACTTTGTTCTATTCCACATGCACACATGAATGCTGGAAGTTTTATTGCTGCTTTTCTGTGTTTGACTGTGGCACATCTCTGGCGTCTCATCAGGCTCCCTTAGTGGTGGTGTTTTATGTCACCTTGGTTGTAGCTTCTCTTAGTGCTTGTGTTTGATTCCCTTTGTCCATGTGTTGCCTTGGCTTGTTTGTCTTGTTGGCAGTCTTACATGTCTCTTGCTCAAAAAAACTTTTAGTTCCCTTCTTCTAAAAAGCTGCTCCCTACTTTAATTTCTTAGACAAAGGTCTTAAAATTAGCTTGTAATTAGTATGTATTGAAAAATAAAGTGTAAATTAGAAATCTGCTAATTTGTTTGTGGAAACAGTGAGTTTGAGGATTAAGTTCAAACTGGTAGAATTGTTTTCTTACTGCCTAGCTGTAAGTGCTCATGGAAAGCTGCTGCAAGAATTCTTGTGGGAACACAGGACTGTTTGTATAAGCTCCTTCCTATTCCAAGATGTTGGCAGCATCTTGACAAAGAATCAATTGGCTCTTGAGCCTTCTGCAGTTAAATTAAACTTTACACTGATGTTTTAACTTGCCTCTTGATTATTACATGTTTCTGTATCTGGTATTCCAAATCTAATTGACTGCATGATTGATTTTATTTTTGTTTGTTTGTTTGTTTTGTAGGTTTTTTTGTTTTCTGCGGTTTTTTGGGGTTTTTTTTTGTTTTGGCCATATTTTCTCTTAGCAATTTCAGAATTTTAAATTCATACGGATAAAGAACTCTGCCTGAGGGGTGGAAGTAGGCATTGATTTTGTCCAGAACAATTGTGTGATTGTCACAGCATATCTTTTTATTCTTAAATTACAGAATCCTCTGACGTAAATAACTGAATTACCCCTTTTCCTCTATTTCGTCCTTCTTCTGGTAGAATGCAGATTACAAGTTGTTTGTCAATCATTTCTATATATATTAGAGGAAAAAAAAATAGTTCGTTGCTATAAAGTCCTATGTACAGTGTATCATTTTAAGGAAAACATGTCAATTTTTGGAACTGTGGCTCTTGCACAGTTTTATAGTTGATTTTGGTGCTAGATAGACTTTGTGTTGTAGGTGTGCTTGCTAGAAAAAAAGTGTTGCTTCCTTTTCCAAAGATATTGGAAACCAAGTTTTTAATGAGAAAAGGGATTTTAGCTGTTGAGCTGTGATTGCTTTGATGTGCAGTGTATGTGTTCTGGAAGTGATTCCTGTGAAATGTGTGAACTCCTGGTACAGCAGCTACAGATCAGTGCAGTGGCTGCTGATCTTCCCTATGTTCAAATGCTTCCACTAAGTGAAGGTGAATGCAGTAAGTAGCTGAATGAGCACATTTTAAAAACAACAATGTGTTGGCAGTATAAGCATAAGTTCTCAGGAGTTCCTGTTAATCTAATTTTTTCTATTTACATGTCATCACACATACGTTTCTATGTTTAGATGATGGTTATATGAACATTGGAAGACTTCAAACTCTTTGTTAGTTTTGTTTGGGGAATCTGAAATAAGTAACATACTCTTGCTTTTTTTATCAACTTCTTTTTATCAAAAATTAAATATGGTAATTATTTGTGGAAGTGAACCTACTGAAAAAACAGAGCACATGTACTGAATGTTTATCTGGCTTAGAATTCCAAATACGTTTCTCCTGCAGAGATCAGATGGACGTGATTTTTTTAAAATATTCTTCTAAATTATAGAATACCATTGTCTACATGGAAGCATCGTGAAAAAAGTTTGAATTAATTTTTAAATTAATTAGGATTTCATTGTTTTAGGCTCCTCGGGGGGCGTTTCTATAAAAATTAAAAAATTCTAATTGTTTACTTTGATATCTTCTAACAGGACAAAAACCTTAAAATATATCAAAATCTTTTTAATCTGACATAACTATCTGTACAAATTTAATGTGCAGTTTATGTTTGAAAGGCTTTTATGGTGTGAATGATTGATTGAATTTAAAATACCTAAATAGTTGGTTTATTTTACAGGCAAATGTGTTGTTACCCCAATTAATCTTCTGTGTCCTGCCACCTACATTTCTAGGTGTCTGTAAATTACAGTGGGATAAAGCCTTACAGTGCTTGCAGGGTTTAGAAATTTCCAGTCCAAGAAATATGTGATGATTTAAATTACGTGGTGGAATTTTAGGCCAAATTTATGGAATAACCTGACTCAAAAGAAATAATGATTTCAAAATCGGCTTTTGCAGTTTTAAAAGTGGGAGATTTTAACACCATTATCAAATCTGTAAAAGATACTGAGCAGAACTGAGTTGTCACAACAGAAAATGTGATTAGGCACATGATGGCACTTGGAACTGCTGTCTGCAGTCACCCATTTCTGCCCTCAGTTGGTTTCTCCCATGTGTTGGCCTGCCATTGGCATTGCTGGCAGTGAGCTAGAATGGGAGACTTTCCCACCTGACAATGACTTCTTAAACTATGCTATTTTTTAACCAGATCTGTTTTCAGAAGGTTTGTTGTTTTAGCTGGACGATTGTACTAGCACAGCACAGTCTTAAAGACAGGAATCTGTGGTACTGTTGGCAATGAAAATAAATCTATGCAAACTCCTAAGGCTGGTAAGAATGAAACCAGTCTGGTCTTCACAGCATTTATAGTGACATAATTCATGATTCCTGAACTTCTATGTTGCTAGCACATTATTTTAATCTCTTTTCATCTGTATTCTTTCTGAACACCTGCATCCTTAATGCATGTGACCAGTAATGAGTAATCCAGTCCTTTTCTCTCATCTGTGCATGCTTGGAATTTTGCATTGGCATGCACTTTCCAGGTAGATGTCCTTTCTTTCTTCTTCTTATCCATGTACATGGTGTCTTTACACTCTCATGTCTACTTTTGCATTGGTTCTTGCTGTTACAGTGCAGCTCTTCCTGTCGTCCTGACTTTTTTCCCTTTTACTTGCATGTTAATTATTTTAAGGTAGTTTTTTTCCCTCTCTTTCACAATAATGCAGCTGTTCTGTTTTATTCCTCAGTAGTTCTCCCAGGCCTGAGAAAAGACTTAGTCTGTTAGTCTATTCTTGCACAGATAATGATTTTCTTGTACTCTCCTTCCCAAGTGCATCCAGTAAATTTATAAAAGATGGGACTAGAAATTACTCAAATTAGCCCTGTGTTTTAGCACTATGGAGAAACTGAAGCACTAAGAATCCACTTAGTGGTGCTTGGGATGATTTTTCATTCATGGTTGTAACTACTTGAATTATGGAGGGATTTGGTTGGAATTGCACAAGTTTTAATGCACAAGATAAAGGAATATGATTGCCCATCTCTCCTTGCACCAGTCTCTCTATGAAAGTCCACCTTCTCAAGAATGTTGTTATTTAGCTTTGTTTTCTTTTTACTTCCAGTATTTGAATACATACTCTTCCCCTTAATTCTGTTGGGGTTTTTTAAGTGAAATTAAAATGCTCCTCTTGGGTTCATTTGCTAACTCTTTCTGAAAAAGTCATGAAACTAACAGTATTTATATACCATATTTTAAATAAAATAAAGGTTGAGATGGTTGATTGAAGTCATGGATGGGCATATTATTAGTTACCATGATGGTTTCAGATTATGCATAACATAACACTTCTGTAATTCTTTAAAGTATTAAAATAAAGAATGCTACTCCTTGGTGCCACAGTATTTCTACAGAGGGAAGGAACTCCAAATTCCCAAATATTTAAACAGTTTTGAATACTTAGGATATTTTCTTTCCATACCAATCCATTAGATTGAGAACAGAGAAATTTATTTAGGATGCATTTATTAGGATGTCACTGCCTGACTAAAAGCGTATTTAAAATCCTTGCTAACCCTGTCTTGTCAAAAGAGAAATGTAAGATTTCTTGAATATGCTGAAAATGCATCAATAACAAGTAATGTAGGAAATTAACTATAAGCCATTGCTGCATGCTGTACTCTGTTTTGAAATGGTATGTTTGTGTTGCTTTTGTGTATTGCTCACGTATGTTTAGCGTAGAGACTGTAAAAGCAAACAAATAAAAAACTAAAAAACCCTAATAGGTTGTGCTGTGGAGGTGACAGCAGTAACGGTGCATTGTCAGCGGATACTGGAAGTGTGTGTTGTTATCACGTGCTTATGAGCCTGAATTTAGGCACTCATGTAAACATAACCCAAATTTTCATGTTTTCCTAACTTGAATTTCACTGATTGTGTTGTGCTCTTTGTATGTGTGTTTGTACTCGTGCATGTGGCAACAGCAGTATATTCCATTCATTTCTCACGGAATTCCAAAATTAATTATTCTTGTCTTAAAAGGGGCAGGTATGCCAAGCAAAAGTTAATACTACACATTTTCATAACGTAATTTGAATCTATGTGGAAATAACCCCTTTATTTCTGTGTATTAATTTATGAAAGTACTCCACTGGACAAACTGGTATTAAAAAAATATGTAGGGAGTCCGTGTGTTTAATTTCCTGATACACATGCACATACACACATATAAAATTATCTGCTAACTTCCATGTGCTACGAACATTTGCTGAACTAGCCCACTAAAAACTGCTTCTAGGGTTGTAGATTTAACTTGTTGCATGCTGGGATTTTCTCTGGAACAGCTGATTTCTCTCACTTTTAATGCAATGATTTGTGACTTTCGTTTCTCGTCTTTCCTGTCTGTCTGACTCTGATGTTTGTGCTTTCCACTTCACAGGCATGCAGTATGGTGGATATGTTAATAATCAAGCTAGCTCTGCACCAGCTCCCTTGTCATCAAGTTCAGATGATGAGGAAGAGGATGAGGAGGATGAGGAAGCAGGTTGGCTTTAGCTTTACACCAGTATCTTGTTCTCTTCCTACTCAAGGTTTTCTCCGTATTTCCATCCCCTGAAATTTTTTCTTTAAGACAAAGCATCACTCTGACTCTTCAGCTTGAAATTTCCCAGCTGTTACTAGTGTAGTAAACAAAAAGGACTTCAGTAGTGACCAACAAATAGGTCCTTTTTTTGTCATGTTAATATCAGATGTTTTATGAATCTAACAAAGTAATATTCACAACTTGCAAGACTCCCATATTTTTAGTATTTTGATTTGCAGTGAGTTTTAACTGAAGATAACTAGCAGTAGATTTTAGACTGATAATTGGTCAGGTTAAGCAACCAGATGCCATTTGTATCATTACATTAAATAGTGTTTACCTTGTTTCTCATTTTATGCATAAGGCACTCATATAATTAATGTAGAGCTTGAGAGGTTGTAAGTGTGCTTTTTAGGACAGTAAATTAATCTCTGCAATTTTTTTTCTTCTAAAGGTGTATGTCTCAATGGTCAGGCACATATGTTCAGTTTTAATCTGCTAGTTTGTAGAAAACTTGAAAAGTTTGTTGATGTTATTTTTTAAGAAGCGATTTGTCTTGATTGATTGAAGTGTTACATACTTGGTTGCAAGGATCCTGCCTGTGTTTTGTCAGAATGACCAGGTTTTGTGAGTTTAATGTTTCTCATCAGTTTAGTTTCTTCAGTTTTGGTAACCTTTTCCTTTGGAACTTAAAGAGGTCTTTACTGGCTGCATGAGTGGTAACAGCATAAAAAGCTTCTTGAGATAAACATCAGACTACTACCCTTGTTGATAGATGGAAGTAACAGCACATACCTTGTACTGCTGGCTTTTAGTGTTGATTGGGAGTAGGAAATTAGTGTAGCTTTTTCTTTAATTTTGTAATTCATGTTGTCAGAAAAAAAACAGTGCCAGTTTTATTAAAATAATTAAATCATCACCTGAAATACTGTGAAAATAGTGTAGTGTACTGATAATTATTCTGTGAAGAATGGAACAAACCAATTATGTCATCCAGGTCATAATTAAGACCAGTGCATTAGGCTTGCATGACAAGGTTTCTGTCAAATGATGGTGATTGGGTTTTTTATCAGTAGTAACCTCTCTCTCCTTACTTCGTTTCCTAAGCAGAGTTTCATACTCCCTACCATCATTCTCTCTCAAGTTCTGTACTTCACTAAAACCTGTAGCCTTGGAGGTATCATTGCATTTAAATTTATCTTACAGAAAAGAGTGAAAGGACACCCAGGTTCAATACAGAGGCAGTGTGATTAATAAGCAGCATCCTGTGTTATGCCCTGGCACCAGGAGCTAATGCAAATCCTAAAGATATTTCAGTAGACAAATTTCTGCCTCAGACTGTCACAGTGGTTTTATGAAGAAGAGGTGTTGGAAACCTGGTTGTTTCTGTTTGTGTAATTTCTCAGTTGTTTTGTTGACCTAATGAAAAGTATATTTTGACTTTTCTGTAGTAAGACGTAGCAAAGCTTTAATAGCCCTAATCCTGGTCAGGGTAAAAAAAGTCATGAATCTTGTTTCCTTCAGCTTCTAGAATAGAAAATAAAATCTTGCAATTACGTTCTTTTGTAATCTCTAGGATTAAAAAAAAAAGAAAATTTACAGTGCAAATCTGAAAACTAAGATTGTATGAATTTCACAGAATTAAATTTTCCTTTAAATAATACATTATTTTTAGTTTTATGGATTTTTAAATAACTTTTCTATTTCTTAGTTGAATGCTTTAAAGGCAAAATGCACAAAAATTATCTATACTGTCAGGGTGGTGCCATGGTATTTCTGTGTCCCAAATGTCAGTGATGTTATGTTTTCATATGCAGGTGTCTCTTTACTTTAAAGTCTCAAACGTTCCACCATTGAAGTTCTCCCTTGAAATACTTTGAGCTTTGCAATGGGATGTGTGGTCATGGTTGATCCTTCTGAATAGAACAGTGTCAGTGAATCTTTCCAGTTCTTTCTGCCACAAAAATTATATATACAATTTTCATTTTTTTCTCAATTCCTAAATAGACACTTTCTTTTCTATCACACTTCCTGGCTTGGTGTGTTCTAAAGAGAAGATACCTTTAATCTTCTTGGCCCTTTTTTCTTTGGAAATAAATGTGTGAAATTGCACTGAAAGAGGTGTTTTAAAATAATTCTTTGTTTGCCAGATGTTTTACAATAAGATATTCAAGATCTATGCATAGATTGAACTAAAAATTAAGCAATCGAGTTTCTTCAGTCCTGACAACTATGTATGTCCTTATTGTGCTTGTTTATATCTGCCTAATTACCTTTTGGTATTTATTTTTACCGAGTTACTTTCTACTTAGCTACTTTAGGCTGAGCCAAGAGTAATTGAAGAGTAACTCAACTACCCACTGGAGTTCAGACCTCTTGTCAATGATAATGGAAAATAGAACCTTTAGACTGAAATAAAAGCTAGCTGTGGATTAGAATGGTACCGAAAGGAGGGAAGAATTAAATACTTGTCAATTTGGCTTGATGGTGGGGATGGTGGATAATCACTCTGAAGATGATGGGAGTCTTCTGTTGCTTGCAGTTGTGAAGAAAGTTATGAATGGACTGTTTTTAAAATGAGCATGGCTACAGTCTAGAAAGAACTTTTGGTTTAATAGAAAAAATGTTTTTTATTTCAATAAACAATGTTTTTCATTTTTTTTGTCTTTTTCCCATTGATCTCTCTTGCTGTATGTTGGGCATGTGTTTGTTTGTTTCTAGTATCATGCTGATTATACTTGCTCCCTCTCCTCTTTACAATGGTAATAATTTTCAAGTCTTAGGGCTGAAGTGGTGGGGTTTTTTCCCAGGATCTTTCTTGACAATTTCTTATTAAAGGTTTTAGAAAAAGATCTCTGTCTCTTATTTATCAAAAGCTTGCTATTTCTGATGTCCCTAAAGTTAAACTATTTTCCTTCCCCAGCACTTGATAGTTCCTCTACTACAAGCAGTGCCTCTCCTGTTCTGAACAATTATGATGCCCTGGAAGGAGGTGGCTATCCAGGTAATCAGTTAGTTTTGAATTATTTATTTAGGTAATAGATAAATAAATTTATTTATTTATTAGGTGTTTTTTAAATTGTTTCTGGTGTTGGTTATTGTTAATTAACAAGTAGATGAAAGACAGTGGCTATGAAAGGAACCGGGGAAATCATCAGAGGAAACATACATGCCTTTTAAAATAATTTCTCAGTTTTAACAGTAAAGTTCATATAACCATTTAATAAAACTTCCCTGAATCATAAGTCATACTTTCCATTGTAGTATTGAAGGTACTGCTGAAAATATGCTAAGTGTGAAAGCAGCATCTTTTTTCTAGATTATATTGTATGCCTGATGGTGTTGTTGATGTTAGGAGCTGATAATAGTTGCTGACACAACACAGAAGTTTTGGGGGACCAATAATATCAGCTTGTAGAGATGCTTGGATCAGGTTATTTTTATTTATTTTTCTTCATTTAAAGAAAATGGCTGCTGTTTTGCTTACTCTTAAAATACCAGGATTGTCAGGTTGGTTCTAAACAAACCTACTGGTCGACTAACTTGGTCTTGAAATCTGTAGAGCTGCCATATTGAAAGCAAGTGGAAAAGATGCTGTTTGAAGTATTTCAGCCAGTATTTAAATTAACAATTGGATTAATTTGGCGGGCCTACCCCTCCTGCCTCCTTTGCCTTGTTCTGGCCCCTTGGAGGATCTCAGTAGTTGTCCATAGTTTGATGGATTCCTGATAAGAGTGAGATCTCTCTCAGTTAGAAAGCTGATATTGTTATCCACATAGAGTCTAGCAGGACTACAAATTCTAAGCTCTGGCCTAATAACTAACCATTTTAGTTCTGCTGAAGGCATATTCTAAAAATAACTTTTTTTTAAAAATAAGATAAACAGAGTCAACATTAGGTTTCTTAAATCTGTTGCTTTTTTTAATTGTTTTTTTAACTGGGTTGTTTTTTCCTCATGGAGTGTTCATGCCAAACATAGTTTCTTGGCAGTTGGTTTCTTAAAGTGCTTTTTTCCTTTGCTTGCACTTCTCCCAGTTGACTTCACCAAGCTTAAATTCTTCTGAAACTTAGCTCACATTCATAGACATTTCTGAAGAGTAGTTTTATCTCTTTACAGCTGTTAAGTTCACTGTGGAGTTAGGTCTGTGTCTTTCAGTTTGACCTTTGAAAATAGCAGAACTAAACTGTGCTGCAGGCGTATATAAGAGAAACTTGCATCAGGTTGAAACTTCAAAAGAGACCATGCCTAGTTTCTCCTCAACCAATTACGAATGCTGTCAAAACTTGCCAATGGAACCATTCTCTAACTCTAGGCACGGCTTCTCATGAAGTAATGGTAGACTCACAGAATGATTCTAGTCATGTTATGACAGTTTTCAGAAGTGGTAGAGAGGAAACTAAGTGTGAATGGTCTCATTTGTGGTTTATATCAAATGTATCTATTATATATACATGTATATATATAGTATGTGTGTATAATATATATGCATGTATATTTATATCAAATGTATATATGTAATGTATATATGGAATAAAATGTGGTTCTTCTATTTTTATTCAATTCAAATGTTGTTTTTTTTCAAGTTGCCTCTTTTTGTAAAGCAACATTTTGTTTGTAGTGACACAAGTCTCTGGTCATCTTTCCATACACACTTTGTCAATATTCTTGAAGTAATCTTCCTTTTTAATTTCTTTTTTCAGTGCAGAAAAATAACTTGATGGATAATGAAAAAACTCATAAATGGCAATGTTGTTTTGATGCATTTAGGAGTTTACATTTAAATTACAAAGGAAATAATAAGTATATTCAATACCTGTGTTATTTCTTTTGTCTTTCCAGAGACACGTTCTGTGACCAGCAGCCCAGTTCCCTCTCCATCAGTCCTCCAAACATCAAAAGCTTCTAAGCCCTTTGGTTATGGATATCCAGCACTGCAGCCAGGCTACCAAAATGCAACACCACCTACTCCTGTGCAGCCCAGTAATCCAGGACACCATCCTGGTTTTCAGCACTATCCACAGGCTTGTATTTTTAATTTAAAAATTACTTCATGAAGTAAATTCTTGGAAAACCTGATTCTGTGTGATATATCTCCCCCTTTATTTTCATATATTTATAATTTCTGAGACAGTAGATGTTAGGTGTAATATTTTTGTCATAGGACTGGTTCTAAACTTATTGGAAGGCTTTTGAATGAAAGTTTTTACTGTGCCTCCAAGTAGTTAGGCTTAACAAGTTTGTTTCACCAGTTATTAGCAACCTCTACAGTGTTAAGGTTTGATGTTTGAAGGAGCTGAACTTTATTGATAGAAAACCATGAAGAAGCATGAGGAAGTACTTGATCAGCATATGTCAGAGCATTGCAATAGACTGTGATCTCAAGCATTGAATGGCTTTATGAGCAAGGCATGGCATAGGGTCCAGATGAAAGAGCTCTGTAGAGCTTGTGCTGGCTGTGTGTAGTGGAGGAGGCTGCCTGCATCTGCTCTGTTTCCTCATAAACATAGCTCCAAACACCCAAGAAATTCTGTACAATCACTTGAATCCTGTTGTACACGTGAATCCCCCAAGAGCAGTGGCAGAAGACGAGCCAGATACTGAGCTGATTTGATACACAAATGCTGTAGAAGTGCAGAGAAATATGTGTGTGAAGGGGTCTAGAAAAAGAAACTGACTGGTACACATATCTCTGACATACTGATACACTGTCTCTGAAGTAAGGGTCAACTGGCAAAGATAGTGAAACTGCTGTGGTAGGTGTTCAAAATCCAGTAATGGTTTCACTGTCACAGACATAATGTAAAATGTGACTTTGAAGAATGTTTAATTTTTTTTTTTTAATTGAAAGGGTTGGCTTCATCTTTGCTATAATGCAAGGTGAAGTTAGACTCTTTTCAGGAGCACACAGTAAAAGAGCAGCAGTTGCCTCAAGTGAAGTCTGGTTGGATATATAAAGAGAAAACTTCAGGATGGGAGTGGAAAAGTACTAGAACAGATGGTGCTGTGAAATCCTTGGATATTTTCAAAATTTAGCTGGACGAATCTATATGAGCCACCTAAACTAACTTTTAAGTTAGCCTTGCTTGAGCAAGGGGTTAGACTACCAGAACTCAAAGGTGCCTTCCAACCTAACCTTTTCTCCTATAGTGTTTTCTTTTAATTTAAAATAAATATTTAAAGGCAATGTCTGTAACTTGGAAGAGTTGATGCTAACAAAAGTTAAATTGCAGAAGAGAGTGGGAGAGAAATTGTGTCAGCCTTTTTAATAGCTTATTTTCTTATGCCTGGAGAGATTGAAGGTTTATGTGTGACTTCCAGTGTTGATTTGTGTAACGAATTTGAATTTTGTCCTATAATACACATTTGGAAGGTGTGTCACAGTTGTAGCATTTTTAAATTTCTACAGTACCACACTCTTTTTCTTATTTGGATTTGTTACTAATTGCTGCTGTATCTTTTTTTAATACATGTTTGGAAGGGAGAGCACTACAAGAAGATTGAAGGTTGTTATTTAAACATCGTGTGTTTACCTGTTTGTCATGCTCTTTCCTTTTTCAGCAATATCCAGGTGTGAACCAGCTGTCCTCTTCCTTAGGAGGATTGAGTCTACAGCATTCTCAGCAGCCAGAAAGCTTGAGACCAGTAAACCTTACACATGATAGAAATATTTTACCGGTGTCTTCGGTTCCGGCACCTGTGCCTAACTTGAATTCCGATCTTAGGAAATTGAACTGCAGTCCAGAGTAAGTTTACTGTGTCAGGGACAGTGTCTCATATTTTTTAGTGGGCAATAATTATTTAAAATGTCAAAAAGCGTCTAAACTGATTCCTAACTTTAAATCTTAGTGATGGGCTCATAAAACCCCTTTTAACTGAAATTAAAATTTAATTTTAAAAAAATTTAAATTAAATTAAAATAAATTAAATTAATTTATCCTCCGAATCATTACACAAATATTGTAACTGCCGTCATAATACATTATATGCAGTAATTGTAGCTAGTTCCTTAGTATTTTAATAATTGTTCTATATCTTCACCTTGTTATATCCTTTTTTTTAAAAAAAGGTATTTTAATAAACACCTTAATGTTGCACAATATGTTTTGTAGAATATTTTGTAGTATTGCATAGGATTTTTTTCACGAAAGTATTATGATCATGCCTGAATACACTTAACAGTTTATGAGTATGTTTTACTATAGTAATTCTGCAATCACATACCTCTAATAACATTAAGTAGTATTATCAACTATCCCAAGTCAAGTGCAGCTAAGTACAATGGAAAGTGCAATTTCCCAAAGATTTTATTTATAATTCCAACATAAATTGCCCCAAAGTGACTCAGCATCCTTATTGCTGTAGTGACAGTGCATGGTCCCACCAGAAAACAGAAATCAGAAAACCAAAGGCCTGGAAATCTTTCTTGCATGTGGAACACTTTGGACTGTACTATTTGTGTGTTGGGCTTTTTTAGTGTCCCTTTATATTACACAAAACAAAAGATTTTGATCTCTCAGTATTTGGGATCCTTTTCTACTGTTTTCTCATATAAATAGAACAGTCTGGGAACTAGTTAAGTGCTCTATTGATTCACTGGAAAAATCTTTATAATAAACAGAAAAATACATAGTTTTCATTGAGTGTTGTATCTAAAGCAGTTCTGTCTCTTAATTGCAAGTTAGTTTTGGTATACTTGCATTGCTGAACTGCTAAACTGTGGAGCAGGGGAGTATTTTTTGTTTTGTTTCCTTACAAAGCCTTTTTAAAATCTTTTTGCATTTTTTTGAATTAAATAATTTTTGTAAAACATAGAATTTCATAAATTTCTAACTTCTTTAAAATCAGGTGTTAACACAATATTTTCAACATCTTTTAAAATTCCATTTTTAACATAATGTTTCTATTTCCTTTGAGCTCATTTCGATGTACGTTGACAAATATTCCGCAGACACAGGCTTTGTTGAACAAAGCTAAGCTTCCTTTGGGTTTGTTGCTGCATCCCTTCAGGGACCTAACGGTAAAGTACCTTACTTTTTTGTGTGTGTGTTTGTTTTATATATGCTTTGGTTCTATTTTCATTCCAACAATAAGATATAATGAGCTCTAAGTCCTAATTTAACAGAAGTACCAAAAAATTGTCTGTGACTTAAAGAGGAGGAGGCTAAAAAAGCCTTGAAATTGCTACTCCATTGAAATGAATAAGGGAGAAGCCCTTCAAGTTTTGTTGTTGTTGTTGTTGAAAATCTTTGCTTGCCTGTGGTTCTCTGGAGAATTGCCGCTCTGTGTGTTGGGCTCACAACTGTCAGATACATCTTGAAAAGGTGTTTACAGAGCTTCCCTGCAGAGAGGTGCTCAGTTTGAATGTGTGACTGGCCTGATGCTTGCTGTCAACAGAACATAAGCACAATATAAGGTTGAAGCTATATTCATTATTCTTAAGCGACTCCTTTGAATCTAATTTATTAGCACGTATGTAAAAATGTGAATAACTGTCTGGTATAAGTTCTTTTTATTAGATGTGTGTTCTTTGTTTAAGGTATGCTGTCTGTCATATTTAGTATTTTCACTCAAAAGTTGTCCTTTCGTAATTATTTTTTTGCCATAGTAGCTGTAATTTAAAGTAATTTCATTTAAGATCTTACTACATCTTTGATTTTGAGATTGTATTAAGATAATAATAAAATGGGGTTTTTTTTGTTTTAAGGGAGAGACTGTTTTTAATAGACATCATAATTACTCTACAAAATTGAACCAAACAGCTAAAGGGAAAAATTATAGAAAATGTAGTTAGGAAGCTTTTATGAACTGTACTGCACAGAGGTGTTTTCCATAAAGTATATTATGTTCTTTTGTGACAGCTTTTCATTGTTTCCTTTTTAGCAATTACCAGTAATAACATCAAGCACAATAGTGAGATGCAGGTCCTGCAGGACTTACATCAACCCTTTTGTTTCTTTCATTGATCAAAGGCGGTGGAAATGCAACCTGTGCTATAGAGTTAATGATGGTAAGTGACTGTAGCAGGAGATGCTTTCATTTATAGAATCTCTTGCAAGTATTTATATCGTATCAGTCCATGGGATATTTTAAATTAAAACATAGACTACAGTGACAATGTCCTTATGGTCTAGAGATTTTGAAAACCATCTTAAGTCAGATGTGTTGTGCTTTTTCTTTAAGCAAAATATTGTTTTGTAATCTTTAGGGAGAGGAAGAAAATGTATTCATAATATGCTGATTACTTGGCTAATGAAATCAGCTAATCCCACTGACTGCTGTTGCAATATGCAAATGGAAACATGATGACAGCTACAATCCAGGCCAGAGGTTATGAGAAACAGTACAGATTGGTGCTTGTTGTGAAATGCTCTACTTGCATTGCTGTTTTATAGCTGGGGATCTGTTTTTTAAAATAAACCTTCCCAATTACTGAATTTCGATGTTTAAGATATGCTTGAGATATTTGAAATGTTCCCTTTTTTTGTGTGTCCTTAATGTGAATTTTTTGCTGTTGAAATGATTGAAGTATGCCTACATCACTTTGCATTTAGCTGTAATAATGGTTTTTATTTTCTGACAAAAAATATAATCTGTGTTTCGGGGGGAAATTTTTTTTAATAGTTCCTGAAGAATTTATGTATAATCCTCTGACACGGTCTTATGGAGAGCCTCACAAACGGCCAGAGGTGCAAAATTCTACAGTGGAATTCATTGCTTCTTCAGACTATATGGTAAAAAAAAGTTTTCATAGTAGCTTCAATAGCAATTGCATATTAGTATAATAGTGCTTGAAATTAATGTCGCATATTGATCCATTGGTGTGTATTAATTTTTCTGTGAAGCTCCTCTTAACGGGAAGGAATAGTTAAATTCATATTTTGAGTTTTGGCTGATGTAAACAGTCAGAGCTAAAAGTAATTCAGTGTGTGTTGTCATCCTGTATAGTTTAATGTGGCACAGTCAGATTTGAATCTGATGCAATGTGATTTCTACCTTTCTCTCTCATTTTGAGGAGGTTTTGAAAGACCAGTAATTGAATGATGAGCAAATTAATTCAGCTTCAAATTTCTAGTTAGTCATTGTGAGGAAATGGTTCTTATTAGGAGTCAGCTTACAATTGCTGGGGTGGTGGTCTTGTCTGCCTGGGAAAAGGCCTAGTTCATAATGACATTATTAGCAGCAGCAAAAATAAATTGTTCTCTTGTCTTTGAATTGAAACATTGTGGCAGACATTTAACAGTTAATAAACAGAGGTTGTTACATAGTTGGGGAAAGGGTGTAGTTGTAGAAAGGCTGTTTTATGGATCACATTGTCCATGTGCTGAAAGAACAGTGGAATTTAAAAGATGGAAGTCTGTATCTTTAATCATGTTTGAATTGACTGTTGGAAGGAGGGAGTAAAATAACCTTTTTTTTTCCTGAGGTATAACATTTTGTGTTTATTACAACTGACAGTTATTAACCACTGGGGGATGGTGGTTAAGTCTGTCTGCATATTGCTTAGTAAATTACCTTTTTTGCTTAATGTATACCTTGCATTTTTCTAAGTATTCCCTTTTCCTACTTCCCTCTCTAATGACTAATCACTTACAACATTTCTTTGAATATGATTTTTGAGTGGCTTTATTTTTTTTTTTACTTTGTAGCTTCGTCCTCCTCAGCCTGCGGTGTATTTATTTGTTTTAGATGTTTCTCATAATGCAGTAGAGGCTGGATATTTGACAATACTCTGCCAGTCATTGCTGGAAAACCTAGACAAGTAAGAGTATAAATAACTTTTTCAAATCAGCTAACATGTTGTTATGAAAAAATTGTAACTGAAAATTTTGAAGGAAATTTCAAAGTGTCTAAACATCTATCCCTAAAGGCCAGAAGTTCCATTGTCTGGAATTTCTTCCCTGCATGTGTATCTGCATATAATTTAATTATTTATCTGCAAGGAATATTTAGCTGGAGCTTCTAACAACGTGATTGTACAAAGATTTTTAAATTACATTCTTCCCTCCTGCCAAGACCCACAAAAATAATAAATTACAGAGGTTAAATTATCTGGTTCTTGTGCTGAAAGGTCTGAGGTGCTGCAAACGGAACATTGTAAGCAGGAGAGTAAGACTGCCTAGGTGAATTGTGTTGTCAGTTTGTTTTTTTTTAGATCAGAGTTACCCTGTGCCAATTTCTGTGTTTTTATTTTTGCATGGGGACAGCATGTATGGGATTGTTCCTGATGCATTTTGAGCAAAAGTTAATGAGCTTCACTGTGTTCATGCCTTTTGACAACTAATCCTGTGGAGGCCTTGCCTTGAAAATTCCTTTCTGTGAGTTTTTCTTGGCGAACTTGGTTTTCTCATGAAGAAGCCAACATACACGTTAAAAAATCTTTGCTTCCATTTTTAGTTCAATCTTTCTTTGTTCAGTTTTTTTACAGCTATTTTGTCAACAGGATCTCAGAAATGTGCTTAATTATTTTAGGAAAATTCGTAATATCCCATTCAAAGTCCACAGAAAAATCAGTGCATCCACCTCATTTATATACCTAGATGGAAGCAACAGTATTTGCCTCTATGGCACTTGGTCACTGTCATGGTTTTCAGCACTTCATGGTGTTTTTTATATTTTACTTGAGAAATCCCATGTAGTGTTTAATTTTGTATTATGCTAGACACTGAAATATGGTCCACATGAGAAATAAGTATGTTGCATTGTAGAGACATTGGATTTTGGTTTAGAGCTGTAAGTACTCTGTAACTACATTAATAAGTGAGGGTTCTGAATTCGGATAGAGCAGAACACGCTGTTTTCTACTAAAGAACTGAGAAGGCTGCCTTCTTTCATGTGTCAGTGTAATGTTTAAATGAACTTATTAACTTCTCTTGTGGAACAAAGCATCCATATATTAGTGAGTGCTTATCTGTAACACTTGGTCTTATAAACTGTATCATTACCCCAGCTTTTCAGAAAATGTTGAGGAAATATTGATTATATTCATGCTTCAAATCTCCCTTCTTATGTTCTCCCTTCACTTCTTTGCACATGAACTGAGTTTCTGCTAACATCAGCAGGAGCCCTGAGTATCTATATGTCTCGAGAGAGAGATTTAGGGCTTAATAGTTTATTTTTTAATGCTTCAGGCTGCCTGGAGATTCAAGAACAAGAATAGGGTTCATAACGTTTGACAGCACTGTTCAATTTTACAACTTGCAAGAAGGTTTATCACAGCCTCAGATGCTGATTGTCTCAGATATTGATGGTAAGTAAAAAGAAAATGGAAGATGAATTTTTGAGAACTTAATTTTTTTTTTCCTAGAACAAAGGTTAGGATCTCTCAACCACGTGGTATTAGACAGTGTTATTGAATGAGAATACTTTTTTGAAAAATAGTCCTGCAATAACTACAGAGAGAGTAGGTGATGTTTAAAATGTGGAATTCAATAGTTAATTTTGCTTTAAATCAGACAAGCTTTGAATTTTGCTTTGAATCAGACAAGCTTTGAATTTTGCTTTGAATCAGACTGTATTACTCTCTCTAACACACGTGTATCTGCATATAATTTACTTACTTATCTGCAAGGAATATTTAGCTGTAATACATAATGGAAAAGTAGACTCTTTCATGGTGTTTGTAGCAGTGGGCAATGAAATGTTTTATTCTATTTGAGTGTTATTTTTTCTGTAATAATTTTTGGGTTTTCTATTCTCTCCACAGATATTTTTCTACCTACACCAGATAGTTTACTTGTAAATCTCCATGAAAGCAAGGAGGTATGATTGCTCAAAATACATAGTTAAATATAAGATGTTATACATTCAAAACAGATAGTCCTGTTAAACTTTGAATTCTGACTTAATCTTCATAACATGTAGTTCTCATGCTAATTTTTCGTTATGAAAATATTGCCTGTTATTTCATTGATACATTATGGCTTTTAAAATTACAGCTTTGTTTTCCTTAGTGTGTTAAAACTGAACTGAAATATTTGGTACCGATTCTGCCCATCAGTCATGGCAGTGCAGCTTTTTAGAAACAGTGGAAAATCTCAACTTTGCAGATTCTCATCAAACACCTTTTGATCTGTTCTGCAGCTGATAAAAGATCTATTGAATGCGTTACCAAATATGTTCACCAATACCAGAGAAACACACAGTGCATTGGGCCCTGCTCTTCAGGCTGCATTTAAACTGATGTCTCCAACGGGTGGTCGGATCTCTGTGTTTCAAACTCAGTTGCCGTCTTTGGGAGCGGGGCTTTTGCATTCCAGAGAGGATCCCAATCAAAGGTCAAGCACAAAGGTAAAAAAACTTCCCTTGCTACTCATTTCAAAAGACTAAGGACTGGCTATGTCTTTCTGACTTGCATGGTTCTGCAGATCAGTCGCTTGGTTTTCATTTATAGCAGTTAACTAAATTGTAATTATGTCTATGTTTATGCATTTAGGAGCACTACTTTATACATGTCTGTGTGGTATTACTTGTTTTAAAGTGCATGAGCTGTCTTTGGCCTTTGGTCCATAATTTTTCTTGGCAAGCAAAAGAAGCTGCAAATACTTGTGACTCAGTTACTCAGACACTGCTGAATATGTCTTTTGTTCCATGAAGTCTAAAAAGCGTGATTGTTGTCGTAACTCCTCTCTGTATGATTTACTTACTAAAGGTGGTCCAGCATCTTGGTCCAGCAACAGACTTTTATAAGAAGTTGGCACTGGACTGCTCCGGCCAGCAGACTGCTGTGGATTTATTTCTCTTAAGTTCACAATATTCTGATCTAGCTTCTCTTGGTAAGGAGTACCTGGTTCCTTCTTTCTGCACTGTTGTCACTCTTCAGAAGCACAGGCTACCTCAGGAATTCTTAAGTCATATAAATATTTTAGCACTAATGTAGTCGCAGCTCATGTTGCAAAGGAATTGACCTTGAAGTTGATGGAAGTAAAGAACAGAAGCATTACATTGGTGGTATTAGACAATTCATTCTAGGATTTTAAAGTTTTAAATGAGAACTATTCTCCTGCTCAAGAGCAGGAAACAGAAACATGTCAAGGAATAAAAAGTTTAATTATAGCAGTAGAACAGAGTTTTCATTTTTGATAATTATCTAAGATTTGTCTCTGTACGTACACTTAATTTTACCTCTACATCACTAGATATTTCTGCAAGCACTTCAGTCTTAGCTGCCAAATGTAGGATGCTTATTGAGCTTGGTGTATAATTAGGTCATTATGTGTTGGGATGATTATTTTCTATCTTCACTGGCCTGGGTCTGGGACAGTTCTCATTGTCTTACTGATTTGGTGATATTGAAAAGATGAACATAGATATAACTTGTGGAAGTCTGGACACGATTTTTATGTCCCGTTTTCATGTAACAATTTTACTTCTTAACTGTATCTTTCCTTCCTTCACAGCTTGCATGTCCAAGTATTCTGCTGGATGCATCTATTACTATCCATCTTTCCATCGTAGCCATAATCCTGCTCAGGCTGAAAAGTTGCAAAAAGACCTGAAAAGATACCTTACAAGAAAGATTGGATTTGAAGCAGTTATGCGCATAAGATGTACAAAAGGTGTGTCTTAAGTACTGATACAAATGGAACCATTGGTTTTAATGTGTTAGCAATCATTTTGAATGTGCATAGTCTCTAGCAACATTAAATTGAATGTTGTTTTTCTTTCTTTGAAGAGTAAAAGAGTAACCTTTATGTTAAGTTAGCTTTTGCTGTTTGATTTTTTGTTTTTTTAGTTGACACATTTCACTATAAGTTGACGTGTATTGTAAGGGCACCATTCACTTTGGAGTGTTCAGAATTGAACGTGAACTCTACGGGATCATGCTGAAATGTCTAATTGTTCATCTAGTTGGTTCTACCTAATAGAATTTTTACTGTTTTCTTCAACCTTAACTTGAGGGCTGAGGTTTTAATTATTGCTGAGAGTTTTCTGTGCTATTTTAACCTCACTCTGAATTACTTAATCTGCTTCTAGGTCTTTCAATACACACTTTCCATGGGAATTTTTTTGTACGATCTACGGATTTACTGTCCCTTGCCAACATCAATCCTGATGCTGGATTTGCAGTACAAATGTCCATAGAGGAAAGTCTGACTGACACATCTTTGGTTTGTTTTCAAACAGCTCTTCTGTATACTTCCAGTAAAGGTAAATAAGTTCAAATAAATGGGCCACCTTTTTGTTTCTTTTTATGATGTAATGTTTATAAAGTTAGTTCCATAGCCTTTTGTTGTGCTCCATACCCTGAAAGAATCTTGTCAGAGCTAGTAAGCTAGTAAGCCTACTTTGCAATTAATCACGTAATGTAAATCCTTATAAACACTGTTTTAATATGAAAATTTCATCTGCATCTGACATAGTAGTGATTGAGCAAGACTTTAAAAGTCTGGCCATTGTTACAAGCAGTAACATGTTTGGCAGGCACTTTGTCCAAATACACAGAACTGTGGTGGATTGAAACAAGCCGCAGTTAATACACTGGGTGAGCGTGAGGAGCTGATTTCTAATGATAGAAGATGCCACAAAATTTTGGGATGGATATCAGTGTACTTCATTTGTAGGATCAAAGACACTTACTGTGAATGTTGCTAGTTTGTGTTATCAATTTGTGCTGCTTTAGAGTATAATTTGAGCAGGTTGAAGACAGGAATGGGAGACAGTGTTGCAGCAGTTTCTTGACTGGTATGTTTTCTGGAATGGGTGCATGTTAGATGGAAGGAGATGCTGTAATGACTGAATTTGTTTACTTCTACCAAGAGAGAATGCATAATGATTTCCACTAATTTCTCTTAGGTGAGCGTCGAATTCGAGTGCACACACTTTGCTTGCCTGTAGTGAGTTCTCTGTCTGATGTGTATGCAGGAGCAGATGTACAAGCAGTTGTGTGCCTCTTAGCAAACATGGGTGAGTACAGACCAGGAAGATTCACATGGTTTTTGCATGTTCTTAGTTTCACCAGCCATTTAAATGAAGTAGTAAATGAAGCCTGGGTATTATTAAAAAAGGTTGGCGTCCAGCACACTGAATCCTGTGAGTGCAAAAGATGACAAACCCAAATTTATACTAAAACTGTGAACTGAAATACATCTTGTTCTGAATACTTAGTTGACTTTAGTCTTTTAGAAGGAGCCTTCTTAACTTTGTTCTTGGGTGGTTAGAAAAGGACAAAGAATCATAACACACATGGATCAAAACTCTCATTTTTATATTATTGTAATCACTGTTCACTCAAACTTTAGCATTCTAAGATTACTTAAGAAACAGTGATTCAATTTAGTGAGTTGCTGGAGATTAAAAGGGAATTTCTGACAACAGTGTATCTGAGATACTGGTTTTCTATCCTTCTGTTGATGCAGGGTTAAGGATTCTAACTTACCCCTTAATTGTGGGTCATAAGTAGCTATTTCATAGACTGATCTCTCCTGTTAAATGTGTGCTCTCTCTGTGCAGCATTTTAGCATGTGCTATATTGTATACTAATACTGAAATCAGAAGAAGTAAATTGTAATTCTGTGTCTTCTGGGATTGGAACTAGGTGTTCTTTGAGGTCCCAGACCATTCTGTGATCTCCTCTTAAATGTACATTCAGTCCAGCAGGTGGCTTCCTCCAACCAAAGGATTTGCAGCCCTTGCTCAGCAGGGAAAGACGAACCTCCATTTACACTAATCACAATTATGCCACTGAAGTAAGGGAAGAAATTTCTTGTGTGAGGGGAAAAAAAAAGTCGAAATTAATTGCTGCAAATCTTATCTTGGAGGTTGGGACCAGCATTTCAACAATAGCTAAGTTGTTTGTATAAGGTTTAAATTTGTATTTAGACTTCACTATGTATGATTGCTGTAAAAATTTATTTTAATTCTCCAGGAGTACAAACCAGGGAGCCACAATTAGCTACACTATATTTTTAAGCATTGTAAAAGTGAGTTTCTGTATGGACAGTCATCTAATTTACTCCTAAAATAATTTAGGACCGCAGATGTGGTTTGAGGGACTTTGTAGTCTTAAAACGTAACCTGTAAGTGCAGCTAAAATTTTCAAAATTCAGATTCATTCAAGGGAATGAGTGAAGCCATGTCTAGTAACTTCTTCCCTCCCTCTAACCCTGCAGCCGTGGATCGCTCAGTTTCATCCAGCCTTGCAGATGCAAGAGATGCCTTAGTCAACGCCGTGGTGGACTCCTTGGCAGCATACATGTCAACTGCCTCAAATCTGCAGCAGTCCATGCTGGTAGCACCAAATTCCCTCAAGCTCTTCCCACTCTATATTTTGGCTCTTCTCAAACAGGTATGTATGATCTAGTGGATTACTGTTTGATGTTTAACTCATTGTTCCATTTGAGGAACTCTTCAATTCTAGGTCAAGAAACGTCTGCACTTCTCTAAAACTATGGAAATTGGATTGCTCTTCCTGTGCTGAATGGACTTTACTGTAGAAGATGACTATTAACAATTTTAAATTGTTAATGTCTGAACCATTTATTAGTTTACTTGATTTTGAATTTGTTTTGTCTTATATTACTTTACAATGAAAATAAATATATAATTTACAATTAGCATTTCTCAGATTTTGGCAGCTCATTAGTGTAGGCTATAAAGGTTGTTGGAAACTGCTTATTGTACGTCTTCATTTTTATTTTATGAAGGAAAAAACAAGTGTTTTCCTTGTTACATATTTTTTGTACTTCAAAGTACATACATATCTTTTGTACTTCAAAGTTCCAAGAAGAAAAATGAATTTCCATGGAGGTGTGGTGAAATTTATTATAGAAACTCGAGTGATATGGTTGAAAGTTCACATAAAAGTAGTTGCTACTATTTTTTATTATTTTTTTAATGGTATCTTTGTTTGGATTACAGAACATCATACTTAAAAGGGAAAGCTTCCTGCAGCGTTTCGTTATGAACAAATCTCATTGCTTAAAGGTTTTAATTTCTGACAGTTCTTGGTTCTGTTATAATGAATAAACCTTTATATAAGTCTTTTAAGAGATCTAAGCATAATAATTTATTTTCTTTGGCTTAGTGATTACTTCAATCTCTAATATACTGATTATGATTTTTTGATACTTGTATAACAAATGCAGTTAATGGTGGGGGAAGAGCAGGCCATTTGTTATCAAGATTTGTGTAAAAGACAGATGTAATAGTGGCTGGGAAAAGTGGCTGTTTAGTTTTGGGGTTTTTATTGTCTTTATTAACAATAATAAAACCTGGCATGTAGAGAAAACAAAATCAAAATGCTTGTCACATCCAAGGAGTGATGTCCTTAGCTTTGTTGTAGAATTGAGTATGAACTTTGATTGTAGGAATGTTCTTCATTGAGCTAGAATATGATATTTACTTCATCGTGTTGCTTTTTACAGCAGTTGTGTACACCAATTGCTTCTACAGCCAATCTGAAAAATTCAGTAGAAGAGAGTTAAAAGATAAATTTTATCCTATGAGAGTCTAGTTTCTCCTATAAAACATGAAAGTTTCCCTTCCAAAGTTTTCCCTTAACATTGTATTCTTACTGCTATAAATTCAGAGTTAATCTTGTGCACGTATGTACTACCTTGCCTGAACTCTGCTTGTCTCGTATCTTTCCTGTGATAGCTTGCATTGGTGAGTTTCACAGGCCACTGTCACTTGTCAGGAGTAAAAATGAGAAATGCTGTCCCAGATGCATGCAAATTTTAGACAAAGTGAGGGAGAAATTCATTCTCCTTCATCAGTAAGGAAGGACTGGATTATGTTTTAAACATTTTGCTCAAGCTCTATGATTAAGATTCTACCAATAATACACATTTCTTTACAAAAGAAACTTCTTTCCCACCTTTGCTGGACACATAGAAAAGTCTGAAGTGCACTCTTACATGTGACATAAAATACAGGATTTGTTTGAGTAGTAATGTTCTCTTGCAGAAAGCCTTCAGAACAGGCACAAGTACACGCTTGGATGATCGTGTCTATGCAATGTGCCAGATGAAGAGCCAGCCTCTTGTTCATTTGATGAAGATGATACATCCCAACTTGTACAGAATAGACAAGTTGACTGATGAGGTAATGTATGAAGCCTGGTTATAGCATTTTCTAGTTTTAATGGCCTATTAAATACAATGTTGTGCTGCAGTAATTTTATGCTGTTACTGTAATACAAACAGATTACAACAGCATTCCCCTAAGTTATAAAAAAATCAAGAAAAACATTATTTTCAAGTTTTGAGTTGCAAGTATGGTAGTGTGGTATGAGCAGAGCTGTGATTTTACTTCAGCTTGTTTCAATGACCACAGTAATTCCATAATTTTTTAATGAAAACTTCTTCAGTGTGTTTTTATTACCAGTCTTTGAGGCCAACTGGCCTTGTGAAGTTCTTTTTGTGGCACTTAAATTGAAACATTGTGTTGTGTTGTTCAGTGTGCTTGTGCTGTGAAGAATCAGCAGTCTTTAGGAGATACAGTTTTATTAGCAAAGGCTTTCCGATCAATTATTTTGAGTGCAATAACACAAAAATAGGGCTTATTTTACCTACTGAAATTAATTGACAAACCAGATTTTATATCATGACAGAATGCTAATCTGCCATTTAGTACTACTTCAGTTTAAAGTATTTGTGACAAAAGCTGCTCTTCAATGTCTTGTTTCTTTAAAAAATTCTGTGATATATATTACAGAATTCCTTTTAAATGTTTTTACTGGTTTTCTTTTTTTTTAACACTTGATTCTTGAGAGTATTGTGTAAAGCCTGGAACTTCCCCTAGTGGATTTCAGTGGCTTGATTTTCGTAACTCTGTCTAAATCCTAAAAAGCTTCTAATCTATGGCATTATTGTATGAAAAAAATTAATAGTAATTTTTTAAAATAATTTTTACTACATGAGCATGTGCTTAGTCAGTAGACTATTTTTTCCCTATATTACTTGCAGAGTACCTCAGAGATTCTTGAGATATCTGGCCTGCTTTTGTATTGGAGGAGGAAGCAGCTTTAATCTGAAAATACTGGGGGTTGTGTTCATGGTTTTTTTAATTATTGTTTTTGTTTATTTTATTGCTGGGGAGGAAGACAGGGTATTTTTAATAATGTTAGTGCAAATATCCAGATTCTTTAATCAGATCAGTCATAGGGCTCTGTGGACAAACCCAAGGATCACTTCAGGCAGGATGTTAAATCAGGGGGCTTCCTGTTAATTGAATGCAATAATATACTGAACCCTTCCTTACAGGGGGTAGAATTTGCTGGTTTTCTGCTCTTGCAACATTTCTAGAGAAATTGAATGCATTGGAAAAGAAACAGAAGTTGTTTGTAGAGAATTTAAGTATCAACTGTAGTAATTCTTTTGAAATTTTGACATCTGTAACATCAAAAATGTTACATAAGCAGCTTAAATTAACCTCCATTATTATGTTTCAGGTACAAAAACCTAAAAATAGCCTTTAGAATAAGTAACATTCTAGAACTGTTTGAGGTACATAATCATTTTAGGCTTAACGTAGTATTTTGTTATATGAGAATCCTCAGAATTTTACCAGAGATTAGCAGTGTTTTTCCTGCTTCGTTTTACCATTAAAGGTGAAATGCTAGTGTTATTGAGTATTGTGTTTTTGTTACAGAGTACAATACATGTAAATGACAGAGTTGTTCCTCAGCCACCTCTTCAGAAGTTGTCTGCAGAGAAGTTGACAAGAGAAGGAGCTTTTCTTATGGATTGTGGTTCAGTAAGTTAAAATTTTACACATCCTTTTTTTTTTTTAATTTCCTAAGGGGAAGAAAAAACCCAAAAAGCAGTGCCTGCTGTGTTATTAAAACCAGTCAGCTCTCAGCAATAACAGTGTTGTGAATCAGCATTCCAGGTAACCTGACAGTAATGTGTTCCAGTGAAAAGCTTTCATATTTTGATCTGAGAACTCGTTGAGGCTATAGAGATTGATTATTTTCATTCAAGACTGGTCAAAATATACCAAAAGTTCACATCAAGGTGTTTTTCATGGAATTAATGTATTTTTATTTTCCAGAATTTCTTTTAATGGCTGTTAAATTGCATATTCTAAAGGATTTAGCACATCGCTTGTTGCAGGAACATTCTCAGTTATGCACAAAGAGTGGGTTTATGATTTGTGGCCTGTGTTATGTGAGAATTGCAAATGAGAGGGAATTGGAGAGTGAACAAAATCTATAGATACAGTTTAAGGTATTTGTAGAAACTGCACTAAAACACACTCAATTGGATAAAGCATTATGTTACTCCAGTGGCAGTCTAGAAGGTGCTTTTAGCCTTGAATCAGTTCAAGGCTGAGTGTGAATGTAAAACTAGCTCTTGTCTCCAGACCTCTGAATTAATTACTACGATAAGCTTTGAAATTGGTGCTTTACTACAGCTTGTTTAGATTGGGAAGCCAATGTGCAGTTACCAAGAGAGGTATGACTTCAAATAATTTGAGGGATTTCATTTAAGGAGGTAACATGGGAAGTAACTCCATTAACTGTTCCATTATAAATGTGTCCTGCAACCAGCATACTGATTATTTACACACTTACTTATGAATATAGACATGTATGTAGGAATTGAAACTGGAACACTCAAGTGATTCATTTGCATGGAAGTTACTATTCTGGTATTATTCCTGTTGCATCACCACTTGCCTGTTTCTCTGAAATGTAGGCAGGGCATTTTCTAAAACTGATTCTGACATCTTACAGATTTTTTACCTTTGGATTGGAAAAAACTGTGATAACAACTTCATAAAAGATGTCCTTGGATACCCGAACTATGCATCAGTGCCACAGAAAATGGTAGGCATTTCAATGAGCTGAGCTGTATACTGCTTACACTTGGAATCTATTTATTTCTGCATTTTCAGTTTTTAATTATATAACTATGAGTTATGTTGGGCTTTTTTCTAGTTAGGTACCTTCTAACCTCTTGTCAGCTTCATAGGAGCCAGATAGGAGTTGTCAGATGTTTTCAAGGAAAGAATGTAAACATGTAAATTGCATCATTCATGAAGTGCTAAACAGTTGCTCTATAATGTAACTGCTTTTATTATTTTAAGGGAAGTAATTCTTGCATTCACAAGAATAGGAAGTAATTTCACAGGATGAATACAAAAATTATCTATTCAGATGTGTCAATGATTAAGATTAGAGTTATGTCTTTGATAACATAGTTTTCAGAAGCCTGGTGTTCTCTGAACCTGGTGTAGAATACCAAATCTGTGGTATGACACAATAGGCCTGTAAGTAAGAGGCAGAGTTAAGTTTTGCTCAGCTTTCAACCCTTGACTCAGTGTTAAAAAGAGAAACTTTTGGCTATTGAACATCAGAGACCCTTGGATGTGTGTTTTGGTGGACGGTTTTTATGTTATAGCTTGTACCTATAGTCTGGTGTGTGAAACAGAGCAGCAATTAAAGGGAAGTGTCCTCTTCAGTGAGTAGTGATTCCATAATATCAACAATTGGTAGGTAAGGATGGACCCTTTTAAGACACTCTAGAAAGTTCAGAATCAAATGGTTATATCCAAATAGTATCAAAATATGTTAAAACACATAGGTAAATGTTTTCTGCTTACAGTTGCATAGTATCAAGGAGGAAAGTAACAAGAACAGGTTAACCTATAAGACTACTCTAAAACTGGACTGCTTGTTCAGAGTTTTGTATTTTGCATGTATTAGCAATTTAGAACTGTCCCCTATGACCAGCTGGTGGCATTAGTTAATAGAGTTTCCAGGAAGAACTTATGTAAGTTCCTTCCTTAGATAAAGGATCATAATTTTTTTTCTAATAGTTATATAGCATCTATTATAATGAAAATGAAACAAAAACTTACATGAAGTTACCTGTGCTTTAAATTATGCCCTCATTCTACAAAGGTAGCAGGGGAACTACTTTAACTGAAATATATTCCTTTATGTCATGTTAATTGTCTTAAAGCATCATATTGGCTGAAGAGGTGATATTTTAGCTCAGTGAATTGCTCAACTTTTCTTAAGTCTATTTTTTTCAGCTTATTCCCTAACCAAATAGTCCAGTAGCATCTTTCCGTTGATGTTTACATAAAATTCAGATTTTAATTCTTGTTTCTTCAGTGATGCAAAGTGCAACAGGTAGAAACTTGATTGACAGAGGAAGATACAGGCAAGAAGACTGCAAAAGCAGCATTTTTAAAAGATGACCTTGCTGTCTAAAAACTTTTAGAAGGTTTAAAACACAGGCACTTCAAACACAGGTTAAGTTAAAGATGTACTCCTTCCTAGGTAGCAGTGCACCACAGAATATTATAAAGTATTGTCCTTTAAGCTGAAGAAAAACATCTGTGTATGTAAATCCATGGTTGGTAATTTCCTAACAGAAATTGTGGCTTGAGTTATGTTACGACTTTCAGGATCTGTTTTTTTTAAATAGTTTCAATAATGAAAGGTGATGATTTCTTTCAATTATCTTCAACCAGACACAGCTTCCTGAGGTGGATGCACCATCTTCAGAAAGGACACGATCTTTTATATCTTGGCTTAGAGACAGTAGACCCTTAAGTCCAGTTCTTCAAGTAATAAAGTAAGTATTTCTGTTGTGTACTGAGTTGTTACTAGCAACTTGTATTTACAATTTCTAATTAAGACTGATGAAAAGTGAGTGTATCTGTCTTGGAAGAAACTGATTAATAGCACCTTCCTAGCTGATACAGTGATGTTTATAAAACTGTCTAGTGACAAAGGTTATCTTTGAATCTAGTGCAAATTCAATTGCTCATAGTTTTGTTGGTAAGAATCAGTTCCGTATTTTTATGTTAGCAATATACTAAACCACAGTGGATGTCCTTATGGTCAATGGTGTTAACCAGGTTAGTTTCTGGTATGGCTTTTATAATTTCATTATATTTATATAAAAAAGAGTCAAGTAAAGTTAGTAATCTGTAGATGATTTAATAATTGTATGTATTTGTTGCTGAGATTTACAGGACGGCAGCTGATCTATGATAGATTAATCAAGTTCTGAAGCCTTTTCAAGCTTAAGGAGGCTTAAATTCTATAAAATTATTATACTTGAGATTACATTTTACTTGTAGGGTACTTGTTTTACTGAGCTAGATGGGAAATCACTTTTTAAGAGAGTCTGGTGACTTGCTCAGAGAAATTACACTGCAATATAGGACTGAAGGTCTTGAGCTGTTGGCATTGTGGCTACTGCTTGAGTTGCAAGAATTTCTGAGGGACCATAAGAAGTAGGAGAGCTTTGCTGCATGCTGCACAGCACTGAAACAGAGGATTGTGTCCCAGCAAATTTTTATGAGGGCAATAATTTTGGATACTAGGTCTTTGACACGTTTACCTTTTCTATTCTTTTGCCAAGTAAGAAAATCTGGGGAGGAGATTGAGGTTGAGATTACCTGTAAGCAGAGATTTTTGTGTGTTTTTTCATTGCCAGCAGCATATTTGTTAGCTTCAAAAACAAAAGAATTTTTACATTTCTTTTGTATTTCTACAAGATATTTAAGGTGCTGTATTTCACCTGCTTTTCTACCATTTTATATACTTAAAAAGATGCTGTTGTTTGATAGTGTATTGCAAACTTCAAGTTTTTATCTAGACTTTGGATTATTTGCAATTGTCGTATCTTTGGACTGAATTTATATTCCAAATGACAGTAAGCAATTAATTAGAACTTATCCCTCTGTTTGAATTTGCAGTGGATTTTTTTGCTCAAAGTTTGATTTTGCTCAATACCTTCCTTCTTCTTTCAGAGATGAGAACCCTGCCAAAACAGATTTTTTTCAGCATTTAATTGAGGATCGGACAGAAGCAGCTTTCTCGTATTATGAATTCCTACTTAATATTCAACAGCAGATTTGTAAGTGACCAAGGAATAGGTAGAGGAAAAAGTCTGACTTCAGACAGAAGCGTGGGCCAAGACAAGCATATGGGAAGTTACAGAAGTGGATGCTTGTTCTTCACGATATACAGTGACCAGCACTGTTTTGGAAGCTTTACAGCTAAAGGAGTATACATTTCCAAAAGAATTTTGCAGATTTCCTTCAGTCTAAAAATGCTACGAGTGATGAAGCTGTTTCACTAGTAAACTTAAAAATTGGTTTCTACACGTTTCCAGTTGTGCAGCGGTATGGTGCTCTGTTTATTGCAAGCTGGTGAATTTATGTAGCTATGTGGGATGATATTTCTTAACAAAATGTACAATTAGGTAAAGCCTTTTTTCTTACATTTGTTATAGTAGCCCTTCCAGATCCAAATCCTTAACAGAGATGTCAAAGGGCATGTATGTCGGTTGTTTATATGAATTTCTTTTTAAAAGGAATGGTTCATATTTGCTAAAGACTTCAGCAAATTCCCTGTGAAAGTTGTAGAGTTTCAGTAAAGTACATCAATTGTAGAAATAAAATATATAATGTACATAGGTATTACATTTGTAAAGAAAATGTAAAAAATGTAACTAAAAAAAAGACCTAGCTCATTGTGCAGAATTGTTGAGTGCTTGATGATGATGAATTGTTTTGTCCCAGGCTAGACAATGAAGTTGACTATTAAAACATGATAAAAAAGTATCAATGTAGAAGGAATACAGCTGCTGCTTCTGTTAATTTTAGGTGAATTTATTTATGATTGGCTTACTAATTAAAATATTTTGCTTTATTATGTGGTTTTATATTTGTGCAAGTACAATTATTTTCCACCTAAACTCTTAACGAACTGAATATTGAAGAAAACATGTTTACCACCTTATTTCACAGACCTGTGGAAGGGAGGAGAAAACACCACATAATCTGAAATGAGTTTTGGTATACAAAGTTCCTAAATCCCTTCTTACGTATTATCCTAAAGAAGGCATATCTGTTAACCTTGTTTTGCATTTTGTAACTACTGTAGTCTTGGTCCAGGATTCTGTACCTTGTGTTGTCTGCCATTTAGAGTAAGCGTGAGTAATCACTCACACTTGAAGATCTGAATTCTGCTGTGATCTAAAGCAAAACAAGAAGGGATGTAAAAATTAATTACATCAGTGAAAGTAAAACTTTAAAATTACAAAATTCAAAATGTAATCACACTTGCGTATTTCAGAAACTTTGTTCTTACTAATGTTCTGGTAACTCAAGGGTTTGGGCTTTTTGAAAGATTTATGACAGATTATTTTCAGTTTGGTTAAGTTGGGATGGTTTTCTTTGGCCTTTTTTTCTTAGAGACACATTAGAATTAATTCATAAAGCACAATCAGTCATACTTAGTTTCCTGAACTTTATCTGTTTGGTTTAATGAAATGTGACTACAATGGAAAAATTAGGTACAAAAAAGTAAATTATGGTTAGTATGATTACATTTTAATTTAATGTAGCCTTGAAAATGCTAACATTGTATTTTAACTGCTATAGCCCCTGAATCAAATGGTCAAGGATAAAATGTACTAGCTATGGTTTGCAAATGCTTTAAAAGCTACAACAGTTAAATTGCTCAAGTAGTGTTACTCTGCATGTTAGCACAAACTCATTGTTTGGAGAAGATACCTTATATTTGTGTGTTGTCCTTAACTAAATGTGTTTAAGTTACCCAAAGAATTACATAAGAGAAACTTTCCATTTAGTAAATTAATTTATCATGTAATAAACATCTGAGGCAATGCTGAATGTTGTCCTGAAATCAGACCTTCAGGATTTCAGTGCTTGTTCATAAAGTAATGTGCATTGGGTAAAAGCCAAGTGCTGCTGAAGGGTGGGGCATATTAAGAATCATTTGTATTTCCAAAGATGAGAAGAGCATGTTACCATTTCAAATGCTCCATGAAGATGCTTCTGATTTGTGAATTTGGTATTGATGTCTGGGAGCACATCATGCCATGATTAGTTGCAACATATTCTGTAAAATCATTTCTTAAAGCTTTATTCTTCTAGTATAGTTTTTGTATATAAAAATTATGAAAAGTACATCTTTAGAGCTATTTGTTCAGTAAAATTATTACACCGCACAGAGAATATAGTTATTTTTATTAATTAGAAAGCACATCTTCATTCTGATATTTTGTTTAAATTTTCAAAAGACAGTCTCTTGGAAATATCTTGAATTTGAAACATCTCAGGATTCAGGGTACTGATTTTAATCTTTAGATCAATAGAGTATCTGCAGATGTGGCAAGAGTATCTCTCTGAGAAGGACCTGGGGGTCCTGGTGGAGAGCAAACTGTCCGTGAGCCAGCAATGTGCCCTTGTGGCCAAGAAGGCCATTGGCATCCTGGGGTGCATTAGAAAAGCATTGCCAGATGGTCCAGGGAGGTGATCCTGCCCCTCTGCTCAGCCCTGGTGAGGCACATCTGCAGTTCTGTGTCCAGCTCTGGGCTCCTCAGCACAAGAGGGACATGGAGCTCCTGGAGTGGGTCCAGCAGAGGCCACAAAGGCAATGAGGGGACTGGAGCATCTCTTACAAGGAAAGGCTGGGGGAGCTGGGCCTGTTCAGCCTCGAGAGGAGACAACAGGAGGGACCTCAGTGTTTGTGAGCATCTGGAGGGAGGGTGTCAGGGGCATGGAGCCAGGCTCTGCTCAGTGATGCCAAGCAATAGGACCAAAGGCAATGGGCAGAAACCAATGTACAGGAAGTTTCACCTGAACATGAGGAGGAACTTTTTTACTGTGCAGGTGACCGAGCACTGGAACAAATTGCCCAGAGAGACTTTGGACTCTCCCTCACTGGAGATAATTCAAAAGTCATCTGGATGCAATCCTGTGCAATGTGCCTTGGGGTGAGCCTGGTGTGATGACACCCCTGATGAGCAGGGGTGTCAGACCAGGTAAGCCCTGGTCCCTTCCAACTCTAAGCCTTCTGTGATCTAAAGGACAGTTTCTCGTACAATGGCTTGGATCATGCTACTGTAGCAGAAGATACAGATTAAAGATTAATCCCACCAAGGGAAGTACTGTGAAGCTCAACAAGCTTGTTGCCTACTTAAGTAAGGTTTAGGAGAAGAGATAAACTGAACGTACTTTCATATCTGCTTAAATAAAGTGCTGAACTGTCCAAAGTAAGTAGCTCTCTAGCCATTCTAGGGATTGAACTTTTCCCTAAGTGTCTTCCACACTGCACAATGTACATCATGTCTGTTTCATTAGAAATTTAAGGTTTCCCAGGCCCAGCTAAGTAAGTCTTTGGGTGATCAGTTCAAATGTTCAGTATTTTAAATACTGGCAGTGGAGATCCCTTTCATGTCTTTGTTCTACATGCATCATCTTGTACCTCTTTCACCAAAGTAGTAGTATAGAAGTTCTTGTGGGACCAATTAGAGCCAGTGAAGCTCTTATAATGGTAGGACATGTGCTGCAGCTCCCTGAGAAGAGTCACTGAACTCAGTTCTTTATTTTGTTCTTAAGCTTATTAGAAATAAACCTATTTATTAATCTTGGTGTAGAGCTTATTGTGGCAGTGAGGGAAAAATGACTGGGGCAGGTAATATTTTTTTGCCTTGGCTTTCTGTAAACTTTGTCAGATACTGAAAAGATAGTTTTATCATGGCTGGTGTTTGTAAAAAGGTAAATCAGTTGTTAGTAATCCTGAGAGTCAAGAGCTCTTCAATAAATTTTAAATGTTGAGTCAAGTTTTTTCACACCAAGTAGATTCTGAGAATTTTATAATGAAGTTTCAAGGTATGGGACACAAGTGGATAAATGAGGAAGTAACTACAACCTCAGTCACTGACTTCTGCAGTTAAAAGTTTTGGGAAGTATTCGTCTCTGTGGGCAGGATGTAACCCTGCAGAAATTCAGTAGCCAGTGCGGGGGAGTGGGGAGGTCTGAGGCTTTGCTGGCAATGAATTTATGCAATACCCCAAATATATGTCTGTTACTGTGTAAAAATTACCTAAATTATATTTTGTTTAAAAGCAGTTTTTCATATTTTAATACATGTTAAATTTTATATTGTGTTTTCTGGTAGTTTATTCAGTTCTAAAAAAGGGTGAGAGGGTTTTACATGTCCTATTGCATCTCAGATCTTCATAAAGGAGGTAGAATATAATTAGAATCACAAATACTTCTGATTTTTAGCATACCAGGATCTTTGGTAGACTTGTGTTGGGAATTTTGAAGGGAATGGGCAATCTGTAATGATTTATTGATGCAATTTCTTTACCTCTCAGCCTCTAGAATTAAAAAAAAAAAGTAAACCATTTCTAGCAGTCTTGCATGTCTTTTCTTAAACTGATTTTATGTTATATTCAAGTTCAGGAATCTGGAAAAGTGTGGTTACAACTTTTGCAAATAACTGGGATTGAAGTCTCTTGAGAACATTTTCCTCACAAGATACTGATGATTCCTGTCAATGGAAAAATCTTGATATACTCCACTTTTTGGAGTGTATCAAAAAGAATTCTCACATGATTAGCGTCATGTAAAAGATTATTACAACAACAATGACAATTCAAATGACAATAGCTCTTTCTTCATTTTATGCTTCAATCCATATGCAGAGCCTTCGATGTCTTTCCCTTTGCAGTTTTGATAATTAGGAAAAAATAAATATTACAGTTTCTTTTTGCTTTCCTTTGGCAGACCTTAGCAAAGGGAGCTGCCTAATCAGGAGTACCAGTCATACACAGGATTTTAGTCCATGCACACTTCTACAGAAGTTAAATAAGGGAGGTGGCAGACTGGAAGTATTTCACTTTTTTTTTTTTTTTTTTTTTTTTTTTTTTTTTTTTTTTTTTTTTTGTAAGGAGAAAGCATTAAAATTTCATTTTCCTGCACCTGATTTCCTTTATGATTTTCTGGTTTATATTTACTTCAAATTATGTTTGAGGCTTTTATTTGAATTTTTTCAGATGTTAAGAGAACCCTACCCTAGAGACATCATCAAATACAGATCTCCAATTACACCCTTAATCATGCTACCATTAAACGAAAAGTGTCAATTTTCCAAAGGTCAGGAGTATTGGAAGGAGGTACTTGTTTGGTTAGCAAACAGTATAATACTTCTTTTATCGATGTGAGTAGAAAGTCTCCACTTGCAAGACACTGAGGCCTTGGGGGATTCTTGAGTTAAGTGTTTGTTGGCATAAGAATCCTCAAGTGTGAGAAAGAGTTGGTGATCTGCTAACCATAGGAAATGTTATTCTCATGTTGTTGGAAAATACGTTTTAAAAATTAACAAATTATTTAATGTTAGATCATCATTTGGGCAGAGAAAGTAGTATTTAGGAAAATACTTTCTTCTGTTAATAACTTCTGTAGATAAAATGCTTTCAAAAAGTTCTGCAGGCTTTATGTCTCAGCTTCTATGGATACAAAATACTACTAAAAATTACCTGATGACATAATGCTGAAGGGAAAAAAAGGAATATAATATGTAGCAGTTGTCTCTAGCTAAGGAATTCTTTCTGCTCTGCTCTTTTTGGCGGCAGAATATGATGCCTTCATTATCTGAAGTAGAGCCTAGGAGAGGCCAGAAGTAAAACTGGGATCATTGGTGTACATGCTGATGTCCTCATCCAGCTTCCTGAGCACTTGCAGAGCTTCTGAATAGATGCTTTCCTATACAGATGATCACGTTTAGGCATTTCTTACAATCTGGCTGTATTTCACAGTGTTCATATGTTCATTCAAAATAAAAAGCCATTTGAGTTTGCAAGTTTTATCTTTTCCCTCACCCAAGCTATTACTTGGAATTACCAAAACCATGTACCAAAGTGTAATTTACTCTTGGAGAGCAACAGTGAAATCTTTCAGCCTTCCAAATAATGCTTTGAAACCTTTTCAATTCCTGGAAGAAGAGTGGAACCTGTCTGTGCGAAGCGGACTCTGGCATTTCCAGCAGTGCGGTGGGATCGGTTCTGCAGGACGAGTGAGCCTTGGGAAAAGCAGCATGTGAGGGGTCTGTCAGCTGCCCCAGCACCGTCAGGCTGCAGCTGGATCATCAAGCAGCGCTGCCCATCCACCTGCTCCTGCATCCTGTCTCCTTTACGAGTGACTTTGAGAGTATCCAATGGTTGGGGTGAAACATGAGAAATCCCTCTTGTAAATTGTCCTACCCTGAGATGCATCTCTACCTAATGTATTTAGAGATCAGCTGGATGTGTAAAACCCTGTCAGTATTTTTGCTTATTGGAGTAACTGAGTATTGTTGACCTTAGACCGAGTAATTTCTTCTAATGGATGATTTTGCAGTATAATTACCTGTGGAGAAAAGTGTAATTTTTCCTTCTTTTTGAAAGATTCCAGATGTTCTGTAGCTTCCTGAACTGGGGTCAACAGGATTTGTTGCCTTTGGGAGTCAGTGCCTGCTAACAGTGCAACTGCTCTTCTACTGTTTCCTGTGATCACATTAATTTTAACAGATCACAGTGACCCTGAAACGTGAGTGAATGTCTACGTGACCTCAGGTCTAAGCTGCTGGAGGTTTCCATTCCAGAGCTCAGAAGATGGACACAAGCGGGGTCTTATTTAGTCCACTTGACCCATCAAGTGTACAGTTGCAGAGGTTTTCCATTACACTGGCACTTTTAGCTCTGCAACAGCCTAAGATCCTTTTCTCATCATCAGGGAAGGTTTTGTTTTGTGCAGCATTGCTTTGGAGGAATATCATCAAGGGTGGAGAAAGCAGAGGAATACAGCAAAGCTTCCCGATGTTTCCCTGATGGAGTGACAAGAGTCTGATGTGCTTTGGTAGTTTGTACTGAGCATGAAAACCTGTGTTTGTGGGCAGGGAGGTGATACCCAACAAATGACTGAATAGGAAAATGTTAAGCCTTGCTAATTGCTCTACTACTGTAAACAAAACTCTCATGTAAACTGACTAACTACAAGAGCATCTTCCATTGCCTTGCTGTTCATTTCTATGGTACCTGAATGTGTATTTCACTGAAACCCAAGAGCAGCGACAGTCCCGTTCCTCAAAAAAAAAGGGCAATACTCAGCGACAGAGGAGCCAGATGTTCTGGTAAGACAGGCATTAACGGCTATTTTAATATTTTTATATAGAAAACCTGTTTTAATCACAAAAAGAAGAACAACGCGGAGGAGGGGTGCCAGCACCTGTAACCAAAGTGCTGTGGGTTGGGCACGGCGGAGGGACAGCAGCTCCCGGCCGGGCAGCGGCGCATCGCCGCCGCCGGGGATCGCCCGAGCCGCGGGACAGAGGGAG
>JANPWX010000100.1:381553-444848 GCA_024734555.1 Trochalopteron elliotii | reverse complement strand
TGGTTAGGTGAAGCCACCTGTAGCCCCGCGCTTGCCCCGGGCGGGGCGCGGTGACTGGCGGGCGGCAGGAGCGGCAGCGCGGGCCGGGCCGGGGGCTCTGCGCGGGTGACTCACGGGCTGCTCTGTAAAACAGCGAGGAGTAAAAACGTGAGTGCCAAAAAAAAGTTTCGCTTGCGGGCTGTCGTGGTGCTGCTGCTGCGCTGTACGTGAAGTGCTGAAGTCCACCTGCCTCTGAGCTTCTCCAGGCTTTCAGAAGTCCCAGAGGTTCTGTGATTAGGAACAATAAAGGCAAAGATGAGCACATAATGAATTTAAAGATTTGCCGGCGTGTAGGACAGTATTAAGGGTCCTGAGCGACTCCTAATTGCTGGGAGAGGAAGTGGTTTAATCCTTTTTGTAATGTCCTTAATAATAGAGATATGCCCTGTGTAAGCTTGGAAATACTGTTGTGATGAAACACGGCAAAACCCTGTCCCTGCGTCCGGGCCCCTCCCATATAGCAAGGAAGTTGCTGGGCTGTGCGGTGACATCCCAGAAGGAAGTGAGTCCAGGGCGATCTGGCACTTGTTACTGGGCAGCTTCCACAACCCATGTCTCAAATCCTGCGGCAGTAGGCGGAGTTGAGTTGTGCGAAATGAACTTTCTATTTTTTCCCAATATTTTTTTGTCAAACTATTCCAAAAGCCTATTACAAAATTCCATTGCATTAATTTGCCTCACATCCCTTAGTGCAAATAGCCCTTCTTTGCTTTCTATGCCTGTATATGAGAACATCTAAGTAGGAAGTTTAAGATAAATATTGACTTAGCCTCCATAATCTTCTGAGGTTTTAGTGGGGCATGCTGAAAACACCTTGCACCTCGCTGAGAGGGTTTACACTGTCATTCAGCACACAGTGACACTACCTATTCAGTTTGCCACCTCTAACTTCTCCAGGGTACTGCTTTGCAGACAAGCTTTGTGCTTTTCTAAGGCTCTAAATCAAGACTGAAAGCTGATAAAGCTTTAAGAAGAGACCAAAAATGAGAGGAGAAGGAGGAGGTGGAGGAGGAAAAGCTCTTACTTTGGCAGCACTGTCATAATAAGAAAGACCAAAAAAAAAAGATCGTGTCTGTTACTTTGTGGGATGGGACGACAGTCACATGCATTGGGAATTAAATTCTTGCAACAAATAGGTGAAGCAGAGAGATGTTGTAATGTTGAGGGAAAATCTAATTGAGAAAAGTTTTTAATACAAGGTTTGGTTTATTTAAGAAGTGGGAATTTTTGGAATAAATTAATATACAATACTTTTTATGGTTTCTGCAGCTTGTTTCATGCTGTGTTTGGTGATGGGAATCAGTCTATCCATGTGCCTTTTGGGGCCTTGACTGGAGTTTCCACTCATAAAGCTGAAGGTGGTACTTCAGTGACCACACAAGACTGTAGAATGTGAACTTGGGCATCACATGCTGGAAGGTGTTGATGGGCACAATGTGTATGTGTGCTGTGGTTTTTGACTATCTCCCACAGCTGTGGGGATAAATGAGCCATTATTGCTTATTTGCTGTAATTTTTTTCAGGACTACAGCAGGGATTGCTGTCCAAAAGAGCTGTAGCTTTAATCATTAGCTTCTCAGCTCAACTTTTAAACTAGAACTACAGCTCTTCCTACAGCTGTCATTAGCTGCTTTGCCTTTTCGAGTGCTGCTTATACAAATTCTGCATTTTGTAAAACTGAGATTTGTGTTAGCTGGGTCTTTCTGTATTTAGAGTGGTTAGTTCTTAGACAGACTCTAGCTGCCTGGGATGTCCTGGGATTGCTGCTTTGACAGGAATGTGTTAGAAATCCAGACACAGGCTATGTGCTAAAGAGAACAGGGCTTAGAAGCACAGGCAGTTTTTCAAACTAATTGAAGCGTATTATATTGTATTCTTTGGACAGGCATTCATATTACATATCATTTCATTTCCCAAAGGCTGCAGTTGATTTTGCTAGAGTCTCAGATTTCTAATTCTGAAGTTATTTTGCATGTGGTAAAACCTAAAGGTGGCCAGCTCTTTTGCTTCCTCTTGACTTGCATGTTTTAACTCCTGCAGCTCATGCTGAAAGAAATGCCCTGCTTGCACTGCTCTCCATGAGGAATGTCTCCCCTCACCATATCTCAGTGGAGAATGCATTTGTTAACACAGAATCAAAGCTTTAAATTGCTGGAGGTTTGGGGTTTGGTTTTTTTTAATTCATAAGCCTTCTAAGCCAGGAAACATTGAAGGGACTGGATTTTTTTTTCTTTTTTCATATGGTCTTAGTTTCTCTGTAGTACTGGATCCTACTGGTCTAAAATAGTGTTTCCTTTTACAGTCATTCATGTAAGTGAGAGTTCTAGTTTAGTCTGTACTATGGAGATCTCTACCAGCATTCCTACATCTCTTAGGCTGGGTGACAGCCATGGAAAATGCAGAAGTCTGGGTTACATGGTTTTTCTTACCTTTAACTGGGTTTCTTTGTAGTCACGCAGCTCTGTGTCTTGCTAAAACTGTTTCTATCCTGTGTGACAGTAGTGACAAGCTCTGCAGAAGGCAGGGCTTGCTTTGAACAAATATTAATGAGGGAAGCAAAATAGGAAAACTTGAATTGTTTTCAAAATGTACATTTATTTAGCATCATTAATTTAGAATGCATTCCATTCCTATGTGCAAAATTCTCTTTAAAGTGTGCTTCTGAAATATATTGGCAAGGGGAAAGATCGTGTGTAAGCTGGCAAGAGCAAATTGCAAAGGCTTCTGTGAAAAACATTATGGATTTATTTTCTTTCTTGATTGGGATATTGCATATGCTTGTTGCTGAGGGGAGTTTTCTTCCTAGCTGCAAACTGCAGCCAGTAGGGGAGTCATTGGGTTTATCTGCAGAAAGCAGAGTAGTGAGGGTTTTATTTTGGGGCTTTTTTTTTCTGGTCAGTTCCCAATGTCATCCATATCTGTCAAAAATATTTCTTTCAGTGCTTTCAGCTGATAAGTTTTTGACTACCCAGTTCCTCAGACTGGCTTGAAATTTTCTCCTGTCCTTCATGTTAGTTTTTATAATAGTTCTTACTCTCAATTTACCATAATTCTCCTAGCATTACACCTATCCAGTTTGTCCTTTAGTTTCATACTGTCTTACAAGCAAGGATCTAACTGTGTCCTAATAGCCACAGGATAATTCCATGGAGGTTTTTAATTTTGCCTCTTTCTCTTTCACATATGATCTACTGTTGGAATTTTTAAGATATTCTGACAAACAGCCACCCCAGAACATCCCAGGCAACTACAGAGAAGCAGATTATCATTGAGTATTTTATGCAGCCAAATATTTCTCATAAATGTGGTTTAAGTCCCTGCTTTTTATTTTCAGCCCACTCAAGTCCTTTGGAAATTGATGTCTAATTGGAGCCAAGAACTGGGTGTAATTTATGGCCGCTGGGCATGTTTTCCCTTGTCTTTCCTTCCCTTTGAAAGCTTTGCACAACAAAAGTTAGCTTGTTGATCCAAATCTTCTTCTGTAAACAGAAACCTCCTGCTTATACTGGCATATATCAACAAACAAACATACAAACTGCTGAACTGTTTGTTTGTGGAAGTGCTGTTCACTCTTTCAAGTACTAATTTCTAAATGCCTTAGAAAAAACCCATTTAGAAGATCTCTGGTGCTTCTGCTGCAAACATTTTTCCTGTCTTAGCAAGTTCATTGCTGCTGTGTCTGTGCCAGAGTAACAGGGTGGCACTGGGAATGGCTGCTAGTCATTTGCTGTTGTCTCTTCTCATCTGGCAGCTGGGAGATTGCTCTGTTTTCCCTGATAAATACATTTTTGGGGAGAGATGTGACACATAGCATAGAAATCCATCTCTCTTTGTACTTCTGCAGATAGTCTGTTTTTCTGTGTCTTCTCTCTCTAGGACATATGCTGTAGTAACTTAGTGGGCTGTGAAATAGTCTTGTATGTGCACATACAATTAACTGCAAGACACTCACTCCCTTAGAGGTTTGGGAAATTTCTAATAACCAGCCTCACTCAGGGTTTCAAACTCACATCAGCAGTGAGACTTCAAATTCTTAGTGTTCTTTTCCAGTGGGGCAATTGACAGAAAAGCAGCTAATTGAGATGTATAGATCAGATCAGCTTTTCTTACATGGTGTGTTGCTTTTTGCCTACTCTGAGTGTCAGCAAATGCATGTCTTTGGTGGTTGTGTGAATATGGCAATTCCTAAGGAAAGGAAATGAAAACCTGCAAGGCTGGAAAGAGTGTGGTCATTGTCTTCAGCATCACAAGCCAAAGGAAGTTGAAGCTTTTGTGTGGTAAGTCAAGGCCGTGTGGTACTTCAGGAAATGTAAAGAAAACTGAAATGCTGGTCTAACATTATTGTCCATAGCAAAACCTGTGTAATTTTTAAACAGATTTCTTGAAGAGCTTTCTTATCTGTGATATAGACTGTGCTTCCCAAAGTTTGGGAAGTAAATTACTCCAAATATATTCAACAGGTTTATTGTAAAGGAAAATGAAAATTTATATAACTTCCTGTTCATAAATGACTTTTTTATACATATAATTTAGAATGGGGATAGAAATAGTCAAGGTGATACCTGTACTGGCTGCACCATGATTAATAAAGTAGATGACAGAAAACAATGCTGTGATTTCATTTTCAGTGGATGCTGTGATCATACAAACAGTGCTGTAAGTTTTTTGTTGCTCATGAGATGCAGCTAAGTCTGGCACTGTTCCTTTTAACATTCTTAGCAAGTGTGCTAAAAGACTTCACTCACAGTCTTTATACCTGCAAAAAATTAATACTAAACCTCTAGAGGATGTCTGAGAGAATTGCTTTGCAACTGTCTTGGATGCTCTGAAGATTTACCAGAAATCACTGAAGTGCTGAGCACTTAAGGCTGTTGACAAACCTTGTTTTAAGAATATGAGTCTCCTCTGATTTTTTTTTCTTTTTTTTACATTTTGATATTTCAAAGCTTATAGGGCAAAAACGTAGACCTTATCCTAGAGTTTATAATATCTTAATTTCTGAAGGAATAGGAGAAGAGGGAAAGGGAAATAGAGATGTTCGTTTGTTTGGGTTTTGGTTTTTGGTTTTTTTTTTTTTTTTTTTTTTTTTTTTTGTACTGAGAGTTTCCCCTTCTGAAGTCCTTCTTACACAGTGAGATTTTTGGCATCAGAGAGGAATCAAACAGCACACCTGTTCTCAACACCTAGTTAAACAGCAAAATTTTCATTTCCCCCTTCCCACTGAAGCAGAATGATCTGAAGGAAAATGAATGGAGTAGCTGTGCTTGAGTTGGGCTTACTTTCTTTAGGATCATCTTTACCCTGAAGACATTCTCAGAAAACAGCATCAAAGGTGAATTTCTCATTGGGTAGCTCATGGTGGGGAAATTCCTATATCCTTATGAGAAGGCAGTAAACTCTTCTGAGCCTAGAGGTGTTTCATGGTCAATTCTGTGCCTTTTTATAATATGATGCTAACTAAGTGTCTGTTAAGGGCATGTATCAGCAGCTCTTGCTCTGGGTTGGTTTCTTACCTCTTTTGCTCTTTTCCAGAAAGATGAAAGGGAGAGAGGCAGGTTCTCTGTTTCTGTCTAATTCTCTGTCTTGCTGTCAAGATACTGAGTCATTAGGTTTGCATAGGAAAGAGGTGGCTTTTTATAAGGTTGCTTCTGCTATTCATATGACTACTCACTTTGTTGTTTCTGTATCCCAGAGGAGATCTGAGGAGCCCAGCAAAAAATTAAAGTTAACTGTTCTATGAACTTGCATAGGGAGGTTGGGAGGAGGCCAGCCTCCAAGTTACTTGTTGTGACATTTTCCATTCTCAGCTCATGCATGAGTCCTGGGTCACTAGAAATACCTGCCATCCAGGTGTTGGCAAAGCATGGATCTGTACTCTGAAGATCAGGTCCATTGCTAGGGAAATAAGTCCCTCATGTTAGAATGATTCTGTGGCATGGCAGCTGAAGAAGGGGAATTAAAATGAACATTGTTTGGCTGCCTGCCTGCTAAGGATGGTAGCATTTCTCCATGAACTAATTCTCCTTTGTTCAAGCAGGCAGCACTGTCAGCTGTCAGCAGTCAGGGCATGGATAAACAAAAAGCTTTGTGCTTGTGTGATGAGCACTGGCAAGCACAACCTCCCCATAGTGATCAGGAAATACTCAGTACTCCTTCAAATGGAAATGGAAGAAAGATGTTTACTATATAAATGTGACATTGATACCTTTAAAAAAGTTGAATTTATCATCACGAACACAGGCAGTGCATCTTCAAAGGGACAGAAAAATCGAGTACATTATACACAGGCAAGATATAATTTACTTTTTTCCTTCAGATTTTGAACAAATTTGAAAACAGTTTTGAAGCAGTTGTTTTCACATTTACTATCTGGTTTACTTCAGTCCTCACATTCCTGTCAGATGGAGAGAAATCAACTGTCTTCTTTTAAGAAATATTTTGTTTGTCTGCAAAGTAGGCAGCGACTTCAGCTTCCCAGCATCTGCCCATTGTTACCTAAACTTGAAGTAAAGAGACTACAAATTGATTTAGAGATCACAAAAACGTTCTTAAATGTATTGTGTATTTGCCAGAGTGGAGGAAAAATTACATTACTTTTCTTCCTGGCAAATCAAACTCCATATATCACGAGGATATCACTTTGACCAGAGTGCTGTGGTGAGGAACAGATCACAGAATCACAGAATGTTAAAGGTTGGAAGGTACCACAGGGGGTCATCTGGTTCAACCTCCTTGCTCAAGAAGGGTCATCCTTGAGCACATGGCACAGAATTGCATCCAGATGGATCTGGAATATCTCCAGTGAGGGAGACTCCACAGCCTCTGTGGGCAACCTATTGCAGTCTTCTACTGCAAGATCAGTGTTATTTGTACAGCATAGTCACTGGTTGTACTTGAAGTGCTTATGCCATGCTGTTCACAGAACAACATTCCCGTGGGTTTCTCGAGGTTTCTTTTTTCTGGGGCCTGGCCTGACCCTCTCTGCACCTTCTCATGCAAACTCTGTTACTTACACTCTGTGCTTGCTGCTTGAACCAGCTGCTCTCTGCCTGTGACAGCACAGTTGAGAGCATTTTCCGTTGCGCTATCTGTGACAGGAAGTCTCTTGTACAACACCTTTATGTGTTTGCTACAAACAGAAGCATAAAGGTGCCAGGCCCCTCAGGCACAGCAGCGTTCACACTTCTAGGGGCCTTTGTGACCCCTCTAGGCTGGATCCCTCAAGGGACACATGGGCACGACAGGGTTCCTGATCGAGGCGGCAAACCCAGCACAAGTGTGGGTTTGTAGCTGCGGCCCCTGTGAAGGATGCACTGACAGGGAGGGAGGGAGGGTGTAGCAGTGGGATAATCTCCAGGCTGAGCTAGGTAGAGCCTGGGGACTGAGGTGATGATTCATCTGGGAGTGGTGCACAGGTTTTGGCTAGCCTGAGGTATGTGGTTTTAACAGGCTAATTGCAGTAAAGATGGGCTCAACTGTCTAAAAGTGTTTTGAGAGGGTGGCAAACCCGGTGCATAACCACAAAGTAGCTCAGCTTTGTTTTCTACAGATACTGTCTCTGCCCTTCCCTAGATAAGGAAATAAACTTAAAGAACTATTTACAGTACAAAAATGTAAGCCAAATAGAAGCTATATATCTGTAACAAAAGACATGCCGTGTGAGAAGTTGAAGTTAGTGGTCTTGTTGACCTGAATGCTGGACCCAAGGCTGGTGATACTGAGTCAGCTAAATGTTGGAAGTCAAGGATCTTGATCAGTGGCTCAGGTGAATACTTGACATTTTTAACGTAGATGAAACAACTGGAACTTGAAGGCAGTTGCTTTTCACAGCTGTATTGTAAGAGGTGTGTATCTGATCTGCATAGCTGATGTGTTTTGGGTAGAGCGATTTTGTGAAATGGCAAGGTGGGGAGTTTATCTTTGCTTCCCAGTGGATAAATTTCAGTTTACTGGCCCCTCTCCTCCCTCTCACTCCAGCTTTTCAGAATTTTAAAATTCCAGATAAAACTACCAGGAAGTTGCCAGTTCCTTAAAAGACAGAATCAGTTTTTAAAGTTTTTGCGGAGAGCAGGACTTCCCCCAGCTCTGTAAATACTTTTCCAGAGCAATACACATGCTAGTATTTTTAACTAAAGGCAGGAAGTCCCTTAAATTTGGGAAGGGAGGGAATGCAGACACAGCAAATAGTGATCTTGAACAATAACTTTTATTCTGCAGCCAGAGGATGAGTATGTCTTTCCTGCCTTCCCATTTTCATTTGTCTGCTGGATGGCCACAGCTGTGTTGAAACAGGAAAACTGAATCAAGTCCTTGGAGCTCTTTTGTGAGGAGCTTTTGTACTCAGTTACCAAATGCAGTGTAGGGTTGAATCATGGCATCTCTGTTAGATGGAACTTGGCTTTAAGTTTTGGCATTCTCTTTTAATCTTACATGCTGCTGGCAGTATCTTGGATTCCTGCTAGTGCTTTCCCAAAAACTGCTTTCAAATGGGTCCTGAACTATTAAGGCATCAGGTTACGTGTGTTTCTGGCACACCTTTTGGCAGTTTGTCTGTTGGTTTTGGAAAGATTTTTAAAGCCATAATCTGCTTACTGTAATATTGGAGGGCCTAAGCCTTGCTAAAGGTGCCCCACAAAGAGGCAGTGAGGGTTGAAAATGGGGAGGTTCCTGAGGGTTTTGCCGTTAGTTGACTTGGGAAATGACCTGCTGTAGGATGAGTTGAAACTCATTTAAATGAAGAAAATTATAATAAAAATCTTGAGACAAGATTCCTGCCAGAATGTGTTCCCAGGCATTAGTACCACAGCAATATGTTTTGCAATCAGTTCTGGCTGGTACACTTTCTGAGGTAGCTGGAGTGGATTTCAGTCAAAAGGGTTTTTTTGTGAGGCAGGTAACACTATTATTTTCTGCAGAGCTGGAGCTAGTCCAAATTTAATGTGCAGGGGCTGAAATTTTCTGTACTGGATTGTCTGCCGTTTTTTTTCCATTTTAATCTGGGTGTGAAATCATTCTTCAGTATTCTTTATCATGGTGATTTTCAATAGCAATGTTTATCTGACACCATAGAGTTTGATGGGCTAAAGGATATGAAAATATAATTAATATTTACATCTGTGTGCTTCAATCAGAAGCCAAAGGTGTGTGCTCAGTGTTCATAGCCTTTCTGGTAAAAAATCAGGCATACTTAGAAGATTGCAGTTTGAAGGCTGACATTTCAGACTTGGTCTTGCAATACCCTGTGGCTTTAAGCACACTGGAAATATGACTGAGCTGGAGTAATTTTAAAGAGATGTCAAATAACCCAGGCTCTAAAACCGAGTTGTACCTATTAAACCATGCATGCTCCTTGGAGTACTGACCCCAAGCTGGTCTTCATGGCAGTGGAAGTGTAAAGTGAATATATTTTGCTGTAGATCAGACCCTGATACGACTTTATTCTGTGCAAACCCTCACAGTGGTGCCATTCTTCAGCATTTCATAATGCTGCACAATCTGTAGCTTGTTTCCTTGTTAGTTCCTGGGTACTTCTCCTTCTGGAGTTGCCGTGTTAACTTTTCTCATGAACAAGGATGCAACTATTTTTGGGGATTCCACTGAGGCAGCAGATGAAAACTGTGATCTCACTGGCATTCTAACACAAATACAGCTTTGGGTTGTTGGGAAGTAAAACCTTGTAACTGGGCACTCTACTGCTAACAATTACAGCTCATCTTGTTTCACTTGGCATTAAATATCAATAGTTAATACTTTTCTTGACATATGATAAAAAAGATTTTGTGGAACTTAAGAATACTCATAACTAATAAAAGAAGTATAGGTGCATAATAGGGTAGAAGCTATCAAAAGCTATTAACAGGTTTAAAAAATTGCCAGTGTATTCACATGCTGCTAAAAACTTTGAATGTCATATATTAATATAACATTTAGAATTCAAACCCCTACACACTGCTTTTGACCTTTGTGGTGCCTCTGATTCTAGATTTTGGGTGAGTAATTCTGCAGCTCAGGGACTTGAACTCTAAGAAAATTACACAGCAGTCAGTACTTGTGGCAGCAGTCAGACCAGTAAGACCCACTAGAATGAACCAGGAGCCATGTGCTGGTTCATAGGTCAGTGCATGCTGCTGTGGCACAAGTTAATCTTATCTGCAGGTGTGCAAGAGAATAATAATGCATTTCCATGGCACAGATTTTAAATACTCCATATGCACAAGCAATGCAAAGTTCTGGGAGTGGCCATCATACTGGCTGACTAGCCAGTAGCTACTCCTAGGCCTGGAGCCAGCAAAGGATCCACCTTATCTGCTGCTTTTGTATTTTACCTGCAGTCAGACTCAAAGCTGGGATGGCAGGTCACACATTCTATTTAAATCAGTTGGCTGCTGGTGTCATAGGGCCTCCCTTGCTGCTGTAGAAGTTAGAGTGTTTGTCATTTAAAATTAAAAAAACTCTAAGCCAGTTTATCACACTTAGTGTTGCTGACCACAGAAACAGCCCAGCCCAATGCAGTTGGCCCTCAATGTGCCTCCAGCTCCTGCTCCAGGCACCTCACTGCTCTTCTGTCCCACAGAAGCTCAAATCCTTGCTGAGGGGTGAGGGTCACACCCCTGCAGTGCTGCTTTCTCAGCCTGTTGGGGTCACAATGTGTCTTTTGGTGTTCTCAAGGGATCCACTTCAGGGGGAAGCTGTGGTTGGAGGAACTTTTATTTTGTTCCCTGCTTTCCTGCTCCCTCCCTGTCTGCCCTCAACTGATGGAAGCAGAAAAATCCAGTGTGTCTGACTTCAGGGAAAAATATTTGAAGCCCAACAGCACATATTCAGAGAGAGAAATATCAAACAACACTTATTCCAAGGCAGTGGTGAAAGCACAGAGTTAATGGACTCTTGTGTTTAGCCCAGACTATCAATATTTACTGAGCAGCTCACCTACGTTTTTGCTGGTTCATTGTGGCATGCTTTGTCTACTGTAACATGCACTCTGTTGTATTTATAACCCCTGATCAGTAACTATTCAGACTATCTTTTCTTGTTTAAGTTGTTGTTTGATAGTGTTACTTACTACCTTTGTTTAAATTTCCGTGGTGTTTGTACGTTGCCTCAGAGCCTGCAGCTACAACAGGTAAATATGGCAGTAGGATTTAAAATGTTTCACTCATTCAGAGAGTGAAAGAAAATAAACATAAGGGGGAAGCAAGCTACAGAGACTCATCAGTCTCAAGTGAGGAATGAGTTTTTTAAGATGTTTATTTATCCATATCAAATCCTCACTCTTGGACTGGAACACTGAGAAACCATATCCCAGTGAAATCCTGTGGTATCAAAGAGACTATGACTGTATTTTACCTTGTACTTTGTTCCAAGATGACATGTTGCAAAGATGGTTATGAGTCTCTATTCCTTACTTTTTGTTGAGCAGGTATTTTTTCTAATTTTGTAGACTTTCAGTAAGCCCTCCAGACACTATTTTGCACTCTGGGAAAACACTCATATTAAAGGCCTTTAGGACTCTGTTGCTATAGCTTCTGTAGACTGCATTCTGCTCAAGAAGTTTTATACTATGAGAAAGATTTACAAGGTTCCTTTTACTGTGTGACTGTGGGGAACTCAGGTCAGCTCCCACTGTCTTTCTTTCTGGCAACAAATCAACAAGACAGTCTGAGAGCCTGGCTGATCCCATTTTTCCCATTTTGCTAAGAAAGGGGTGAGCTGGAATAGTCCTGGGTATCTGCTTTCATACTGCAGATGGTCTCAGATATGCAGATTGGGCTCTGTGGGCATGATTATGCTTTTCACTGTGTCTTGTTCTGAGTGGGCTGCTATATCCAGAAAAAGCTGTCCATATGGAGAGGCTAGCTGGGAACCTGGAAGCAGTGTACAGCCACTCAGTGTGATGGTGCACCTGGACCAGAAACCCTTCTGTGTTGTGTGGGGGCACGTTGTGTGCACCTTCTCACTGGCTGGGCAAGGGAGCAGTGAACCAGAGCTTGCTCAAGGCTCTTGTCTCGGGATGCAGCTTTTTGTCCAAGTGTCAAATTCGCAAGGTAACAGAAACAAGCAAAAAAACTCTGAACCAAAGCGGGTTATAGGGTACAGAAATGTTTTTTCTCTCTGTATTTCTACCACTAAATGTCATCCGTATCCGCTTCAGTCACTTGATGGCAAGAAGCTCCTTGAATATTTTGTGTGTGTGTATTTTTCTTTAACATCATAACTTCTCAGAAATATTAGGCACTTATCTGCTAAACAGAATACTGTAGTTCTTTGTACTTGCCTTCCACTGAGATTTGAGCCCTTGAGATGGATTTGAATAGTGGGATTCTTTTCAAGCTCTTTGACAATCAAGAGGATAATACATTCTTTTATAAAAACTGAGATTCTTATCCTGTAGACAGAAGGTGTGACATAAATAGCACAAGGATTTGGAGTGTTTGTGTGTGTGTCAGTGAATTGCTGATGGATATATTTTACTCTCTGGGATTGGACTTTTTTAATTTGATTTTTTTAACTTGGTCAGCAGTAGGGACCTAAGTTAAAGATCGACTTGACTGAATGTGAATGTTTCAGAAGAGAATGGGTTTCAGCATCAAATAGATTTTACAACAAAAGAAGTTTGATTATTGCTTTGGTATTTTTTCAGGTATTTTGTGTCAAAGTGTTTTTGGTCTCATTCAAAAACTAAAATATTTTCAATTTTAGTGTTCAGCCTCTCCTACATAACAGAAGTCAATAAATTGTATTAGCATGCCTTAATATAACTAAAAGAATGTGACATTTATACCTTTTGAAATCTGTAACTGTACTATAAATCTTTTTCGTGGCCACTTTGACAAGCAGGAGACATTTATTTGTTTACTTTGAAAGTTCTAAGCTTAAAATACTTAGAATAGCATATTATTATCATAGAATTATAGAATGGTTTGGGTTGGAAAAGATCTCAAGGATCATCTAGTTCCAACTCCCCTGCCATGGGCAGGGATACCTTCGACTAGACCAGGTTGCTCAAAGCCCCATCCAGCCTGGCCTTCAAAACTTCCAGGGATCCACAGCTTCTCTGGGAAATCTATTCCATGCCTATTCATTGATCATTTTTTGTATTGCAGCTGATGACTTTAATTAATGGGGAAGAAAAGTTAAGTAGATTTTTTCTTAAATTAGGTACTTCTGAGCCAGCAGTAATAGCTAGAGCAGTCACATAGAAATATACCCTTTGTCTTAGTAGAGATGTTTTGTGATGATAGCTATATCAGTAAGTGCTTTTTAATGCTTACAGGGCCTTAGCAGAGTGAATGTGAAAACATTTTAAAAACATATAACTGCATCTTTAAGTTCTTAATTATAGAGGCAAGAGCCAAATGCAGTGTTGAGCCAGCTGGACACTAACCACATCTATTCAGTGGTGCTGTGAATCAAGGTGAGCAGCTTGTCAAGAACAGCACATCAGATTTTCTTTTGGCAAGTCAAATTGCCTTTTTCTTTTCTAAGGCAGAGGTTAAGAATTCTGATGAGTACTTACTGGAAGCCAGAGGTGCTGTCTCTCAGTGAAGAAAGATGCTCCCAGCCAGTTAATTGGCAATATCCTGCCTCTACGTGGGGCAGTGGCTCTTGGTTTGGTTCAGTGCAGAGCTCTGTGCAAGTCGGGAGCTGGGAGCTGATGAGGACTCTGGATGCACTGGGATGCTGGCCCTGTGCCAGCCTGCCAGCATGGCCTTCAGCACTAGCCACAGCACTTCTTTCTGCACCAGCACTGTGGGATGCTGATTGTCTACTTTGTAGAAAGAACAGAGGTCAAACTGGAAGCTATTTTTCCTTGCTCACTGCCACATGCAACATGGTCATCTGTTTTGTTGTTACTAATGCTAAAGTAAATAAATTTAACTCATGGTCATGAAATGCCTGCTGTCTGAGTCCTGTATTTTTACTGGAATACAGAAGTAAAACAGCTGGTGTAATAATGAGACCTGCTGCTTGACATGGATCTGAAGGTGTATTTGGGAGTGCAGTCCTGGCATTACTTTTATAATGGTGCTGGTGACAGTTGAGCAGGAATTACAGAAATAAATTATATTGAAATCCTCATTAAAAAAACTAAAACAATCAACTTTCCTCTGCTGAAAACCATCTAACTAGAGTTTTTTGATGAAAATCAGAACTACAAAAGAAAGCTGCTTTGTCCTATCTTTGCAGTGACACATAAAAGGTATAAAAAGAAATTGCAATGTTGCTTAGACCCACAGATGTGTCCATAAGTGTACTTCATATTGGCCCTTTGGACCTGATACCTTTGTGGCATTCTATCCTTATGAATGTAGTTGATTTTTGTAGCAAATAGATTTACATATTAGGACCCTGTGACTCCAGCTTTAGGGTTTTTTAGTGCCTTTTCTTTTCTGTGAATTGCTGCAGTGATCTCCTTTCAGTTTTGAATGCTGACCTGAGGACCAGAGCTTTAGAGGATTCAACTCTTTCTTAAGGACATCTGGATATGCTGGTTATGCCAAGTGTAATTTTTACAGGCTGAAGAGACAAAAAAGAGGAAGAGAAGAGGGAGAAGTGATGGTTGGAATGACAGCCACTCTCTCATTCAAACTCCTTAGAAAAGGAGGTGCCTTGTTGCTGCAGTTCTTGCTGTGTGGAGGAGCTGCGGGCACTGGAGCAGACAGCTGGAGCAGAGAGTGGCCAGGACTTGTCTTGCATACTCAGAATGGTTGCAAAGGTTGGGGCTGCTCTGCACTTTATACTGGCCTTTCCCTTAGCTGCAGAGGCCTGGAATTGTCTGATGACTTTTCCCACATCTGCCCTTCCTCACCCTGGTCTATGCCCAGCTGGATAACACTTGATCCATAACTGTGAAATTCAACCCCTCTGTCTCCTTCAAACACTTTCAGAGGCTAAGCATTTTTCTTTCCCTCCGTTAATACTTGGGAAAAGTTTTTCTAATCTGTGGAGGTGAAGCTCATAAAGCAACAAGTGTAGAGCAAACATTCAGATGATTCTTTATCTGAAGAGATAAGAGTGACTGAAGTTCATTTCAGAGTAAATGCTATCATAATATATTAGTAAGATCCATTTACATCCTAGAGGAGAAATGTCCTTATGGTGCTAAATACAATACACTCTCAGCTTCAGGCTATAAGGGATGAGGAAAGCATGATTCTGAAGTAAAACAAAGGAGAATCAAGCTGAGAACTCTGTTGGCCTAATTCTGGTAGTTAAATATTTACCAGAACCAGACAGCTCTTAGAGTCTCATTTTTCTTTAGCCATCAGTATAATGAGGTAATAAACCATGCACAGATCATAAGTTTCCAGGGAAGTGACTGCAAAGGCTCCTGCTTCTTGGGCAAGGACAATTAATACCCAGTTCCTTTAGGAGAGAAACTAGAATGCATTATTTATTGAGAGTCACCAGAAAACAAGTTTCTGCCTGAGCTGTAGAGTTGGTGTAGCACAGCTGGTTTCACGAGGGGTAATTTTCTTCACAGTGGCTGGTATAGGGCTGAGTTTTGGATTTGTGCTGATCACTCAGGGCCTCTCTCTGTATCATAGATGATGTTTACAGGTATGGTCATGAGTTTTCTGGCCTGATTTGATGTTGTCCTCCTTCCCAGCCCCTCTTATGGTCACTCTGGCTTCTTCCTCTGGACTGCAGTCCTTCATGTGCCTGCAGAGGTCCAGAATCTGTGTTACATGAAGGGGAAGAGCAGCAGCAGTAGAGCAACACCTGCTGTGTCTTAACACAGCTGTCAACATCACCCTGCAGCTGCTGCTGCTGAATAGAGAGACTGTGCTTATGTGTACCTTATGCTTTGCTTAGGCAAAACACAAGATAAATTTCTGAAGTGGCTGATGGTTTTGGTTTTTTCCCATGCTGTGCTAACTGGTGCTGGAAACGAAGCCATTTGATAAAAGAGATTAATAACTAAATTCCTTTTGTATCCCAGTGAAATCAAATGGCATAGATATTGAGAGAGAAGCCAAAAGGCACCTGAAGAGAAATGTGAGAGGCTTTGTTGAGATTAATATCAGGCTTATTTTGTAATTTTTGTTGTAATAAATTAAACTTGAAATCACTTGATATTCCATTTCCACTTGGCATTATCTCAGTGCTAGACAAAAAATCGCTGGTCGAAAGAAAACGAGGAATGTAATACCTTTGTCATGCTCTTCCCTGTCTCCCCATGAGGAAACCCACTGAATTTTGCCATCCCTGAGTAAAGGTTTTAAATGAGGAATCTCTGTGAATGTGCTAGGGTGGTAGGAAATGTCAGTGTAGTTGTGTTGTGTGAATAGGAGGAGTCGTTTCAGGGGACAAGAGAATAAGAGTGCTGGTACAACAGTAGTTGAAATATTATATTAGTGTTCTTGCTATAAAGACAGTGGTCAGAACTCTGAAGCAATAAATGGGTAGAAGCTGTATAGATTAATCTATGAGGAAAAATGTAAGAATTAAATATGTATAGCTTGCCTAAGCAGTGACTGCTGGGGCTTATAAATCTTAACAAGTGTGAGAGGTATAAGCACACACATAGAAAAAAAGAACTCTGCATATAGTTGTGTCTGAAATGGAAACTTCGGGTGTCCTGTGCATGACTTCCTGGATGGATATCTAGCAAATATGTAGCAATGAATATCTTGTCTTTTTAGGGTGATTAGAGCTATCTATTGAGCCTGGCTTCATCCCAGGACATTAGTCATGTGAGCTGTCAGCATTACTTGAATCTAGTGTTCATCTAGAATTAACTGTGCCATCTTAGGTCCTACAGACAAATGCTGATACATAAACCTGATTAACTCCTCACTCTCTTCTCATCCTTGAACACCAGTCTGGGGGAAGGAGTGTCACAATCCTTTTCAGTCTCTCAAATTTACAGGACAATATATTCTATAAACCAAACTTTATTTAATGAGCTTATTGTGAATGAAAGCAAACAAGTATGTCAAATGAACTCAGTCCCCTTTGTACAGGCCAGTCTAACATGATTTCACTAATTGATCACTTCATTCATGAGTGATTATCGTTTAAAGCCCTTCCAGCTAATTTGATTATAAGTCTCTTCCTCACAGTATAGTTGAGCATCTCTGTCTGTGATCCTCAGACAACTGCTGCAGGCAGGGTAGAAAAATTACTTCTTTATGTGCTTTGTAAAACCAATACAGTTTAAACAATCTAAGTTACTTAAAGGTAATATAGGTAACGTTGCCAAGTTCTCTGATTTGTAACTTGTGCACCAATGAGCAAAGCAGTGACCTCACTGGTAGTGCTGATCCTTCCTTCTCCCACACAATGTGGGCAGCCTGGTGTCTCACTGAGATGAACAAAAGCCCCAGCAGTCTGGCTGCTGCTGGATCTGCTTCAAAAGCTTTTTGGGTCAGCGGAGGAAGTTGGGTCTATAGCATTTCCCAAGGATTCTGAAAGAACTGCCAGGCAATCATAATGTGAAGGTGGTGGCTGCAGGAGACAGCAAGCTGCAGGTGAGAACAGCTCCTCCTCTTTTGCCAGGGACTCTTTCTTAGACTTTTGCTGCTCTTCCTTGGTGTTATTCTTTGAGGATGTGCCAGTTGCACTTTCTGCTGTTTGTGGTCCCTGAAGCATGCAGGAATGACAGGAGTCTACCTGAAGCAGTCCAGAGTGTGGAGCAGAGCTGGCTGCAGTGTGTGAAGCCCCTCTGTGCTGCATTTGTTGTTTCTGTTTATTGCACCTGTTTTCTATGTTTGGCAAAATAGCTGAAGCCTATGAAATTAGATCTCCTAAACACAAGTTGCTGAACGTCTTCAATACACGTGATCTTTGGAGTGATAGTTGTGACACAAAGCAGAATCAGAGTGTGGCAGGAATGTCAGGCTGCTGCATTTTGTGAAAACCAATTTAAAGGTATTTGTATTTTGCTCTTTCAGAGTGGAAACCTGTAAAATGGGCTGTGAAAGGGAGTGAAGACATTCTTTCCTTGTTCTCATTCCTCCTTGGGTACCCCTAAGGGATTATGGGAGGTTTTTGAGTTAGCTGGACTGTTGTTGGACCATGGAGGCCATTTGGAGGGTTTAAGAGCAGTTCTTGGTTTTCATGTGGTTCTTGTTTCTTCACAGCTGATCTGCTATGCACTCAAAACACAGGCAGCAGATATTTTGACAACACTCCAAAAAAAACTAAGGGCCCTTGATAAAAAATATTAAGTCAACAAAAATATGCACTTACAAAAGAAATAGATTTAGACATAAAAGATTTAAAATTCAAAAATTGTAGTGGATAGTTTAAAATGTAACGTTTATCTTGGCAGGGTTTTTTCTCTGGTGAGTCTTAGAGTGGGGAAGCACACAGCACTCTCTCACATGTGATGCAGAGATGATACTCAGACCAGGTTTGTTCTTTCTTCTGCCATAAGTTTTCTGTGTTACCTTTAAGTAACTTAAGTTATTTAAACTGTGTTGGTTTTTCAAAGTCGATAAAGAAGTTAATTGTTCTTCCCTGCCTGCAGCAGTTGTCTGAGATTCAGAGACAGTCAATTATACTGTGGAGACTTACAATCAAATTAGCTGGAAGGGCCCTAAAAGATAAGAATATATTTCCTGCCTCCAACCTTTCCCTATTCTGCAAAGCAGCTTTTTCTAAAACACCTTTTGGCAGGCTCACTGCTCTGTTGTTGAGCTGCAGGTACTGCAGCTGTTATGTTCTGTGCAGAGGTGCTGTTTGCTGTCTGTGCCTCAACACCCAGCAGCTGCAGGTGGCACTGGAAAGGACTGAGATGCCAGGTGCTCATCCTGTCTCATATTTCAGATGCCAGTGGTGATTACCACGTAGGGTCAGGCTGTAGAAGCAGAGGCATCTTTCAGAGAACATGGAGTGGGGAGCTGCAGAGGGTTGTCTTAGGGCACTCCTTTATCCTTCCTTGGCAGGTGTCAATGAGCTGCTGTCTGTCAAGGGCTGAAGTGCAGGACCTACCAGAGCAGCTGCTCCTCAGGCATCGGCTGTGCTGAGACAGGAGTGTGACTTTTTCCATGGCAGGAACTAAACAGCAACATGAACTAAAGTTATTGATTTGGTGTAAAGAGACAGCACTCCATGGAAACAAGAAACCTGCAGCCCTTGTAAGCATTTTTGCTCTTGTTCCAGTTTAACTTTCAGAAAGCTCTTCCTTCCTCTTTTCTACATTTGAGCTGTTTTCTTTTTGTTTAAATGCAGCTCATGAAGTACATTGTTAATTTAGTCAGGTAGTTTACAGTTACTTTATGAAATCCAAGTGAATTACACAGTGTAAAGTAAATACAGGTTTTCAGCACTGACTCATACAGGTTTGCAATTAGCTATTGGACCATGGCTAAATCTTCATGCTCCAAGCTGATGGATATTGTTGGTAGTTGTTCCAGTTCAATCATCCATGAAATATTCACATATTTATAGTCAACATAGAAGTGAAACTGTCAAAACAACTGATTATGACAAAGAAATAGCTATCACAGAAGTGGCAGGCAGCTTCTGGGCTGAAGTGTTTCAGATATTTCAGTACCGTTTGCATTTTGTATCATTTCTGAGAAATGCATAATATGCAAAATGCATTTATGATTTTTTAAGATTTTTGATATGTCCAAATTTCTCATCTGGCTATTGCTTTTCATGGTATTTTTCTTTGGGAAAAAAAAATAAATAGATTAATTACTTACTACATGTATTATAAAAAATACATGATGATGGGTGAAAATCTTCAGCTTAACTGCCTGACCTCATGGTCTGCAGGCAAGTGAAAAAGAGACTGTCATGTTAATAATAAGATTGGATAAGTACCAACAACTAGAAACTCAGCACTTGAGGTCAGCTGTTTCCTATCTGATTTCTTAAACACAGGTCTACTTTTCAGATGAAGGGAAATGGTGCTATTGTACTTACCTGCTTGGCTCCATATGGAAGGTCTTCCATTCATGATCCTGATAATAGGAACACGATGTGGAAATGGTCTCATCTGGGATAAAAGTACCATGAGAAAGCATGGGGAGATGGAAAGATATTTTTGAGCACCACCAAGCAAACTAAGAGAGTTACAGGACTACTGAAGATTGACAGCAGTGCTCCCCACAGCTTCCTTTTGAAGCCTTTCTTTTCCTGCCCCAGATGTCTGTCCTTCCTGCCCTGCAAAGCTCCAGCAGAAAGGTTGCTTACCTGTATTATGGAGGGTCTGCCCACCCTGGATTACTCTTAAGAGGCAAATGTTAAACCTGGAAACAAAGAAACTAACCACATAGTTTGCAGTTTATTTTTGTTGACATCCCAGGCACTGTTAGAGTAAATTCAGGCTGCACAGAATACCTGTAAAATTTAGGTGATAAAAGCAAAATATAGGTGGGATCTCTGGGTTATTAAAATGCAAACTGAGAGTGAGAGGGAGGTGTCACTACAGGAATGGTGGCAGTGGTGTGGAGGCAAGTCTAAGGTGCGTAAGGGGCTGTGGAGAGAAAAGCAGCAAGTCTGTGGTGCTGTAGGTTGGTGTTGTGATGCTGGTCACATTTGCCCTGCTGAGCTCCCTGTGATAGACTTAAACAGTACAGAAAATCCAAACATCATTGCTGGAACAACCTACTTTGATTTTGTACCTTTAGACCTGTAACATGTTGTGAAGGCTTGAGCCATTTTGTAGCTACAGCAACTCCCTTCCCTTCTCTGTCTACCATGCTCTCACTGAAGTATTGCATAGTTTTGGGCTGAATTGCTCTAGAACACCAGAAAATGTAAGTCTTGCCTTGTGGGAACTCTCTGTTCTGTGTGAATTTAAGGTATGTGCAAAACTGATGCAGAGCTAAAAGATCCCTTACCAGCCTTTTTGTGATGTTTCTGTTCAGGTAGCCTGTACAGGCTGTAATGATGTGATTATGGGTTGCACAGGACAAGCCATCACAGTTAGATGGCTCACAGACCTAACAGGGCTGTTTTTCCACAGGTATGGGACAAATATTCCCCTAGTCATCCTTGCCTTTGTCCACAGGACATACCATTGAGCTGAGAGTGGAAAGTGTCAGTGGGTCCCCAGCTGGCAATGCAAGGACTGTCTGTGTGCTTGCCATCTTTCAAGAGTGAGTCAAAATTTGTTAGCAGGTTTAGGAGCTCCAAGGATAATTCTGTGTTGAGATTCTTTTCTTCTTTTTGTCATCTTTTAATATTTTGATGACCTTGGTCCAGGTGGATTTGGGTGAGTGGTGGGATATGTGATGAATCTCTCCCAAAATGCAGTTGTTCAGCATTACCTGGTAAGTGTGTAAGAGACTTCCTTTAAAGAAAAAAGTCATCTTTAGGCTACTAAAGCCCTTTGGGAGCTGCATGAATGTGGACCCAATGTCTGTGTTTGTGTTCCGGTTGGTAAGAATAAATGCTGTGCTACTTTTGGAAAACTGGATGCCACATTTCCAGGAGTTGTAGATTCCAGATAGTGAGGATGCAATGCAAATGTTAAAGTTCTGGAAATAACAAGCACAGTTTAGCAGCAAAACAGAAATAGATCAAGTTGAATCAAGCCAAAATAATATTTTTTGTTCCTTAGCAGAAAAAAATTCTGAAGTGAACTGGGGAGTTCACTGACCAAAATCCACCTGGTTTTCAGGCTTTTCTAATTTAAGCTAAGGACAGGGAGGCTATTTTTATTTATTTATTTGTTTATTTATTTATTTATTTAGAGATAGATTTAGGTATCTATATATATATAGGTATGAAATAGCTGTTGAAGTGCCTGTGATATCACTTTCCCATAGCTCAGGGTTTGGATTGGCTTATCTTGGCTCTAGGCAGAACAGGAGTATGAGTCTCTGCAGTGTGGCCTGTCATCTGCCTTTAACAGTTACCATGAAGCTCTGGATAACAATTATAAAGAATAATAAAGAATAAGTATTCTTTGATTTGTTGCTTTAATCTTCTAGAGGTAACACTGAGCTTTAGACTTTGCCAGCCTTTCCCTGAAAAAATAATTGAGTCGTTAAGTTCTTTGAAGAGAGTAAATGGTTTACTTCTGATTCTTTTAATGTACAGGTGATTGCACTGCTTTTACTTGTAGGACATTAATTGTGAAACAAAAGTGAGATTTTTTAATTTTTTTTTTAATTATGGCACTAGGAACATTTTACAGATTAGCTTAGAAATTGCCTGCGACTGGCAGGTTGGTATTTCAAAACAGAAGGAAATCCAGCTATTCACCATTTGACAAAAGCTGGGCTCTGACTGCTGTGCAATTTTGCAAGGAAATGGGTAATCACCCATAATGTAACACAGGTATGAGATGGCAGGTTAGCTTGACCATAAGAAAAAAGTGGTGGGTTTTTTTCTTTCTGATTGCAAGGGATTCTTGAAGCAGGCATATTATGTTTGCATGAGGTGAAACCTTTTGCTGTTGTGTCTATTGCATTTCATCTTAATTTATACCCTTGAAGCCAACTGTCCTTGTAAAATTGACTTGAAAGCTGTCTTCCTCCTTTTTGTAAAGGAGTATCTCTGACACTGGGAAAGGTGCAGTAATCCACTCCGAATTCTAAAGTTTGACAACTGGAGGTGGGAGCAAGTAAGATTTAGCTGGGTGCCCAGCATACCAATTACTAACACCTCCTAAATTGTACATCTTGAATCTGTAAACAGGATGGCACAAAATAAACTGTGAATGCAGTGATGCCATGTGTTTGGTGTGGCTGTGTAAGAGCTCTAACCTGCTGATATTTATGGTTTAGCATCCTCAGTGTCTGGAGCAAAATACAATTGCTGGTAAAATACACAGATTACCTAAACAATATATTTTACCAGTTGCTTTGCTGATTAGTGGGGAGGTCAGTGGTCGGGAACTGTGTCCTTGCTGGAATTGATTCCTTTGCATCCCTTATAATATGTAAAGGCGTGCACAAGTTTGGTTAAGTGTCATTATTTCCACGTTACAGGTGTAGTAACATGTCCAAGGTTTCCCAGTAAGCTACCAAACCCAGTAGTGTTGCTTCACTACAGTCAAAAAAAAAAGTAAAAGAAAGTTATAGCATGTGAAAAATAAAGTCCACCATTCTCTGGAAACAGAGAATGTAAATGATAGGTGTGTAAAGTGGCCATTGTGAAAGAGGCATGAGGATAGTGATGGCTGTATTTGAACCCCAGATTTTGGGGCAGTTGAGTATGGGGAGAATTCTGAATGCTGGAAAACTGGAATGTTTTGAGTTTTATTTAGAGCCTAAATTGTTTCCTGAGGAAAAAAAATTACAACAAAACCCTGAAGATTTTCAGTCTAAGTAGCTTCTTGCAGTCTGCAGGTACCTACAAACAACAGACATTTCTGAGGCTAGAGAGTTGTTAATCTAAGCAGGTAAAACTCTACAGATCAACTGGCTCAACTCATTGAAGAAAAATATAGTACTTGGGCTTTTTTGATTATGCTAGTTTATTATTCTCATCTCTGATTTATGGAGCAACCACAACATCCCTCTATTAAAATCTTTAAATCAAGGCAAAGATGCTTTCTGATGAAAAAAAATAAGTGGAATTCCAGCTTAGGCTGAGCTTTGTGAATAAATTGCCATGCTGTACATGTGCAGCACATCAGATAGGATCAACCTCTGTGGTCCATTCTGGCCTTAATATCTTGGGTTGTGTTTGTTGATCTGTGCTGCTCTTTTGATTGCAGAGTTGTATTTAATAGCTGACCAGGATAGCAAAATGTCCCCAAAACCAAACAAAAAGGTTCTTCCTCTTCAGCTAGTACATTTTTATGGAAATAAGTGTACCTGCCTTTCTGTGGTTGCTTTGGTTGCTTGTGGGAACCCTGAGCTGAAATAGGGTAAATTCAGTTTAAATAAGGTTTTGTCCTAAGCAGTCTTGGCTGCAGTTGTGAACTGGAAATATAAAAATGGTATGAATGTATTGTGACACTTCTTCACAATTTTTTTTTCTAATAAAAATGTGGGAAGATTAAAACTGACAACAACCAGAGTTCTTTGCTGTCCTTATGTGTTGTTTAGCTGATACAAATCAGATATTTGATCACATTCAGGTTTTAATACTGCAAAGACATTGGTTGAGGGTTTTTTGGGCACTACTGGACACTTCTACAAAATTAATTTGTATACCTGTTGGCTGTTGAGGTTTCAACCTTAACTAAAAAAGTAAGTTTTATTCATGGCATTTTAAATGTGGGGCAAAAAAAGCGAAAGAGGGAATTCAGATATTGCTAGTGGTCTTGTGGCACTCTCAGTCATACTGAGGAGTACCAGTACATCTGTGTGCCATTTGTCCTCTGCTTTCTGGTATATCCTCTGAAGTCACCAATATTTTGTTTGTGATAGGCATTTATAGCTGGACCTTTCATTGTTTTGCATCCTGCAGTTACCCTCAGCTGGCCATTGGCTGTGTATAAAGTACTCTATATGTACATCTCATGGCTATGAAATCACGATGCACCAATGTACACTTTCAGTCAAATCTCCTTATCCCATGAGTGCTACATGCCCCAAGGAAAGAGATGGGTTGTAGGTGATGAATGTTGTACAAATTCTTGTAAGGGTCCATATGGAAATCTCTAGTTCCGTTTGCTGCAACCTGCTCTGTGCTGAGCCAAAACCCATGAGACAGATCTTGTTAAATTTCATCCTCACAGAATCACAGAATCGTTCAGGTTGGAAAAGACTTCCTAAGATCATCGTGTCCAACCATTCAGTGATGTGTGTTACAGAGTATGGCAAGTTAGTGCTGGCGACATGGTCTGCTGAAAGTCTTACAGCTGTATTTCAGAGTGAAGCTGAAGTTTAGAAACTGAAAACCCCAACATTTTATCATGTGCACGCAGATTTGGGGTGCTCAGTTGGAAGGCATGTGAGAGACTGAAGTTGAAGTGTGTGGTAACTTTAGGGTGCTTGATGCCAGGCTTAAACACCTCAAGTGTGAAACACCTTGAGGGTACTGCTCTACCTTAAAACTTGGATGTGAATATCTTTGCCAAGCCTAGAGAGTGAGACAAAACCAGAAATACCCCTTGGTCTGACTTCCAGCTCACCTGCTTGCATTGCCAGCAGGAGGAAAACTGCTGCACTGTAAAATGGCAGAGAATACATCAGCATGGTTCTTTCACTTTTATGGATGTTAAAACCAGTACCTTTGCTGAGGTATGAAAGATATGCTCCTATAATAGACTCCTGGAACAGTCTGTGCTATCCATGTCCAAGGCAGATTAGACTGGGAAGAGCTTGCATAAGGACTCTGGGAAAAAAAGCCTGAAAAGTACAGCAAAGATGAAGAATGTATTAGACAATTTATTAAACCATTTTCCTGCAGAAGAGTGGTTTCTCAGTGTAGGTTGCAGATCTTTTCCATGCTTCTGACAACACCTTTGTTATAACTTGATTATAACTTTATTTATTATTATAACTTGTTATAACTTTGTTATAACAGTCTTTCCTCATTGATAGGGATATCAATGTGTTTTCTTGTTTGGTTGGGGGTACTTTTGTCCACATGCACAGAAAGACATGTTAAAACTATTAGTAATTGTTGTTAGAAGGTACTGGGTAAACACGCCAAGGTGGAACAGCTCAGCCTTCCTCCTGAAGAGCATTGCTCCTTCCTCTTGTTTTGGTGGTGCAGGGTGGCAAGTGTGCTGTCAGGAGTGAGCAGATATTAAATGTCATTTTTGAGTAGCCTCTCTAATCATATTTAATTTAAAATTAACATCCCTAATGCACTAAAGTATTGTGTGTCCCAGTAGATGCAATGCAGGCTGTTGGATCTTTGAGCACTTGTTAACTGTTTATGACTGAGTGGCTGGTAAGCTGCATAATTAAATGGTCCTAAATCTTACTGGAAGCTGACTTTGGTAGACAGACATGTGGTGTGATTGTGTTTCTCTTTCCTCTAGGAAATCACACTACCAAAAAAACCCCCCAAAATAAACCAGGTCATTCATAACTCTGCATAATAGTCCTACCTTCAGGTGGGATATTAATTATAGGGGGTTTTCTCTATTCTTCTGTTGGCAGAGTTAGTGAGGCTTTGAGTTGCCCCTGATGAACTGAGAAACTTCACCTGGAAATTCAGAAGCGCCAGTTAATGAAATAGATAATACTGAACTGCCTTGCTAATGGGTTTAAAAAGCTGTTAGTGCTGTGAAGACACCTTAGATTTCTTCAGAACAAGGAGTTCTTGCAGCTGCTGATACAAACCTTTACTCTACATCTTCCTTCAGATCTAAGCTGATACAAGGGAGAAACAGAATGCATAATTTTTAAGGACTAAGTATAATCTTGAATTCTATTTTATATACTTTTTTCCAATTTACATTTAATAGCTTTTCAGTGAATGGTTTGGTTGATATATCAAACATACAGGGTGTCCCTCTGTGTTAGCGTTTTAGGGATGAATTCCTCTGCTGTTTCAAGAGAAATTTGATGCAACATGCTGGAACACCTCTTGGCTTCCCTCAACCATTTTTCCCCCCTTCATAAACTGGATATATATAATGCTTTACAAAATAAGACAAACTTGATATTCTTTGATACTTAATATCAAAATATAGTGGCAGAATATTTTCCTGGTAGGAAATCTGTTTGCATATACACATTTCTGTAACAGAGGGAAGGAGTACCTTTAATTTTCCAGTGATCCTGTATTAAAACTCCAAGATTAGGAACTGAGCAGTTTTCAGGTCCTTGGAATGCAAGTATGTAGTGCTATTTGCTCTGAGAAGTAAAGCATTAATGATGCATATGGCAAAACCCACAATTCCAAGTTATTTGAAATTGGACTTTACATGGAATTCCTGTGTGAGTTTGGGTGTGTGTTGGAAGTGAGGGTGAAGATAAACAGAGTGACCACAGACCATTCATTTTCTAGGGTGATGCTGTGGTTTGTTCTGGAGTACAGGCTATAAACATTTCAACCTGATGTAGAGTATTCTGAGGGATTTATTATCTTATATTAGAGTTTTCCTCTAGTAGTACTTACCCTGAATAAGATGCTTCCACTCAATTAGGAGCAAGTCTAGGGACTAAACTGGGCTTTAACTTTATTAACTAACAACCTAAGAGGATTTATTGGAGTAGCTTAGAGAAAACTTGCCACCATGACTTCTGTCAGTGCTGCAGGCTAGAGATTCTTCTTTCTGCAGGAGTCTGACTCATAGATGGCACCTGCATTTAAATGTATCCCAAAGGTGGAGCTGGGTAAGAGGTTCTGCCTTACAATCACTGTTACAGCAATCTGCTTGTGTTGGAAGACAAGATGACTACATCCAATATTGGTGTTCCTATAGGCTTCAGGAGAAAAAGAGCAACAGCTTTGGGCTACTGCCTGCTTGCTCTGTGTGGCATTGAATTCTTGTTTGCTGAAGGAATAAAATCCTAAAACCGCATGGTAAACCTTGCATTCAGAAGATCCAGATTCTTGCCCTGTCTGTTGCATCAGTCTTTCAGGTACATGTCCTGAATGAATTAATAGAGGAAGAAGAAATAGAACAACTCTTAATTGGCTGAAGTTCAAAGGCTCTGAGGTGAAAAGCGAGCAGCTGGCATGCAGTTTTGCTCACTTCCCCCCTGGGAGGCACAGTGGGCACATCAGATCACAGGTTCTGGTCCATCCGGGGCACACAGAGCCTTTCATCTTCTTGTACTGGTTGTGGTTGTTTTTCTTGTGATAATAAGCTTTAGAAAAAAACATTAGAAACCTCTAGAGGAAAACTTCAATTTTTGTTTGCTTTACATGCTCTATAGAAAAGGATAAATGTGCAGGTGTGTTGTACAGAGGAAAACTGAAGATCAGAACATTAGCTCAGTGTATCACAACCAGTATTGGTTGTTGATTTCAAAATTTCATTGCTGTCTGTATGCTTTGTGCTTTTACTCCTGCAGGAAGAAGGTAAAAATATGTCTTTGATGGATTTGGTGTTGCAAATGAGTTCACTCAGTCACTGGTTCAGCTAAATTATGTTTTTAAAGAGCACTGATGCCGACAGCTGAAACACAGAAGTGGATAGTATCACCAAAGCCACAGCCATTTCATGGTTTTAGATTAAAATACCTTCTTGAATAGCAGTGGGAGAACATAGATTTCCAAAAGAAAATTTTAAAATAAAGCAAAAATGTTTTCTTTTTGACATCTGACAACATTTTGGTGTGTCTCTTTGGGAATGGCAATGTTGAGACCTCTGTCCACAAGTATTTGAGAGTGATGGGTACTTAGACACAAGTCATGAAAGTGCCAGGAGCATGCATGCTCACTGGGACCTTTGCTGAACTATTGAACTAGCGAGGCCTTTGCACTCTTGGCAGCAGATTTGTGTTTCATGCCAGAGTGGCTGGATTTTCTAGGTACCTCTGCTGTGGCTATTTTTCTGTCAGGAATGCTCTTGAAGCTACTTCTCCCAGCAGAGCTCTCTTTCAAGAAAACAAATAGATGGTTTTAAGCTTGCCTGATGGATGAGTTTTGTGGTTTTAAAATTCTTAATGTAGATCTGATAAGGACTTTGAATGAAGTTGTCTTTTTCTGTAAAGTGTTGGTCTTGCTAAACCCAGTTTGTTGTAACTACTCTGCAAAGTGTGCACGAAGGCTGGAAGCTCTTGAAACTGGTGCATTTGTTTGTAGTTGCCCCTTTGATCTTTTCCTTAGAAATGTTTACTTCCTTTGGATTTTTAATTTGTTCTGTTTCTGCTGTCAGGCTCTATGAAATGGCAGCTCTGGGGTTTCTGACACCACCTGTTGAAGTTTCTATGAAGTTGTGATTTTAAGTTTGCAGTGGGTTGCTCACTGTGGATGTTCTCATAGTGTCTGCCCTAGACATTTTTTAAAAACATCATTCATCAGAAACTATCAAAAGGGAAAGTATTAGGATTCTGTGTTTACTTCAGTTCTTGCACCTTTGTTTTCTTGGGTTACTTTCTAACATGGGTGAAATGGTGGGAAATAATCTTTACCACAGTAAAGTTTCTCTGGTATTTCACAGAATAGTGCAATTGAGTTTTCGGGGAGTGGAAGAAAAGAAGTGATAGGATTGAACAGGGGAGATGGTTATTTGATTTTGCAAACTGTTGTGGTTTCTCATGGCTTGTGGTGGGACCCTGGGGGAGGCCTTGGGGGTGGGGTCTAAATGGGAAACCTCTGCAGCGGGAGGGAGATAGAAACCCTTTACTGGAGAGGTGGCTGAGTGAGGAGGAAAAGGGATGCAGTGAAGAGCCAGCTTTCCTTGCCTGGGGCATTTCAGCAGCTGCTCAGCTGGTTCCCCTTCCAAGATCTGCTTGATGGTGCGATTTGTAGTGTATTACCTGCTAAAAAGCTTGCTGAAAAGCTGGGTGAGAGCTGTCACTGGGAATTTCTCCACTGCTGGTAATTCTGACTGACTTTTTCACACACATCTATCAGATACTAATTCTAAGCCTTGAGTCAGTCAAATTTCCCAAGCAGTCTCTTCTTTATTAGCCAAGCAGTAAATGCCTTAAGGATTTTGAAATCTGCAGTTGAGTAAAGAAAAGCCTGGGGAAAGAATGCCCCTAAAAGAGAAGTACATCCTTGTAGGTATATGAAAACCTAAACCTGTTGAATTGTGGGGAGGAGGAACAGGGTTATTTATGTTGTAAATAGAAATGCCCATTAGAAATTAAAATGTTGACAAGCAGTTCAGTTTTCTGAGTTACATTATCTTTTCCTGTGTGCTACAACCTGCTCAGTGCTTTCAATCTGAAAAGTTGTGTGGGAGAAAAGGAAGACTTGGCTGTAACTTTGATAAACATGTAAGTGTATTTGTCTGACTTTGCATCCTTGTGTCTCTTGTTATCTCATTTCAGCTGAAATTTAAACAAGCTTTTTCTTGTCTGACAGTTTGAACAAATGCTGTTATTCCTAGAGAAGAGTTTGAGCATTTTTTTTCTTTTTAAGAAACATAAAAACAGCTGTGAACATTAAGATACAGGTCTTTCTAAGACCTTTGTAGGAAAATGTGCAGCAAGCCTATTTTCTTATCTAATGAAATATAAGTGTATTTTTGAAAACAAAGTCACTGTTTTTACTCTTGAAGTTTTGCAACACTTCCCAGATCAGCATGCCTTCCCAAAAGGCACAGCACAAGAGCAAAGATCTGTTCTGTGGGACAAATTAAAAATCCTGTCTGTGCTGACAGATTAGTCTTTTGACCTAGACTATTTTGGGGAACAGATGGTACAGCTCTTGGATGTAGGCTTGCTTTGCTTTTGATAAAGCACAAATGCATTTTCATGCTATAATCCCTCCCTCTCAAATTCGTATTCCTGTCTGATTTGCAAACTACCTTTTAGGTGTTGCATCCTATCTTTCCCTCTGAAAATAAAGTAGTTTGGGAAGAACAGCAGCTTTCAGGCAAGCAGACTTCATTGAAACTGGATGAAAATTGGATATTTCCAATAATGTAAAACTCTAGACTCGGAAGAGATTTAAGATCTGCTTTTCTTTGTAGGAGAGAAGAAAAAGGTTTGATGAAATAATAAGACACAATGGTGTTGCTCCTAAAAATGCACTTGTCCTGCACAGCTGTCTTGGTTTTAGGCCTGTTTTCACACTGGTTTGGAGATGGGCTTGTTTTGAAAAGGGGGAATATCTGTACCTTCAGAGTAGTCCCCGGAAGACCCTGCAGGCAGATGCTGTCAGCTGATGTTCATCCTTCTCATCTCCTCTGCACTTCTGGTGTTGCTTCTTTGCAGTGAGGAGTCACTGCAGGGAGGAGTTACTGAAATCAAACTTCTGGTTAGAGGAGGGCAAGGCTTAATTTCAGCCTGCTTTAAATATCAGTGTTTTCAGCGTCTGTTTTTATGGCTTGTAAGACAGATGTGGATGCAAATCCTGGTGCTTCCCTAGAGCTCTGCATCCACAGGTGCCTGATGTAGAGTCAGATGGCCTCAGTGAGATACATCTCAGGAAGTGATCCCCCTTCTGCCCCTGTTGCACAATGGATTCTGTCCCCTACGTGCATGCACCCAGTGGAGTGGGGTGTGCATGTGGGCAGGGAGTGGGTGAGAAGGCACAAAAGGGTGGTGATGGAGCAGAATGCAGCTGGAGGATGCACAGCTGCCTTGCAGGAGTTTAGGTGGAAGGTCTCCCTGGCAAAACCCCTCTGCAGTGGTGGGTTTCATCTGCTGGACCTTCATAGAAGAGATTCTTTGGGGGCCAGTTGCCTCATTACCATAGCTGTCATTTTGGTCATTGGTAATGTTTGGCTGATTAAATCTGGTGGCAGATGTTCTTGGAATCTGAGAGAGGCAGGAAATGAAAGATCAGAAGGGATGATAAAGGCACAAAAAATAACAGGCACATGAAACCAAAATTCTGATTGCTTCGACTCTTTTATTAGGTTTTAACAGTGCTGTAAGGCAACTGAGTTTTGTGGAAAAGCCATATGAATCCTGTATTGCTCTTGCTTCCTCAAGATCACTGGAACATACATACTTGTGTTGAAACTATTGCTTTGCTGGAAGAGACCTGCTGGTTGCTTCTTTTAAAGTTGATTTGTACTAAGGAAGGGCTTAAAAATATTGCAGATTTTAAATAAGCTGCATAGAAAGGATTGAAATATAAATGTTGCATTGTAGTTCCTACAATGCCTTGTAGAACAGCTGGAAGAAGGTATTCACTGCATGGCCCATTTGAGACAGGAAAGCTGTCTCTCAGGACACTAAAAAAAAAAAACAAAAACCAAAAACTGTCCTCTTTCTGTTTTTTTGTCCTAGGAAAGAGAAATGTATCTTAAATCCTCCCAGGTGTCAGAAGTATCTTTCCTGGCTGAAACTGGTGTACTGGTCTAGGGGTGTTATGACAGAATGAATGATGTGTCTGTTGCAGGAATTGTGTTTGTTTCGTTTAAGTTGGGCTCCCAGAAATCTGAGCGATGGCTAAATCTGAGTGATGTGCTCTGAAGCTGCTATTTGCACTGAGGCTGTTGTTGCATGATCATCTAAATCAGTTCTGGGACCAGTGAAGAAACAATGACAATCCTTTAAGCATAAGAAATGACAAATGAAAAGTTAATAAGAGAGAAATCATCTGTATCTCAAATGTAAGATGATTGTAGGTGGTTGTTAGGACTCCATATGTCTTATTTTCCTGATCATGTAGGGTTGCTTACAAAATCAGCACAGAAATTTAACAGCAGATATCTCCAAAATGGCCTTAGTGACTCATTTTAAAAAAGGAAATACCTTATGTGTACTTCTTGTAAACTTGATCGGAACAATGAATCATTTTTGGTTAGCTTGGTTGTGCATGATCTGCAAATTTAGTAGCCTATGACAGCACTTGCTTTTTTTTCCTGCTGGCCCTTGGTTTTAAACCATTGTGAAATGTCTGTAGATTATTCTGAAACTGCAGATTATTAGTCTGTAATTAATTAATCTCGATTGGTTTCCCTGGGAGAATCAGACAGGAGCTGACATCATTCATCTGCAGAGAATTTCTAAGTGTGTTTATCATAAAAACTGGTAAGTCAATATGGAAAATATACACAGCTATTTATAGCACAGGCCCTCACTGAACAGTGGCTAACACGTACCTGCCCTCATTTTTCTCCTGCCCTTTCAAGCAGGCTGCATCCAGGGAGGTGACTTGTCCTGCACTCTGCTTCTCAAACTGGGTGATCAGGATGTGAGGACAGCAGTGCATAGTGGGGATGTTGACTTGTCTGGTGAAACTTGGGAAAAAAAAGGCATTGCAACTACTATTTTCGTTCTTAGGCATGGTTGCTAGTTTCCCCCATGAATTGTCTCCTCCTGCTCCTTTCCTGCAGTCCTCTTCAGTAGCTGAGTGGAGAGAGCTGTACCAGGTGTTGGACAAGGACTCCAGGAGATAACTGAGCTCTACTCTTCTGCCTGTGACTCTACGTTACTGTGGAAAAACACACTGCTAGATATGTTTTAATTAGAATGTGTTTTGCTGCAGTGAAATTGAGGGTAAAATGCTTGTGCTTTGTGGAGTAGAGCATTTTATTATTGTGCTTTTCCATCTCAGATTCTTATCAGAATGCTTCAGAGAGAAGGAAATGAGAATGTAGGCAACTATTTATATAACAGTCTGCATTATTTTCTGTGAAGACTACTCATGAGTTTGACTCGGGGCAGTCTCTAAAGAATCTCACACATAGACAAAAATTTCAAAAATATGGTTGATGGCTAGCTGCATTTTGATTCAGATTTGTTACAATATTTTGGTGTGGTAAGTCAAAATTAAGTAAACAATAAGTCATAGTGTTCTCAGAAAGTGTCCTTATAGCATCTTTTTGTAGAATTCTGTTTTCAAGATAGCTTTTTTGTGTGAAAAATATTTTTATTTCTATGCTCTCTCCCCACCCACATTACAATTTTCTAGAGAAGTTACGGTTCCTGATGAGGTTACTGTTTGCATATGTAGTGCTGAGGAATCAGAGGAGGATCAGAGGCTTTCATGTCACCTCATACACTGGTAATGATACCAGCTTCTTAGGTGTAACTGGTCACAAGTGAATTTGAGCTTAAGTTTGTGGGAACAGTCACTCAGTATCATGAGAGGTAGATTATTTGGAACAGCTGTCTCCAGAACCTGCAGTGTAGGTAGGCTCTGTCATTTGCCACTCTAAAAAGCGAAAAATGCAGTATTTCTATTCCAGTCTCTCCCACTTGTCATGTCTGCCTGCCTGGTTTTCCAGCTCAGTTATGCTGCTGCATTAGTCCATGAAGCTTTGCTGTAAGCCACCAGATTGTTGAATTTTCCACTCTTGACTTTAACAGTGGCAGCTTCTCTGCTGTTATAGACTGGAGGTACCCTTAGCAGAGGAAGTACTTCTTTAAACTGCGTATATATTTTCTGGTTTTTACCAACTGGTATTTTTAACAGAATATGTTTGATTATTTTTATCACAATTTAAACTCTGTGCCTTAAATTCTCATGAGAATTCACTCCCAAGAGCATTAAGTTAAGGAGCATTCCCATGCCTTGAACTGAGTCAAGAGATGTGGCCAACTGCTGCTCCAAGGTATTTTGCATTAGGAATCAGGTATAGCCAAGGGAGAAGGAGTCTTTCACAGCTAAATGCTGTTCACGACCCTTTGACTCCTAAACATAATTGTGGTTGTGTTAGACGTGTTTTAGCCAGGTGTCCTGCCACATGTGCGTTCAAATTGCAGAAAGATGTAGAATAGCCTCTTTAGCCTTTGATTGATTAGAGGAATTAGCCAAGAGGTTCACACACTGGCATATGAAAGAGTTGTTAGTAGTATGGTATGCTCTTTCGAGTATCTCAAAGGTTATAATGCAGTTAATCCAGGGCATCCATTCCTGTTTCAGCTCTCACTGACGATGTTGTGAGGGCAGTCTCTTTGTTTTGGTCCCGGAGTTCAAGTCTTCCTTGCAGCTGCAATGCTGGCTAACATTTCTTTTCCAGGGGTAGGATAGGGGTTATTCCAAGCATCTCAAAAGCAGCACGATGATTTGGCTGTAGAGCACAAGCTAATGGTTTAATAACTTCACTGAAAGGGGAGATTTTAATCTGGAAACAGAGGGAGAAAGTAACCCAGCCCTTCATGCTTCCCAATTCATCCATCTAAGCTAATATGGAAAATTAATTATTTAGCTATTAGTTCAACTCCATGGCTCTGTGGCTTTTGCTTTTCTATTCTTTGCAGGTGATTTTAATGGGTAGTCTGCATTTAGAGACAATCTGAAAAAAAAAGCTCCAGTATAGAGAGATTCTTTCAGTGGATCATGAATGGTAATGTCAAAATCTAAAGAATAATAGATTGAACTAAGATCTTACTTCAATAAATGTGATTTAATTTAATAAGTATTTTAAATTAATATATTAAATATATCTAAATATTTTAATCCATATTGATTGCTGAATGCACTGCTTCTTCTATAAGTAAACAGTAGGTAGTTCATTTCTTTTGTTGGGAATTTGGGTAACCTTCAAATACAGGCAGGGTGCAATTCATTACCTGGGGTGTGTTGGATGATCAGTATCTAGACACTGATTGCAAAGTTACACATTAAGTGTCTATAATAAAATTAGTTCCTTATTATCCCTTGAATATCCCCCTGAAGAAACAAGAGTTGCTGTTGTGTTCAAAGCTATTGAGTTTTCCTGTGCACTGTTCCAAAGCAGACCTGTGTTGAAGGCTGTCTCCTGCTCCAGGCTGTGTGTTCCTAAATGTTTTGTAGGTTCAGGTGCCCCCTGTAAATGGGGTGAGAACTGATGAGCTGGGCTGTGTCCTACCCTGCTCCAGTGATAATCTCTTGCTCTGCTCAAGAAACAGACAAGTTACTGGATGCATCCTAGCTCTGGGTGGCTGTCAGCATTCCTGCACTCCTACTGTCTACCTTGAGCAATACTTTCGTGTATAAGATATTCTGCTGTTTGGTCTGGGTTTCTGACTATATTTGATGCCTGAAGATTACAACACATGAATTTCTCAGCGCTGAAAACTCACAGAATTACTTTCTTTAAATCCTGAAAAGTGCTTGTTCCAGGTAAAAAGTTAGGGCAGCATCAGCATCTTTGAAACACATGGATTCATTTATAGATTATCTTTTTATTTAAACTAATAGAATATTCCTATCCAGACAGCCAAGGTTGTATTTCTTTAAAAACAAATAAATCATGCAGGGCCATGTGCACTTGCAGTTTTGTTTTCTTGCCTTGTCAAAGAATATTATCTTGCAGACTCTGAAATGTTTTGGCCTTCAGAAAGATGAGCTATAAAGCTCACTGGGGGAAAATCGATCCTTATCATCTCTCTCCACGTTGTTTTCCACCTTCCCCAGCTATCATATTTCAAATCCCAGGCCTTGGTCCAGCCCATGCCCAGTTTTTTTAACTGCCTTAGTCAGGGATGTGATTTCCCTCCTTTTACCTGTTACACTTAGTTTATAGCAATAACTATAAACTGCTGTGTGAAAGTGCTGCAGTAAAATTGTTCCTCTCCTTGTGCAGGGGAATCAGCTGTAGAAGCAAAGGACATTGCACATTCCACTGCCTGGGTGGACAGCTTTAAGTAATGGGTCTAATCAGGGCAGTTTGTCTCCTGTGTTTTGATCTGACTCTGTTGCAGTGGCTCTGGAAGGGGGAGGCTTTGGTGTGTAACCCTGCACATTCAAAAACCCTGCCACAGGGCAGAGAGGACACTCACTGCATCTGGCTGTGCCTCCTGCAGTCTGGTACCAGAGCACAGTGGTGCTGGTACTTGCAGCAGCATCTCTCAGCATGTAGTTGAAACAGCCATTCATATTTAAAACATAAAAGATCTTCAAGCTGTATCGTTGTTCTTGTCCTTTAGCAGCACAAATCTCAACAGCCAGCTTTTGGTATACAGTATAGGATTATGAAGCAACAGGTAGTGACCTCAGTCCCTTTTATTTTATTTGTGATTTTTATATGTTCACGATTCAGCAGTGAGTCTTCACTGAAGCATGCCCTCTGTTGGAAGTTACACTGTGGAATTCTGCCTTTAGGTGCCATGAGGTAAAGGTTTTTCAAGCGTCTGTTTTGTGGGGAGAGGAGAGGTCTTATTGCAAGAGTTGCATGAAGCACTTCAGAAACACTGCAAATTTTTTCCTGTCTTTCCTTCCCCTTCCCTTTTTTCCTTGAGTTAATTAAACCACAACAGAGAAAATGTTTTTCTATGGGCAATACCATAATACCTTTAGCAAAAATCATGCTTTCTATAAGGATGGTTTTACCTTTTACATGGAATTGCCAAGGAAGGGGTTTTCTTCAGCAAACACCTCTGATGTCAGATGACACGGAAGCAGATCACCGTGACAGGCTGGCTGCTGCTTTAACCAGGTACACATTGCATCCTGACTATTTTAAGGCCAATGCCCTTGTGTCCATGCTGCAGATGGGACTCTGGAGACACACCGGAGCTTGGAGGGGCCGGGAAGGAGCACCTTACAGCACTCTGGTGCCATCTGATGGTAAGCTTTCACACCAGCTTTTCCCCCTTGCCATCAGTGTCAACAAGCTTTTTATTTATTTTATGAGAGTCTGTGAGATAACATTAGTTGCATGGTTTTATATATATCTTTCAGAAATATATATATATTTCTGAAAAAAGTGCAATATTAATTTTTAAAAATCTAGAATTTTTTGTGTAATTTTCCTTATTTATCCTGTGTTTTAGAAACAGCTGTGCATTAAACTACAACCTACAATGCAACTTTTTCACTTAGCTTTCTTTTTTACCCTCCAGAAGTAACTGTTAATTACAGACATGGTCTTCCTGTGATCACTCTTATGCTGCCCACAAGAAGTGAACGCTGTCAGTTCACTGTCAAGCCAGTAGTGACCACTGTAGGAGCATTCCTGCAGGATGTGCAAAGAGAAGATAAAGGAATTGAGAGAGCTGAAGTCTTTGCAACAGGTATCTTGTTTTTCTGTTATTCTCTGAAATAAATGCATTCCTTTTCCAATGGTCTGTACTTCCCTTCTGGAGCAGAAGTTCAGTCCTCCGTCAGGTTTAGCACTGTTGTTGTTGGAGTAGCTCTTGAATGCTTCTAGAGTTTATTGTTGTTTCAGAGTTAATAACTGAGTCGTCTTGAAAAGGCTGATTAAAAATGCAGAATTGGATCTATCACTGTAACTCTCCTGTCCCAGTAATGTCCTCTGTTACCTTTTTCAATTAGTTTCTCTTTGTAATGATGTCTTTAAATAAGTATTTCCTGATTTCCTTGATGTCTCTTTCTTTCCTTGTCCTCCATGATCATTCTTAAAAGACATGTGATGCCTACTGTTCAGTGTTATCAAGAGCTAAAAGCATCCATTTGCCTTTCTACAAACGTGTATGAAAAACTCAAGAGCTAAGAAGAGCTAAGCAACCAGATAATATGTGCAATAGCAAAGGACATGTTTTTTACACATTGAGGATATTTTGTTTAACAGCTGGAGTACAATATTTCAGGGCCCTTGGGTTGAAAGGAAACTGATTGCTAGGGTCAAAGGGTAACTGGTATTTTAGCATTGGTGTGGACTTTCCTCCTTGTAATATCCTGCTTATCAAATTGTCCCAAGTATTCAGATAATTTTCTCAAGCTTTGCTCACTGTTCTATTTTGTCCCTTTAGTTTGCCTGTTGATAAAAACTAACACTGAGTTAACCTTATTCTCCACTTTATTTCCTAAAAAACTTGGTCTGTATTTTGGCAGTGCTCTTGCAACCGCTGCCCTTGTACTAGAGAAGGATTCAATCTTAAAACCAGGATTGGGATGTAGGTTTTTTGATAGAATAGGTTCTTGAATTTGGCTAATTAAAAGCATCTGTTTCTCTCCTTCCCCGCTCACACCTCTAAAAAGAAAGAAAAATAAGGATACCTACATATCTGTGGAAAGATTTATTTAATAGCAGGTAACACATAAGCAGAAGAAAGGATGGTGTCAATGAAGGCTGGTTGGGTTTCATAGCTGGGTGGATTCATACTGTTCTTTTCTTTCTGGTTGATACTACAGAGGGCTGCAGGGGCTTTTAAAGAAACTGAAAATAGATTGATGTTCCTAGAAGGCCAAAAAGCCACAGACGTAAGAGAAGTTTCTTTATGTTCCTTTGTGGGCACATTTAGCAAAACAGGAAAATATTCCACAGAGCAATTAATTCATATCCTCTGGAGCAATGGAGATGTGATGTGTGTGGATCCCAGTATGATCTTCAGGAGCTTCATGTCCACAGGAGCTTTGGTGTTGGGTATTTTTGGTCTTGTTTTGCTTCATTTTGACAGCGTCTGCTAGGGAGCAAAAGTAGAAAATTCTCTTGAATATCATTTCCTTAAAGACTTTATCTTCAGAAGCCATTGTAAGAAGTGGTCATTGTGAGTAGATGGCCTTCCTCTTAACACAGAAGTTTTTCTCTACAAAGGATTTTTTAGTGGGGTGAGGCAGAACTTTTGCTGGCAGCAGTGAACCTTTGTGTACTGCTCTTGTGCAGACATCCAGGACAGGAGTGTTTGGCATTCGCTGCCAGGCTGCTTTCCTCTCTTCTATGCCAGCAAAAGCTAACTATTCCTGCATCAGTACAAACGTGGGTTACTTGTGAAGCATGAGGTAATTCCTGTAAGAAATGTTCAAGTCTGGCATTTTTGGCACGGACAGGCAGCAGGTTCCAAAGTGGAGACAAATTTCACTTGTTTTCACCTCGTCTGATCTGTTTAAACACACCCCCATCCCCTCTGATTTGGGAATACTTAGATTAAAACAATGACTCAAAATAGTTCTCTGTTCTGTATTTGTCAAGTGCCAGGCAATTTTAATGTTATAGAACAGCTGAGATGCTTAATTTATTAGGAAACTGATACTGTAAAGAGAAACTATTGGTCAAATACTGAGAGTTGAACTTAAACGTGAATTATTAAAGAAAAATTATGAAGCCTTGATTTGGTGTAGGCACGCTTCTGTATCATTTAACCATTAAATGAAACCTAACCTTAACTGAAGTCATCAGTGCTGTGTTTGACTTGTTTTCACTACCTGTGAATTTGATTTTCATCTTGCAAACCTTTTGTAGACAAAAAATGACCCTTTGTCTACATTGGAACACTTGTGTTTAGGTACAGGATTGAAAGTAGCCTTTGCGTAAAGCCTGTGGGGAATCTTCTAAAATAAAATACCTCCATTTCCTCAAAACTTTTCTTCTTTTTAGTTAAAAAACGGTTGCACAGGTTAGTAAATCAGTGGTGTATTCAGAACATCCAGAACAAAGAGCCTGTCTGGCACTTCTTTTGAAAGGCATTTTCCCCCTCAATGTTATAGAAAGAGCTATAAATGTCACCTTAGTAATGTACATGCAAATGAGCCTTGATGTTTTATTACACTGGAAAAGAAAAAAAGAAATGCGTGGATGGGCACATTAAAATTTTGGATTGGAAGTGATTGGCTTCTGGGTTTGCTTTGCTACCCACACAGAGTGGGCAGGTGAGCCAGCTGGGGCATTTGCTTGCAGAGTTCAGTAGTCTAAGCCTCATCAGATGGGGCCTGAGGACAGGGGTCTGCTGAAGAAATTGCAGATGTGGGGTTGTCTGTGGAGCCTTTCTGTAGTGGATGTGAGAGAACAGGTGGAGGAGCTGGGGCAGGAGCACTGTGACAAATATCTACATACAAACAACAATCTTGGTATTTTGTAGCCTGTTTAGTTATTCATCTTTGGAGTAAAGCTGCCTAGCCCTTGGCAAGGACAGGTGCCCTTTTTCTGTATAGAAAATGAAAATCATCTCAAACAGCTACTGTGGGGCAGCTGCTCCATGGCTTTTCAAACCCTCCTGCCCCAGTGATGTGTCCAGCAGCAGTGGTGTGTGACTCTGGGGGCTCTTGGGCCATCTGAACCCCACTGTGCTCCTGGTAGCCACTGTTACATGTTCCTGCTAATGAATACAGAACTCCTTCTTGGTAGGAGCTGTAAAATTGTATGTAAAATTTGGGGGGTACCATTCATATAAATTTCTGCATTAAAAAAAAGGGTTCTCCAGAGCATCAAAGTTCCATTCCCTGCACAGGATAGCACCAAGAATCACACCATGTGTTCCTCCTGACTGTTTACTATTAGCTACCAGTTCTAAAAGTAGAGTTGTTTCCAAACAATTATTAGTGACGAATCCCAGCACTCTTCTACAGGGTTACCTGCTAATGTTTAAAACTCCTCATGATAAGTGATCTAGAACTGAAATCTTTCTTCTGCAGATGGTACCAAGGTCTCTGATACAACTTTGATGGAGATCTTATTGATGAATGACTTTAAGCTTGTTATCAACAACACAACATACAGTGTGTCACCTCCTGTAAAAGGTAAGAGCAATCCTTAATAACTGATCATCTCACTTTATTTAGTGAAAGGCATGGGCAGTCTCTGAAAACTGGGACCTGGGAGAAAGGTGTTTCTCTTTGGCTTTGTCCTTTTACCATTGGATGGTCCTGCTTTTGGGGTTGGAGGTGGGGAGACAATGAAGAAGGGTGTGTTTTTGAAATGGTTTATATGACAAATATTTTCTTTTCAGATAAGCTGAGTAGTGAGCATGCTACTGAAATGGAAGATATCAAATCCTTGGTTCACAGACTGTTTGTGGCTCTACATTTGGAAGATCACCAGATCAGGAAAGAGAGAGAATTGCTACAGAAATTGGACCATCTGAAAGGAGAGCTGCTGCCTCTTGAACAGGTTGGAAAGTGGGAGTACTTTTTTTTTTAACTCAAAAGCATTTCCTTTCATCAGAAGTAAGTCCTGTGACAGAAGAAAATCAGCATGAATGGCTAGGGTGTGTCTGTTCTGTCTGTTATGTAAACGAGGTCAACTCAAGTAGAATGCAAATTATTTTCAATTCAGTTCTTTTTCTTCCTTTTGTTGACATTAATGGGGTAGAAACCACAACACCTGGAGAAAGCTGTCACCAGCATGGCTAGTATTGAGATTGAAAGGCCATTTGTTGAAATATCATTGAAAGTCACCTGTTGCTTTATGAGTTCTGAATACCCATGACAGCAAAAACCCACAGTAGTGGGGTTGACATCATCTGTGGCTTTAGGATAGTGGACAACAGGACTCCTGTTTTGTGAGGGCCAGCCTCAGTGTTACCCAGAACTGCCCTGAATGGTAAATGGAAATCCAACAGATACAGATCCCTCATAGTGCGAAGGGGAGATCAAAAGCAGGAATTCTTGGTGTACAATGGCAAGAAGATCTGGTTGCCCTTGGACTTCAATACTTTTGTTTTCTCAGCAGGGTAAGTCAGTAAGAGGTGGTGGTAAGAGATGCTGAGAAAGGATCTAGCCCAGGAGGAGAAAACATGGTTGAGGAGCTGCTTGTCAGAGGAACACTCAGGTTTAGCTGAACAGATTTCTGAATTTCTTTTCTTTAGATGAAAGCCAGAATCACGGAGAGTGCAGATGCAAAAACCTCCAGGCTTTTATGGATTGGCCTAGCTCTGATGTCAACTCAGGGGGGAGCGCTGGCGTGGCTGACGTGGTGGGTGTACTCGTGGGACATCATGGAGCCAGTCACGTACTTCATCACCTACGGGAGTGCCATGGCTTTCTACGCCTACTTCCTTCTCACCAAGCAGGCGAGTCCTTGTCTTCTAAATGCCTGGAATATTGAGAAGGAGGAAAAATGAGTCTGTGTGTCACAGTGTTTGAGCTCTGACGGAAACAAAATTCAGTGAGTGGCCTTGCCATCAGACAACTTGTTTGATCCCTAATGCGGCTGGAAACAAACGTTACATTATGCAGAATCAAGCAGGTACTGCTGCTCAAGAACTAGCTACTGAGCATAGCTACTGTTGGTAAGATTTCATAACCTAGGGAATGAAAAGTGAGGAAAGTAGTCTCTGCTTTAAAATGTTTGTAGATCACTTTGAATAGTAAATAGCACCTTGCTCACTGCAGTAACGGGAGAGCAACTGGTAGTGCTGTGCCAGTTTGTGAATGCTGCTTGTGATGGTTTGAAAGCAAAACTAGTGAGAGGCTCCAAGTCAGAAATNGTTCATGAAGATGGTGGTAGAATACTCCGTGCACGTTCTACACCACAACCCAGGACACTGCTTTATAGCAGCAAATCACCCAACAGTAGTTTTTATTTGCTGGAGTTTATGTATATACAGTGCGGGGTACCAAACTGTTTGTAACTCTGGCAGTTGCATTACTGAAATATACAGAAATACATTTAGTGCTTGAGAAAATGTTATTGCTCCACTTCTCATAATCTGATTGCTTTTCCATGACTTGGAATGAATGGAGGTAAATCTAGGACAGCTGAAATGGAGCAGGAAGCAGGCATTGTGTAGAAGCAAAAAGTTTGCTCAGATTTTAATTTAGCTTCACAATGGAGACTTGTTCTGACATCCTGTTAAGACTTTGAGAAATGTTTTTTCCTGTTTTATCTCTGCACTTTACTCTCAAAGTGGACATCTTGATGTTGAACTTCCTATGATGCAAAACTTTTTTAGTTGTGGAAGTATGTGGAAGAGTAACCAACACTTTCTTCCATTATACCAAGGGATCTATAGACCTTGTGAGACATTAGGTTCCTTCAGTGAAAAGGGGACATGTGTCTGCTTTTATGATCAGCTGGCTCAGAATGTGAGTTTTACTCCTTCTGACTGGTTTTTTAAGAAGGCCTAAAGCCATTTGTACTTTTTGTGAGCAAGTAGAGATTACTACTTGGCTTTTTTGAACAGCTGCTTGTGCTATTGCTTAAGACTTCCAAATAAGTCCTCAAGAAGTAGTTCCTGAACTTTCTCTGACTCCTTGGAAGTAGACTCCATCAACTGAGGTGGCTCCAGTCATGAACATCATGCTATGTGTTTAGTGTAACTGAAAATTCCTTCAGACATGATGAAAATGACTCCTACTATGTGTTTAAAAAGCCTTTATGGCCCATGAGAGCATAACTTCGTATGTAGCCTCCTTACAAAACATACATGGGTGCTGGACAAGGTAAGTCTTCCTGAAACAGGCTGAGTTTCTAACGTGCTGACCTCTCCTCAGTTTCCTTGCTAACCACAAATCCATGTCCTCCTTCCTTCCTTCCCCAGGACTACATTTATCCTCAAGCCAAGGACAGGCAGTTCCTCCACTACTTCCACCGCAAATCCAAAAAGCAGCGTTTTAACGTGGAACGATACAACAAGCTCAAAGATGACCTAGCAGAGGTATTTGAGTGCAGTCCTTCAATTATGATGCAGCTTCTGGCTTAGGGCTTTTTCAGTAAAGTCTCACCTAATAGAAAATTGACCTCAAGGCTTGCTATCAAAACACTGTATTGCTTATCAGCCAGTTTCAGCTGTTCAGATAATCATATATTGTTTGCCTTTGATGTATAAACTATTTCTGTAGGTTGTCAGAAAGACAGACCTTCATGCATTTAATTTAAAACAAATACATCAGTTTATGAGCATGACATCTGTTTTTTGCATACTCTAATTAATGTTGCATTTTTGGCCATTTAATACAATAGCTGCATTTATTTGGGGCATAGTATGCTTCCTGCACTGGTGTGGTAAACCAGTCTCCTCCCTTCCTTGGGAGGGAGGAGATTGCTTTGCAGAATTCAGCATTTGATATCATAACCTTATTCCTTAGGTAAAAGACTTAGATTTACAGAATATGGGTGACTGGATGGAAAAGGTGGTATGTACACCTAGGAGAAATTTGGTGGCCTTCATGAAATAGTTGTAGCAGGTCTCTTACTCCTCAATTACTACTCCTCCATCCCATCTTGACAGCCCCTGTATTCAGTATCTCATAAAAGAAAATGGAAAATATCTCTTAATTTTGGCTCAAACCCCCATAGTTCAGGGTGTAATTTCATGTGCCATAATTTACATGATGTTAGAATTTGATCCTTTTTCAGTGGCCTTGGGGGAGTGTGAATTTTTTAATTGTCATCTCAGGAAGATACTTTGGGGTGTGGGTGAGATGGTTGATGGGCAGGGCTGATGCCCCTCTCTGGAGACTGCATGACTTGAGCAGGTCTGTCAGTGTTCAGCATCCTCCATTTGATTGGTTTGGTTCCTTGCCTAAGACCAGTGCCTTTTGGGAAAAGAAAGACAGTGCATGTGTGAAAGAGGAGAAAACAGAGACTGCAGAAGGATGAACTCTCCCTCTCTCTTTCATTGGCAGGCAGAAGAATCCCTGAGGCGTCTGCGCCAACCTCTGCACCTGAGGCTTCCCATCCAGGAAATCAACAACAAGGACTGACTTTGGTTTTGTGTATATTGGAGATGCCCTTTCAAAGATGAGACGAACATTTCGTTACTCCATAGTACCTGGGTATTTTTGACCACTAAAGTTTTAAAAGTTGCAATAAATAGCTTTAAAATTATTTCGTCACTTGATGGTTTGGGTTTGTTTTGCTTGTTTGTTTTTTGGTTTTTTTTAAACCCCATGAAGAAACTGCTGAAGAAAAGTTCTTCAAAATATTTGTCAAATCTCATTAGTACAATGGAGGCATTCTTACTACTGGTAAAATGACAGAACAGACAAGGATAGCCTTTTTAGTACCATTTACTATAACACAGCTGTAGCTCATAGGATAATCAACTTCTGCATGGAGTAGTAAGGATTGTTTTCCTGCAATTACTGTTTCCTTTTCCCTGGTCTGTGCCTTGACTCTTTGTAACACCACAGGTGAAGTTCATATTAGTATGACAATTAAGCTTTCTTTAGAAAAAAGTGCTGGAAAAGTAAGGTATCTTAAACTTGTTATTATGTTTCACTGTTTCATTTTATTGAAAGAATTTATCAAAACATTCAAACATACATGATTGTATAAAAGTTTAAAAGCAGGTGTAGTAAGATACAACATTTATGACTCAGAACATAGTATATGGAAAGACTTAACTAAAGCAGAGCCAGTAAACCGATTATTTTTTCCCCAGGAGAGTGGATTAAGACACTTTGCTCAGTTTGAGTTCTCTGTTGTCCCTCAGAGAAACCATTAATACTATTAAAAAAAAAAAAAACAAGAAAAGAAATATTTTCTTCAAGTCAGCACCATTAACAAGCCTGTGGTGACCATGCACCATCCCTTTTATGTAGAAAATGACAGAGGTATGGCTGATCTACTCGAGGGCCAAGAGGAGCCCTGATCCAACTCAAAGCCCTGACGTATGAAGGTTTCCATATGCTGTATTTTGTAGAGCTGCCTAGACCTGTCCAGCAGCTTTAGTTTTAGAGATACAGACAAGGCAAGCTCACCCTGAGCAAGTTGCACATGGTCTCGTCTCACTACTGCTGTTTTTCTCCTGAGGATGCATAGCACCAGCAAACTGTAATTGTGCCCCAAGCATAAATTACATTCAAGCAAAAGGAAACCCTTTATTAATTAACCCTATTTGATTAATGCTATATCAATGCTACAATTGTATTCAAGGAATTAAGTTCCTTTTTAGTGTTGCAAGAAAAAAAAGTCTAAGAGGCCCATAAAGCTATAATCATAAAGATGGATTCTGCTGTCCACAAATTTAAACATATTCCCTGTAAACTGTGCTCTTGGAGCAATACAAGTTAATCTAATGGAACATTAGAAATGTTTTGGAAATAGTAAGATGTGCCATAGTTAAATGGCAATCAAGCAAGAAGCTTTTAAGAAAAAAGTAGTCTGGAGCATCAATTTCAATAAAATCTGAGCAGCTTCTAATAGTTTGGCACCAGTCAATTTTTCCCCAATTCCCTGAGATGAATTCCCTGGTGTAATTCTAGCTTTAAAACTGCTTTAAGATTTTAAAAACTATTAGGTATACAAACTAATGTTTGATCCCAGTGATTTTGCAGAAAATCTTGTAGAATATTAAGTCTTCTCAACTAAGATGGTATTCTTTACTTCTGCAGCAAGGAATAGTAGTGGTCATCACTGCTAAATAATCTACTGAGATTTTGGATGAAAATACAATTTTTTAGTTAACATTGAGGCAAAACAAGGAATCTGTTTTTTCCCTATAGCACTAATGTTTTTGCTCACACCCACTCTGCGCTCTGATACTTTCCTGTTAACAACAGTAAGAAGTTCTGTGAACTCCAAGGAAGATCCGTGCTTCCTAAGGGTCTCACACAAATCTTGGATGTACCAGGAGCCATTTACAGTGTCACGATAAGAATAGTAGCCTAGAGTAGAAAAAGAACATAAAATTACATCCAAATGTAAGTAGTGATAACCTCTTGGAAAAATATTTATGAGAGTCACTCTTTGCTGGCTACCATCTGTAAGGAATTACTAAATGGCTGTAACTCTTACTTTTCCAATTACATAATTTCACTGCAAATTATAGATGGGAAATGACTTTGATAGCACTTGTAGTGCTCAGCTGAGAGGAACATGATTCAGGGATTGGCAGCTTACAGGACTGCATCTCCACTTCATAAGAGAGCAGATGAGACTGAGGGCAACATACATGGAGAGATTGGAGAGAATAACCATGTAGTGCAGGGAAATTTATAAGCCACCAGAATCCTGGAAAAGAGATGGATGTTTGCTATCAGGAGGCAGCCCAGCCACAAGACTGATGACAATGCTTTTGTTTGGCAAATTTAATGCACCTTGATAATTTACTTTCAGTTTTTCCTTAGCACATAACATTCTTTCCCAGACAAGTAGCTACTTATCAGGCATGTAAATCAGATGGCCTGGAACTGTTCTCATTTTTTGGACTGCAAAATGAAGAAGCATTCAGGGTTGTTACAGTGAAGTATCAGACACTGGATGTAAAATACTAGAACTTACCTTGTGCCACAGAGTAGCACATGATAAAGTCTGCACCAGCAGGCAGAGTACAGACACAAGCTGCATCCACTTCAGTCTTATTGCCAAGGGATTCACTGCTGCTGTCTGTTGAATCATGAGCAATGACTGCATCATCATGTTTATCACCTCGACAGGCCTGTTGGTGAGAAGAATTGTTACACCTGCACCCTTGCTGAGCTCACTGTCAATATGATAATTCTGACACTAACCAGAGGCACTTCTGTTCAGCTAGGTGTGCCACATTACCATGACTCTGCCTTCAGAAAGACACATTTACTTCCCTATCACTTAAAATGTTGGGGACAAAGTCCATTGAAAGCTCAAAGATGATCTCAGAATCCCTAAGACTGGAAGGGATCTCTTGAGATGATTTAGTCCAACCCCCTGACTGAAGAAGTGTTAACTACAGCATGTTGTCCAGGACTATGTCCAGTCAGTTTTTGAGGATCTTCACAGGTGGAGACTCCACAATCTGTATGGAAGACCTCTTCTGGTGTCTGACCAAGCTCACAGTAAAAAAAAAAGTGTTTTCTTGTGTTGAGATGAAATTTTGTGTGTTTTCATTTGTTCCAGTTGCCTCTTAACCTGTCACTTGGGTACAACTGAAAAGAGCCTGTCTCCCTCTTACTCCCTCCCACCAGGTGTTTAGAACATTTGTAAGATTCCCCTGAGCCATCTCCTCCAAGCTGAACAGTCCAGCTCTCTCAGCCTCTCCTCCTATCAAACATGCTCCAGAGTCCCTTAATCATCTGTGTGGCCTTTACAGACTCACTCCAGGAAGTGTATTTTTCTTGGACTGGGGAACTCAGGACTGGACACAATACTTCAGATGCAGCCTCAGCAGTGTTGAGTAGAGAGGAAGGACTTCCTCCCTTGCTGGCAAGGCAGTGTTGAATTACTGCTCTGAAGCACAGCCATCATTACATGCTGTTACACTTCTGCTCTTAGTGCAGTCTCAAGTGTGTCTGTTGAGGGAGGGTTTTTTGTGAGAAGTCAGTAGTAACCCTACTTTTGTCAAGTGATGCAGAAAGGCAGCACATGAAGGAGAACAAGGTGAGAACACACTCAAAAGATACAAAGGACAATTACTTCAGAACTGCCACTAAAAAAAAAAAACAAACCACAAAGAATCTTCTTTACAGTGCTAAAGTTTCATCTTGATGTTACTTCTGATTTCCAGAGGTAAGTGCTATGTCAGTTGTGCTGGAAAAGAATTCAGCTGATGAACTAAGTTAACTGGCTTTTTGATGAGTTTCCAAGTACTACGTAGAGCTTAAAATTGAAATTTGAAAGTATTTTTTCCATCTCTGGCACCAGGTTAAAAAAAAATAAAGGAAATCTGAATGAGTCCTAATGAAGGGTGAATTAACAATATGCTGCTTCTTGCAGCAACCCTATGCCCTAAGGAAGTTTTTATTTGGGAAAAAAAGAAAAAAGTAATACTTAGAATTACTCTGTAAACTACTAAAATTACAATCTGCTGAAGGCCAGGTTCATATATGAGTTTGCTAATTGTAATCTGGATAAATCTGGATAAAGAGGGGATAAAGCCCTTCATGACCTGGTTTGACCCCATGACTCTGCTTTGAACAGAAGGCTGGGCCAGAGACCTCCTGAGGTACCTCCCAACTTTCATTCTACTGTGAACCAAGAAACAGGAGGTTACATATGGTCTTTATCTGACCACTTAGCACAAACAATATTCCTGAGACAATAAAGCCTTAATTTCATGCCTTGGATTCTATAGAGAAGCCAAGTATAGGTCATAGACATAAAAACAACCAACCAAGAACAAGAAATGAAAATCACTACCACCACAAAAACCAACCAACCAGGAAGTCACACAAAAAAAAAAAGAAAACAGACAAAACAGCCAACACAAAACCCAACTTCATTGAGGATCAAGTAAAGGGACTTGCCTGGAAGGAAGCAATGAAGATACAAAGGTTTGATTGCTTATCAGCTTAGCCTAGGGCTGTGACCAATAGGAACTGAGCTGAGGCTGCACAGAACTTTCTCAAAAAACCCTAGCACTGCCTTCACTGCTATTAAATACACACTGACAGTCGATCCAACATGGGCTTAATTTGTGTTTCTTTCTGTAAAATTATTTATTAAATACAGCTGTAATAATAATATCAACAGTAGTATACGTTAGGGTTTCTAATAAAAAGAGAAGAATCCTTGTCTAAAATGCCTTGTGGAAAGACTGCATCAGGAAAACTGACATAAGTATTGCAGGAGGACACAAGTCAGTGTTAACTACACTGAATTCAGAAATAGACATCTTACCTGAATGATAAATATCTTTGGTTTTCCTACCAAACTCTGGCACTTGTCTCCTCTGAACATATCTGTGATTTCCTGAATTTTGATTTTGTCATCATATGCATATATGTGATCATCCTCACCGTGACTCAGGAACACACACACAAAGCAGTCAGCATCACTGTGGTCATCCATAGAGGCTGAAATAGTCAGGTGGTGTTTAAATGACAAAACAGTCATATTCAAGTCTAAAAACATTGTACATTTGTGTCATATCATTTAATCCCCAATCAGCCCTTTTTCAAATGGATGCTATTTCCAGGTAGAGCCATACTTGTAGGGATTTCAAGGTGCATTGATTCAACTTGGCTGAAGGGCCACTAACCATAAAAAGAAGAATGTAGTTATCTTCTCCCAGCTGCATGTACCATCTTTCAGCTTTCAGTGACTTAATTAGTTCTCTCCACAGAAGCTTCATTTACATTGCAGTAAAATAGTCTTCCATCTAACCTTTAAGTCTTTCTAATGTTAAATTCCTTGTGCACAAAAATTTATTTTAAGTTAGATGAATGGAGAGATTGGAAGGAAAGATATCTGGGAATTCTGTGGCAGTAATTTAGACATAACCAATACATAGTCTCTCACCTTCTTTAATTTTCTGCTTCACATCTTCTGCTTTCAGATCATCAAAAAGTCTGACATCAAACCCAAGGTCTGTCAAACTATTGTTGGAACAGATCAGTATTAGTAAAAATCTTGCTCAAATTGTATATCAATTGCTACCAACTCAGTTTCTTTCCCTATGGGGGAATGAATACTCTTATGCATTATTTATGAACAAAACTACTAAAGTTGATTTTGAATTCAAAGTGGTGTCAAGTACAGGTCTAACACCTAAAGTTACTTTAAAGAGTTTGTCCAAAGAAAGCTCTGGACTCACTGATTTGTGCCACCAGTTTCTGTGACCTAAAAAAATGTGCCTTGAAGCTTTTTAAATACAGCTTTCTTCACCCAAGTTGCATAGGTGCTGTGTCTGCAAAATCTTCCAGTCTACTTAAACACAGGATTTAGGTAACACCTTAATTTGACCACGATTTCTAAAGTTTAGATTTTTTTTAAGGGTTAGTAGAGCAACCACATTTCTTACCTGCGTTTCAGACTGTTTCTGTCTGCCACAGTCCCGTTTCTGTCTGACTGCCTTAAATGCCAAAAAAAGCGCTCATGATTGAAGATTAATGCAACTCCTCTTCTTTTATGGTTCATTTTGTATTCCACTGCAGGATCAAGTGATTGTCTGCTGCTACAGATGGAAAACATTCTTGGTAAATGAGGCTGTTTCATTAGTTAAGGCACATAATGGTGCATTTCAGACATGGCTCCAATTCCCCATGTTATGTGTTTAGCTAAATATTAACATAATTGAATAGTACACATGTACTTATTTGGAGTTGTAGCTGTCTGTGATTTGCTTCAAATTCTTCTAAGTAAATCAAGTGCTGCATTGTAATCAATAGACTATAAACTGGGGATGAGGTGCTAAGTGTAGTGTATCTTGCAAAAGGAGAACAAGTGTTTATTATTTATCCTAATGCAATGAAAGCTGTGACAATACAATGGTTCGTCTAAGTTTTTAGCAACCAGCCCACAAAATCCTAAAGTTGAAGGACAGAGGTCTTCTTAAGGACAGAATAAATGACTTACCCAGCTTCTAAGTAGAGGACTTTATCATGGCAGCAAACACACAGAATATCTGTGTGTTTGGAAGTAGCATTCCATAATTTTATTTGTTTATGAGCAAAACACAGCATAGGATATGTGACAGCACACTCTGGACTTGGCTATGGATCCACAGTCATGCCAACACTTGGACCCAAAACATACTAAGTGTTGACATGGCTGTAATTAGAAAGACAAAGTTACTGGTGCAGAAAACAGAAACTGAAACAATTCTGGCAACAACGCTGGTCCAGAGTTCAAGGTACACAGAATGAGAGTCCAGGTCATGCTGCCCTAGGACTGGCTCTGGTCTGAGCAGTCATTTTTTGTCATGTTAATACTTTCATGCTATGGAATATTCAGGTTTGGTGCAATTGCACGAGAAAGTTGCTTAGAATACTTGCCTGCAGATGTTCAAGACTAGAGTTTCATTGGCAAATGCTTTTGTTTCACAACAAAACCTGTTGTGAAACCTGTCATTACCTGTAGACTATCTCTGCTTCTCCACTTTGTTATGAGAATCCCCTTAATGAAACATCTTTTTGTAACATCTACATAAGAATTCAGACAGAGAAGAGGAATTTAGGATGACTGTTCAAAGTCAGGGAGCTTCTACAATGTTCTACAATGTTGGCTGGATAACCAATAGGAGAAGTTGGGTGCTTTATCACATTCTTCCATTCTGAGTACCAAACATGATAAATGCAAAGATTATAAATTTTAGCCTCGTAATTAGATTATAAATTTTATAAATTTTAGCCTTGAACAATTTCACTTGTACCAGTACCAGAATTTTTTCAGATTTTGGCAATTTCTCTTCCTTAGGATTTGGCTAGGTGCATGGCTAGTAGGCATTATGGACAGTTTGGTCACTGGAGCCTGTGAATGATGACTGAAGGATGATTCCCTGAATAGTTTTCTCTACTCAGCTGTATGGATGAGGCAATACTGTTTTCAGGGCTCTCATGGAATCACCATTCCATGGTCCATTTCCTCTCCTTCCAGAGGAATACATTCCTGTGCTACAATCTACCACTTAGTCTGTCCAGTGGCTCCTGAGATTGTGATGTGCTCTGCACATTGCCTAAAACAAAAAGAGAACACTCGTCATAGTCCCTTCCACATGCCTTCACAATAAGGGTGCTTCTGCATGTGGTGTAGCTAAAACTAGAAACATGCTTTGTAAGTGGGTGAAGTTGAATCAAATAATTGTTGAATTCTTAACAAAAATCAGAAAACCCTGCACTGACCTCAGTCCCCTGGGACATCTCTGTCACTGCCACCAGAATTTTACCTTACATTGAGTGCATCTACTTCTGTGATGTTCTCATTTCCATCTGTTAAGAGGAATCAAAAAGTTATTTAGCCACAAATTCATCCATTAAAAACAAACAAAACCAATTTGAACTTATGCATCCAGCCTTAAAGTTTAGCTGTTAAAGTGAACCAAAAGCTCATTCACACATCAGGTAAATAGGCATGCAGGTAAAGAGCCTCATTAGTGCTTGTCTGCATGTACAGCTTTTGGAGGCTCACCTGGAATAGTCTGAATTTCAGATGGTCAAGACATGCATATTTTCTATCTGTCTGTGTATCTGTATCTCTGTAAACATATTAACAGATTATGGTTCTATATAACTAACTAGCTGGGTGTATTTTTTTAAAGAGACTCTAACTCAATAGTTACAATTTTACACAACTTGAAAATACACTGGTGTTTATTTTCTTTCAGTAATGCTGCTAATACAAAGCTGAGCATTCTCTTTGAGGTTGGATGCAGCACATGAGTCACAACAGACAGTGAATTAGCTATTGACAACTGAGAAGATGCAACATTTAAACATTTTCTTCTGCTGAACTATACAGACTTTAAGTACCTCCAGTACAGAATGGACATAAAAGTTACCATGTGGGTACAAGAAGGAACATGCACATATTGGGAGTGTGCAGAACTGCAGACTTGCAGATGGTTAGGCTAAAAAATACTTGTTCCTCTCACTTAAGCATCTCAGTGGGCTATTGAATCACTGCTACTACTGGTAGAGACTAACTACCCCGTTATGAGAACTGTATATGAGACTATACCTTTGGTGGGTAATACAGGTCTGCTATCCAGCTGGACATGGCCTGCAATTATAAGAAGAGTCACATGTACATGTATTTTACAAACTACTTTGCACCTAAGATACTAGTTTTCAATATCTATTTTTCAGATGTTATTAATGCCTTTTGCAAAAGGAACATAACTATGTATTGACAGAGGACAAAAGTTCTTGCAATCCACTCCCCCCCAAAACATCATAAAATTTTAGTCATCAAACTTTAAGACAGAAAATGTAGACACAGGACAAATAGAATTCCTGGGCTACAGGGAACTAGGAAAAGATGGGTTTCTTGTTAATTTAATCCTGTTTAGTAACTTTCTAGTCTTTGGCTTTTCATTGTCACTCTCATATCACAGCTTCATTCAGGTAAACACTATTTAAATTATCACGATTTATGAAAAGTTTTGTGTTTGTCTTACACAGGAACAAGCTTCTTCTAAAATCTGATTGAGACGAGCGGGACTATTAGTCTTTAATTTTGTGAAGATGGATTGCTCCAAAGGAATCAAAAATCAAGTGTGCACAGGGTTACACTGGAATCTCACAGCATCTTTCCCTGGATGCGTTTCCGTCTCAACAGGTCAACATCGAGACCAAAGGGCAAGGCACTTAAAAACAACCGAATGACATACAAAGAAGTTCCTTTGAGCCTAGCGGCATCTCCGGGAACCTAAATTTTGCTGCCCTGACTTCTCCTGCCCTCCAGTTACACGCCGGGGACCTTCTCCGTTTCCCTGTCCCGCGGCACTGCCGGGAAGCGGGAGGGATTTTGCCCCAGGCGGGGTGCGGGGCATTTACGTGCAAATCCATTTCCTCGTTGGCAGCCGCTGTCCTTCGCCTCGCACCTTCCCCGTCTCCTTCCTTCTCCTCTGGAAGGAAGGAAGGACGGACAGAAGCAGAGGTCCCGCTCCCCATGAGCGCCGGCAGCGCCCTCCAGACAGCGCTCCCATTCGGGCGGAACCCCGGGCATTGCCCCCAGCCTCTGGCAGACATTCCCCACCCCGCTCCTGCTCCGCGCCGGCTCCGGCAGGATTCCAACAAGCGGCGTGCCCCGGCCCTTCCCCGCCGCGCCTCGCCCCTTCCCCTGCTCACACGCACCCGCCGGCCGCCGCTCCGAGCCCGACATCGCCGTGGACCGAGGCACCGCGTGCACACCGACACAAACCCCGTCGAACCGAGTTGAGCCTTTCGCACTCTTCCTCTCCCGCGCCTTCCGGGGGCGGGCGCTTCTCGCCCTTTGCTCCCGCGGCGGCCGCCTCCTCCGCGACGGCTCGGGGAAAGCACAAGGATGAGGTGTTAAAAGTGTGTGACGTGGGCTCCTGAGGTGGTGCTGCAGCGACCGCACCCGCTTGTACAAAACCATCGTCCTGAAATGCGATGAGAGCCTCCCGTATTCACTTGGTTTAAATTTTTCAAAACTGTGCTCAAATTCCCATTTCAGGCGTAGTGTTTTCTTTCCTGTAAGGCTCCTGTTCCTCAAAGTGCGTTTTCATTCGGGCACCCACACATAACCCTTGTTTGAGGTTTGGATGTGTGGATCATTCTCTGCAACTTTGCTCTGTTCTCGCTTTAATGATTTCGGAACTGTGAGGCGAGTGAAGGATTAACCGGAGTGCCCAGATATCTTAAGGAGTGTTCTCCAACCGGGAATTATGTGGCACTTACCGATCACTGATCAACTGCATAACAAACAAGTTTCTAAACCAAAGCCAGTGACAAAACCCCAGTCTTCTATATAAGAGCTTTACAGACTGTACCCTAGAAGGATCTGAATTTTCTATCCAGACTACTTTTAGGGAGATAATCTCAGATATGAATGTGCACTTAAGAGAGTACTGCTAACAAGCACAAAAAGAAGCAGATTTAGAGTGGATTTATAGGCAGTTTTACCCAGTCGGGTTTTACCCCGGCTTCTTGCATGGGTAAAGATTTTAGACAAGATGTCTCCCTTTGATTAAAGGAGTCACGAGTATTTTTAATTACCTTTGCTTGTTTTTCTCTTTTTCGGACTTGTTACCCTCAGGGTGCCAGTAGGCAGCTGCATCAAGATAGAACTTTGTTTCAATTGTCTTTGTGCATACTTTAGTTAGAACGTGACACAATCACAAGGTCTGCGTCTTATACTGGGTAACATTTAGACTCCTACCAAACAGATTAATTATTTGGCAACTGCAAATCCCAGCTCTCACAGTTCACGCTAGAGCTGCCCCTGAACGCACTGGCAGCAAGACTCCCGTGTGAAGTAGCAGCTGCAGAAACAAAATCTAAAGACTCTGTAACAGCAGTTTGAACTCTCATCAGCCGTGTTCCTCAGTCCAACAGTTTCGCTTAGATCCTCATAAGACAGTTTTTCTGTTTTGTTTTGCTGGAGGCTAAGAGCAGCCTCGGCAGCTGTGCTCAGATGAGTCACCGGTAACTCGGACGGTGTGTGCAGCCCGAGGTAGCGCTGGGCTGCTGTGCGTTTCCAGCTCATTATCATATATGGAAGTTTTATTGTCAGACACGCCTATTTGTCAGGAAGCACTTTCAGATTGCTGCAGTGGCTCCCCAGTAGGAGAGTACTTCTTGGAAAAAGCATTATGGATGGATCAGAACTGCAGTCTGAAGAAGGAAGTTTGATTGTGGACATGCTGCTGTACAGTATTACTAACTACACAAAACCATGCATTAATGAGTTAAATGAGCCACTATCTATAGTATTGTTATGCTTTAATCCAGCATGAAGCTAAATACCACAGAGCTCTTCACTCACTCGCCCCAGAGGGATGAGGGAGAAAATCAGAAAAAAGGTAATGACAGTTTAACAGGACAGGAGGGAAAAATAGTAATAAAAGGATATACAGGATGAGTGACACACAGTACAACTGCTCGCCACCCACTGATCAATGCCCAACCAGTCCCCAAGGAGTGATCAGTGCCCTTCTCTGACCGACTGCCCCCCAGTTCTACTGTTCAGCATGATTCCATGTGGTGTGGGATATCCCTTGGGTCAGCTGGAGTCTGCTAACCTGGCTGTGTCTGCTCCCAAATCCTTGTGCACATCAGCCTCCTCCCTGGCAGGACAGCAGGAGAAGTTGTGTTTTATCAACATTATCATCATCCTCAAAACAAAACACAGCATTGTATAAGCTGCTAAGGAAAACATTAACTATAACTGCCACAACCAGGACAAGCATTACATTTTGCATATATATGTCTATCTATATATATATATAAGTTCCTAAATGGTATGATTAATCCTGGGGGTGATAGCTAGCCTTCATTTTAGGGCTATGGTCTGCAAAATGCATTTTGTATAACCTGCAGATAACTCTAATCAAGGATTTCTGCCACACGAAAAGCTTGTGCAAAGTGAAGACTACCAGGAAGAAGTTAAATTCCTCCTGTGGTTTGCAAGCAGAACTATCAAAGTGCTATCCAGCAGTATTAAAGATCTTTTTAATGTTTTACATGGTTTGAAAGAAACTCTGGGAGGCTTTCATGGTATAATTACAGGTCAGTACAGGAGGGAACAAAACCCAGCTCTTTCCAACAGTGAAAATTTTCTGTGTTGTCATGGTTTAACCCCAACCAGTGACTAAGTATATATGTGTACACACAAAGACAGACACACACACACACAGGATGGGGAGAAGGAGAATCAGAAAAAGTAAAACCCATGGGTTTAGGTAAGAATAGTTTAGTAACTGAAACAAAGTAAACAAAAATAATAATAAAAATGCAAAGGATAAAAAGAGAGATTAATAAACCCTAAGACAGACATGTCACACACAATACAGTTGCTCACCACACCCTGTCCAGTCCCCAAGCAGCAGTTAGTGCCTACTGGCTGATCAGGATGTAAATTCCCCCCTATCTGTATACTGGGCATGATGCTCTATGGTGTGAAATATTCCTTTGGGCAGTTTGGGTCAGCTGTCCTGGCCATACTTCCTTCCAGCTTCTCGTGCATCTCCTCACTGGCAGAGTATGTTAAACTGAGAAGTCCCTGATTTAAGGTAAGCACTGCTCAGCAACAACTGAATCATCAATGTGTTACCACCATTATTCTCACACTACATCCAAAACACACCACTGCATCAGCTACTAGGAAGAAAATTAACTCTATCTTATCCAAATCCAGGATATGCATTCATTTAAGCACTTAGTTTAAGCCCATTTGTACAGAACTCAACAAGCCATCTAGTTGAATTATAGTGGTTTGGACTCATTGTGGTACTTTTGTCATTTTAAACAAACAATGTCATTACCATTCCCTGCTTTAATGTTAAAAAGATTTTTAGGGTTACAACCATGGAATTCCAGGGTAATTCAGAATTGTTTCAATTCTATGGTAGAAAATAAATGTCACCAAAGCAGGGGGAACTACAAGTTAATCTGGCAAAGTTTTGTAAAACTCTACAGTAATACTTCTCTTTTAGTGCTACTTCATATCCACAATTAAGAAAAGAAACCTTGAGGCACGACCAAAGAACTTTAGCAGAAACTTTGTCTTTATGAGGCCCTTACATTCACTGTCATGTACAGTAAGCTCTAGTGACAAACCAAAAACACAACTGATAAAGAAAAAAACCACACAAAATTATATCACATTACAGTCCATGAGTTCAGTGAATTTTATGCATTTAGTTTCTATTACCTGTTCACAGATGCAATATTTTAATTATCATTCCTCTCCTGTGAATATCTAAAGCAGAATTGCTTTTTAACAAAAGCAAATCATTATCATTTTAACAGAGGACCTAATGCAAAGTTAACTAAGGACTGACACCTGTACATTAGCAACAAGTAGAGAGTACAGAGAGCAAACCCCAAGTAATTCAGACATCAGGTGATTTTAGCTAGAGAAGTCAGGGAGGGAACAGGTGACAGAAGTACAGGCTCATATATCCATCAGCCTCACAGAGGGCAACTTATTTAAGTTTTTTGGGCACACTGATCTCAACTATGGAACTTGGTTTTAGTTTTCATCAGAACAGACTAAATGAAAGCAAAGATGAATACAGTAGCCAAGTTGTGCCACAACAGAAATATAAATCAGCATATCTGTACATATATCCCTTCTGTGCATACAATACACAACACAAAACGTTTTATTCAAAAACAGACATTCGGTGAATTTTAAAAAAATAGCATAGAAACTACATTTCACCATTCTGTCAAATCAAAAATATATCCTTAGGCTGCAAACTGTTCATTTTACTGGACAGCCCTTCAAAGGATCAACGTATTTGATCTGAAAAGTGATGCAGAAGTAAGGCACTGATATAGGATCAGGTAGGGATATGTAGGGCATGTACATTGGCTTGGGACATTTTCCTTGTGTTTTTAACAACAAACCTGCAGGACCACATACATGAGAGAGAACTGAAGGCAATTGCAGCAAAATCATGCAAGTACAGGCTATGTAAGATGTCTTGTATTGGTGTACATAATACACTCTTTCCTGTTGAACCCACCAGATGCTTCAACCGCTAGTAAACCTAAAATCTGACCTGTATTAAAAATCACCTGAGAACTCAATATAACTCTTTGGTGCCTCTGATGTCCCCACTGTGGAGTTTTCTTGGGAACATTAAAATGGCACCAGCATTTTACAACAGCATGGCCTAGGTGCACATATACCAAAGGAAAGCCAATTCAGTTCCCAAGCTTCTGGCAAAAAAATGGAGAGAAGGATGAATTGCTTCTTTTTTACATGAGTAAGAATAACGTAGTGATCTTCAAATCAGCAAATTCATGTCAGTGTTTAATGTATCACTGTCTGAAAAGCATAAAGGCTTGTAACCAAAGTCTTTCTTCATTTTGGCTGAATCTTTGTCTTTATTCTACACCATGAGATGTCAGTGTCTTCTTTCAGAGATCTGTCTTGCCCTCGTAATGACACATACAAGCAGCTCTTTGGCTGTCCAGGTATGGTTTGCATCCTAAATGTATCACTGCATCAAACAGCAGCTGAACAGTTGACTCACAAGCTGCAAGCAAAGAAGAGTTCAGTTAAAAGTACTCTTTGAGTGGAATATGAAACTAACAGGAGAAAACTCTGGCAAACTGAGAATGACTCTAAGAAAGAAGCAATCTTCTCTAGGCATAACAAATAGATTGTCAAATGACAGACTGAACCAACACAGAGTCATTTAAGTTTTGAGTAAAGATTTTTTATATGCCAAACAAAATGAAAATTCATTGCATATGGAATGTTATCTGTGTTGGAAAGATACTGAGTCTTGGAAGATGGAAGTGCTGGTTTACCTCCTCACTCTTTGCATCCCAGTTTATGCAGAGGTTGCCATCTTTAACATCAGCTCAACAGAACTGAACAAATATCCACCAGTTCTGACACTAAAGACTAACATGATGAATTATTTACAGTTGAATAAATTTGAGAAGTTCAAACACAAGGTTGTTCTGAACACTTACTGCACTCAGTGGGAGTATTCACTGTGAAAGTGACATTGTCCAAGTTAAAAAGTGGTTATGTCATGTATCCATAAGATGCAGGCCAACAGCCAGAAGGAATACTGTATGAAGGAATATGTATTGTATTGTATGTTACCAAGAAACCTAACATTTATTCACTAGGGGACAGCATTAACTACTTCCACTATGACAGTATATTATTTTAATTCCTTGTTTCGTAACAGAGAAAGATTCTGTATTTTCCTACAGTTTACCAGCAATCACACACAGAAGTTTAGAAATCACCCAGCAGAACAGTCATGTTACAGCTATATACAGTAAATGCAAGAATTATACATGCATTTTGATCAAGTTGTATTCCCATATTCATACTCCCAAATGGGCAGCATTATTTTTTCTTCTAAAGTTAAAATTAACCTTAACTTAAAGTTAGTTTTTACCCTGATCATTTTCCTATGCTGTGTCACTGCTCTGCTGTACAAGCACCTGAAGCTGCACAGCAGAAGGACAGAACAAAGCATCTTTCATCAGCTTACGAAATGTGCCCTTGCTGCACTGCACAAAGATTCTTTGTGAAGTTAACCTCTGGTTAAACTTGAAAAAAAATTAAAGGCTTTTTCAAATTTACCCTGGACACTCTCTGAGATTCCAAGCGTTTTCTGCACATCTCTGCAAATTTTTGAGAGGCAGGTCTGAAACTGCTCATCACAATCATTTTTTTTATTGCCACAAGTATCATAGCATCTGTCATGATGATTGCAGCATCTTGTCATTGAAGGGATACCGATGTCAAACTGTGAAGAAAACACACACATGCCTTCAGTGGTACTCCAGTATAAGAAAAAATACCCTATGGACAGACTGTAACAGAAATTAAAAACCAATGTGATGGGTTGAGATAAAGACAGTTTAACAGATGCTTAAAGACAAAAATATCCCAAAATAAGCAGTGCAAAACGCACTCACCACATTTCAGAGCAGAGGGGATGCCAAGCTGGTCTCTGAGCAACAGCCACGTGAAGTCATACACAACTCTACCATCACCCCCCATCACCTTCTCCCACTGCTCCAGTTTTTATTGCTGAGCACCACTATGCACTGTGGAATATCCCCCTGTTCAGTGTGGGCCTGCTGCCCCAGCTGTGTCCCCACCCACAGCTTGCCCAGCCGCAGCCTACACTCTGGGGTGGTGGATGGGCAGAGTGGGGAAAAAAGAGAAAGTCCCAAAGCTGGAGGACAACAAGCAAACTCCTATTTTCTTTCCAGCATTAAGGGAAAAGGGTTAGTGTTAGTAAGGACAGCAAGAGTCATAGCTAAACCCTCCATTCTCACACGGCTACAGCTGCAGTTATTCAACTATTTCAAGACTGTGCAAACAAAATACTAAACCAAACACTCAAAACCCAAGAAATTTATCATCGTTACATTTTGTGCTTGTAATCTTTGGAAATGTTTGTGCTATGTTCATTTACAATACTAACTAAGACTTCCCATATGTTGTTACCAGAACATGTGTTAGGAGCTGATAAGAACAGGGACCTTGTATATGGATGCTGTCTCAGAAGCGGGGATGGAAAAAATCATCTACATGGAGGGAAGGTGATGTATGAAAGACACTCAAAGAAGCCCCAAAATGGAAATACTTACTTGAACTCCAAATACAGGGGATCCACAGCCATTTGGTGGTGATGGTTTATATTCACAGCGAGGAACGGGCCTGGATCCTGAAAAAGGTAATTTGTCATGTCTCAAATAGATTTTTTTTTTGCACAGGATTTTAGTAGTTTTAAAACTCGCCACAGACATTTGTTTGGCTCAAGACAATATCAGTTTGTTTGTTTTTTTTTTGCTTAAACATACATCCAGGCACCCAAATATCAACGATTCTTTCCAAATTTTTGGAAATTGGGGTACTAAGCAATTTTTTTTAGAAATGAGGACAAGGCACCTGAGCAAGTGTCAATGTTTGCTTCCTAAGTTAAAAAAACTCCAAAACTAAAATTGATATGTTGGTTAAGTATGCAATATATAGGAGTATATGAACAGAATTCAGTAGTAGTAGTAGTTCTTTAATACTTCTGTGCAATCAACAGTAGTTCTCTGATTTTTTTTATCTTAACTGCGATGAAACATAATTTTTATTTTTACAGCTGTAACATTAATAGAATTTGAATTAGTAGAGACTGCTAAACTCACATCTCCCTGAACACTCACTAGTGCAGCAAACCAAGGAATTCTGCATCCCAAGTTAAGAAAGACTGTGGAGTTAATTTGAAAAAATTACCCTCCAGTTCATTTCAGTATTGGAAACAATCTGAGGCCACAATTAAAAGTAATGGAGAGGAAAAAAAAACACATTTGAAAGATGCATATTTTAGTAGAGAGTGTAAATGTCACAGTGTCCTGGCAACTCTTGTGGAGCCAGCCAGGGTGCTACCACCAGACTCATTTCCTGACTTAAATAAGCCGACACAGTAGACTGGGGTGATGCAATTCCACCACGACAGGCTATGTGAGCTTCTCATTTTGGGGTGCTCTTGAAGCACCAATGAAAAGCCTGGAAAAAAATCCTGTTTCTGAAGCATGGCCTGCCTGGGACCTGGGATGGGCACGGCACGGGAGGTGATCACAGAATGGGTCAAACTGGAAGGCGCCACAGTGAGTCACCTGGTCCAAACGCCCTGCTCAAACAGGGTCATCCTAATAATAATGGTCTAATATTATAATGATGATTATGATAATAATAATAACCATCATCATCTACCAGGTCATGCCAACTTGAGCTGCCTCAATTATTGTTCAGGTAAACCAGGCAGCTGAAACGCAGGGAAGAAAGCAGCACAGATGTCCTCTGCTGGTAACAGTAAGATTTACAAAGAGGAGGATGCATTCCTTCCACTGGCAAACGCGGCTGCCATTAAAACCTGTTATTCAAGCGTGACTTCGAAACAGCATAATCCATAGCTCAGCTTTAAGCTTTTCTGTACCAAACAGAAATGGTAAGGGGTGCTCGTAAATAACCATCCGGGAGGGAGTAATTCTTCCACTCCAGGGTTTTTCCCTGTACACATCAGCTACACATTTGACAGTAATAAAGCTTTCTCCAGGCAAACGTCTTGGAGACGTTTAAAAGGAGCTATTTAAAAGTCGCGTTAAGAGAACCGCTTACGTGTACACATGCTCCGTACACGTCATACACGTATTTAAACACACATACACGTGCAGTAGCTTGCTTGCCGGGGTTCATACACGTATTTATAGGTATGTACGCCGGTACGAACCAACTCGTCAGCGAGGTTTGCCCCGGGAGCGGCGCTGGGCCGCGGCGGGAGGGCAGCCCGGGCCCTGCCCGGGACAAGGGTCGCGCCGCCAGCCCCGCTCACCATCGCTGCACTTGTACTGGCAGAGCCCGTCCTCGCCGCCCAGCAGGTCGAGGGCCGCGTTCAGGTACAAGTCGATCTTGTGCACGCCATTGCGGATCGTCTTCAGCGTCATCCGCCAGTCGGGGGTCTGCGGCGCCTCCTGGCCCCAGGCGCAGGCCGCGACCCCCAGCAGCAGT
>JANPWX010000100.1:141831-380756 GCA_024734555.1 Trochalopteron elliotii | reverse complement strand
GGGCGGGCGCACGGGCGGGGCCGCGGGGACCATGGCGGCGGTGGCGGTGGCGGTGTCCCCTGTGCCGTGTCCCCTGTGCCGTGTACCCGGTGCCGTGTACCCGGTGCCGTGTCCTCTCTGTCCTGTCCCCTCAGCCGTGTCTCGTGTGCCTTGTCCCCTCTGCCACGTCACCTGGGCCGTGTCCCCTGTGCCCTGTTCCCTCTGCTTTCCGAACCTGGGCAGCGACAAGCGGGTACCTGCCCTGGTTCCTCGGCACCTCGGCGCTGGCTGACCAGAGCCCCCAGAGGTCCCGAATTTTGTGATGATGTTGGGTGGGAAGGAAACTGACCCGGTCACGTTTGCACGTGACATCATGACATCGTCGAAAGTGCAAGGCGAGGTTGTAAAGTGGAGCAAAATAAAAGTGTCTCTGTCACACGGTAAAAGTCCGGTCTTGATTTGGTCAAAAGAAAAATCAGACCAAAATGAACTTGCTTATGAAGCACCGTGTTTGGTTTTAAAAAAGAATTATATCTAAATGCTAGATGCTTCACAGATCAACTGAACTGGAACCACGTGAAAATGGTTTTAATTTTTGTAGTGAAAACTCTGATTGATGTTGTGTGGAATCCCTCAGAAAATAGTAATATTTGGCTTCAGGGCAAAAGAAGAACAGGAAATTGAAAGAGAACCAAGAGACTTTTAGAACAGACAGAGCATAAGGACACATATTCTACTGTTTTGGTTTGGGGTGTGGTTTTTTTTGTGGTTTTTTTTTTTTTTTTTTTTTGGTTGTTTTTTTTTTTTTTTTTAATTTACAGCCTCAGCATTTAATATTATGTGTAGTTAACTAACAAAATTGGTGGGAAAAGTTCTTTACAGAAAAATTAAGCCAAACAAAAGAGGGAGCTCTTTGTACACCTGTCCAGCTTTTTCCTATTTAGGATTTCTTTACCAAGACCCTGATTCAGCAAAATAATTTCTGTGTAGGAACATACTTAAATGCTTTCCTAAACAGCAAACCTTGTTGAGGGGGTGGGTGCGCGCGCGCGTGTGTGTGTGTGTGTGTTTATCAAGATGTTTTCTTTATGACAGTAAGAAGTCTAACTTTGTATCTGCTGCTTGGTTTTGTAGAGTTAAATCTATGTGTATAAGGTATTGTCTTTTTATATATTTATATTGCTATATAAAATGCATAAGAATATAGATGCACATACAGTGTGTTATAGTGAGTAGAGTAAAACTCTACCTGGTGTTGAGAGTTTGTTCGATACCTGAAATATATATTGCATTACAACAAATCTCATGGTCATAGCCAATCTGTTGATTAATAGATGGTCTGAAGTCTACTTCTGCAGTAAGCCTAAGGAATCAAGTGCCAAGCCTGCTGAGGGTTTCTGGTGACTTAGACCTTGAGATGATGTAAGTTCTTTAAAGCAGGCTGGCTGCTTTCCTTTCTTTGAAGTTCACATACTGCCAGTGCAGCCATTTTCCAACCACTCTTTCCAGTATCATTATCCCTTTTAGCTAAATAACAGCAACTGAAATGCAATGTGAAAAGTGGAAAAAAACCCAAGATTACAAGAAGAAAATATTTTAATATCTGCTTTTATTAGAGACCTTTGCAGTGGACTTGTGCCTGTAAAATTCTCTTCCCACAGGCTCTGCAAAAATGAGGTATTCATAGAAGTGTTAAGAATTTTCAAAATACATTCCTTGAAGATTTGTACTGATTGTTGCTAACATGACAGCTGATTGTGAAAAAGGACTATTTTTGCATAGGTGATATGAAGGAAGCATTTAATTTTCTGACCTTCAGATATTGTACCGTGAAACAAGACCCCTTGTCACGTGGTGGCTAATCCAGTCAAAATAGCTGGCAACTTGTGTGTACACGCCAGGGTGACCAGCCTCCCCACAGTTCTCGCCCCAGCTCACAATGCCCCAGACATAGGCCACGTTTTCTGCATCAAAGCAGACCAGGGGGCCTCCAGAATCACCTTTACAACTGTCTGTGGAGCCATCGTAAGTCCCTGAAGAGGAAAAAAAAGCAAAAGTAAGTGGAGGCACAGGCTGGCACATGAGGCAGAGCTCAGGAGATTTTTCAGGTCTGCGTCACTTCCTGACAGGTGTTTGCCTAATGGTCACCAGTAAAGAAGACTCTGAACCTCTTCAAGTCCGTTACTTCTCAGTTCAAGTGCAGGGCCTCTCTTTATACTTGTGGCTGGCCCAAATTCTCATTTGCTTTTTCATCAGTCTCGTTTTACACAGTGCAATAAAGAAGAATTCACCCCCATTCCCTACTGTAAAAAGTAGCCCATAAAAACGGAACAAGGTATAAAGATTTGTAGACTGATTCCTTAGGAAATACACACATAATGTGTGTATGCCTCTGTGTCTGCCTTTGGTGTCCTCTCTACCCAGTAATCCATTGTCCAGTTTAACCTGTACAATTATTTTCTTTACCAGCTTTATGAAAACAGGTGGGCAGGTACAAGAAGGAGTTGACATGAATCCTGGGATAGGAGGGAGAGAAGCTGTCTCTAAGTGCCCCCACTGGACGGCTGGTCTCAGTGAGAACCTGCAGCAAGACCAGGTAGCAGCCCTGAGGCAGAAGTGTGCAGGATCCAGTGCCCTTTATGCTTCAGTGTTCACAAACCTACTCATTTGCAGGTCAGCAAACACAGTGTTCATGAAAAAAATTAATCAAGATGGATGTGATATAAACAGAAATGCTGTGACAGAGCTAGAATATGATTTATGTTTTTTTCCTATATACTCAGTAAAAGTTTATTAATTTCTAACACCCTTACAACACTGTTCTGCTTGGCTGACTGTCCTAGTATGAAGGAGCCTGTACAAAGAGTTATGTGAACTTTTCAGAGTTAGGATTACAAATCATATGGAACAAGATTTTATTGCCTTTAATCAGTTTAACTAATACTTGCTTGTATTACTAACTCCTATGAGTACCAGCCCTTAATTTTAAAGGTTTTATTTGCATCAGGGAGGGGATGTTAACCCCAGCTATCCCCTGTCTGAATATATCTCATGTGGTACTGTCATTGTCCCCTCAGGGTAAAGTATGACGACCTGAAATATATTGAGGAAAAGGGGATAAATTACAGAACTGGTGCATTAAATAAACCCAGTATCTTAGGATGACATCTTGAATTTATCACATATGATTTCGCTTTTATATCTGGTTTTAATTTTCTTGTTGAGTAGTTTGTTTAAAAATTGCCTTTACTTTTGGATTTAACAAGCAGTTGAAACCATCTGCCCTGTAAGTTGTATACTCACTGCTCTTTTAGTCATGTATTTGGCAACACTTTTTGTCACTTGAGAAGCAAAAATGTGAATTCAAAATACTAATTTTAATACTAGGAATGACAACCAGTTTCCTGGACAGACTAATCTAAGTTTGAAAAGTTAATTGTATTTTCCTGGCATGCAGTGTGGTAGAGGCAAATGTCTAAGCAGATGAATAGTTATACTCTAGTCAACAGGGCAGTGTGTTCTAGGACAGGCATTTGCTTAAATATGCTGCTGAATCAGAATCAAATACAGTAAAGGTAGGAGGTTCAGCAGGCAGTAAAGGGCTTGTGTATTTAGAAAAAATAACTCAAAATTACATGCAAAAATTTGCCCAAATAATCGTGGAAAGTCATCATGCTGTCATCTGAACTGTTTACAAATAGGTATATAATGGTGGATGCCACAGGCTCCAATGGCTGGCATTTAGCCAACAGTGATATTGTGGTAATTAATTTATTGTCTTTCTTAAGTCTAGAAGATTCCCAGCCAGTATGTCTGGCCTAAACTGAGAGCATGATGGTAGAGAAATTATAGTAAGAAAATTGATGCTTACCAGCACATGCCATTTTTTTAAAAAATCGTCCTGGATACAATTCAGAACAATTGTGAAATAAATGAACATTTCCCCACTTGAGGATAAATTGTTTTGTGTAACCTAGAAAAAAAATATTTTCAAAATTTAAAATGGCAACTACACATTAGACACATTTAATATTGTAATTTGAAAGCTAGTTATTTGCTTATTTACAGAATATTATCTTCAGTATTATAAACCAGAAAGCTTAAACTGCCACTAATATTTACCCCATATGAATTACAGTGCATTGGTTGTATATTTCAAAATAAAAGCAGAGTGGTTTAATTGCAGTGTAAACTACAGTACTTTCATTTTGTGACATTTTCACCCTTTCTATTTCTTTGTATTTCTCAGGGTTTTTTTCCTGTGTTTTCCATATCAAGGTTTCTAGGCACTTGAAAATGGGTACACTGTTTTTTGTGAATTGGAGAGGTGGCTGTGATTCATCCTCATTACCTTTTTTCCAACTCTGCTCTATCTTTATGGAGCAGTTACTGAAGATATGGGTGAGCTATGCATTCACAAGTCTAAAGAGATGCTCTGTTTTGTTCTCTGTCTGTTTGCTAGCAATTCCCAACTTTGCATTTGCTGAGTGGATGCTACTGAGTATGGGGAGGAGAAACCTCACAATCAGTATGTGGTAGCTCCAACACCGGGCTGTGGCTGTGGCGTTCTTTGATACCATAGGTATCACACTGTGATACCAAACAAATGCTTCCCAAGTCTTCAAAAGCATGATTATATTTGGCTTATCTGTCTCTGTGCAAGCTTCTCTGAGCTGAACCCTAAGGCAGAGACAGGATGTGCTGAGTTTCATGACTGCTGGCTGCAGCTCACACCCTATTGGGAAGGGAACAGAGGGCAGGCTGTGACTATGGGCCCCTGTGAGCTACCAAAAAACATCTGTTACATGTTGTTAACAAGTCTCCACAGCTGACAGAATTATTAGATGGACAAAAGGAAAATTTCTTACTTTCAGGGTAGTTTTCTTCCAGGTGTGTCCTCCATACCAATCTACAAAGTGGCTGAAACAGCAGAGGAAGCAGTACAGAAAAGAACCCAACAGTGATACCTGAGTGCCAAACCGCAGCCTACACTTTCTGTACTCAGCCTCTTCTGAGTGCTTTGTGCACAACTGTTTCTCAGCCTTTTCAAAATGGAAGCTCACCACAATCAGAAAATGAGTTATACAAATAATACATTCCTGAAGCAAACACTAAAGCAAATACCTTTCTCTAGTCCCCATCCAGAAACCTTGCATCTGTCACCAGTCTTAAACATATACTCTGACCAAGGGACACAGGCAGGTATGCTGGTGTCTTCCAGGGAGCATTCTCCATGCCCAGAACCTTTCAGCTCCAGCAGAGCAATGTCATTTTCATAAGTTGATGCATTGTAATTTTCATGAATTATCACTTGGTTTAGTTTGAAAGTATTTATCTCTTTGTCGTACGCTATTGTGTTCAACATTCCAACCCAGACAAGGTAGAGATGGACTCGATTTGCCCTGGAAAAAAACAGCAAAATAAACACAAGCCCTACATTTCAACTGGTTTAAAGCTGTAAACTTGCATTTTATCAAAGTTTCTGTAGAATAAAAATCCACATTAGATACATATATTTTCTTTCTGGACTTAATGCCCAGGTTTTTCTGAAGTGAAGCAAATTCAAGGCAGATGACACATACTGGCTACTGCAACTAATACAGAAAATGATGTTAAAGTCAGGCTCTGTTTGGTGTTGTCACAAAGAGAAAACAGGCGTTTATGCTGCTCTGATAAAAGAGTGACCAGATGTGGATGGGACTGACAAATCTTACATGTCTGCTCTTGGCTTGTTCTGGGGAATATATGACCCCAGGGACATTCTCTTGGAACAGATCCTGGCTTTCCACAGGGTAGAGATGGAGAAGAGAAGAGGTGCCTTATACTTAACTACAGGCAGAGTGGTTACAAATGAACCTTTCCTGCCTGCTGCTATCTGACTTAAGTATGCCATATCTCTTCAAACTCATAGTTACTTTTTATCTTTCTATTCACTGCCAAAACCCTCTATTTTCTCTGAAATTTCCTCATCGTTAATGTGGGCAAGTCAGTGTCTTAAACTGTTCTATTCAACAGACAAATAGAAATTAACAAACAGGTAGCTGAGAAGGGCAGTAATATCCAAATCAATCCTTCTGCCTTGCAGAACGAAAATAATTTCAGAATTATTTGTTTTTACCTGACACAGTGAGCAGCAGTCAGAACCCAACAGCCACCAATATAAACCCCTCCACAGTACACTGTTGAACCTTCATTGCTGGTGTCTTTAATTGCCACTTGCCAAGGAAATTCACCCTATTCAATCAACAAACACAAATAATGAGAAATCATTACAATTGTACAACCTTTAGAGCATAAGGGGAAAAACATCTCTTGGTATCACCTAATCTACTTGACTATGTCTGTTTTTAATAAAAGATCTGCTATCCAGAAGTTGTAAATTGGGCTCCATCAGATATAAAGGACATATATGAAAATTCAGTCATTTTATCCAATCTTCTGACTTTGTGCAAGGTGTCCTTCCCTCCAGCTTTCAGTCATGAAACCCCTTGTAGTCAGAAAAAACAGATGGAGGATCTGACCTGGTTTGAATACATTTTTGCTGTGTTCTATTTCAAAGACGCAAATTTTAATTCCATTTTGCCAGAATTGTTATTTTTCACTGTAGTATTAATTGTTTTTCTGAGTAATTTTTAGTGTCTACTTGTACTTCAATGCTTAATTTTGTAACTCCATATTTTACTTTATAAACTGTGCTTCTCTTTACTTTCATTCAGTGCAATGCCACTACTGCTGCAAAACATGACATAAGCATTGTAGCTGATTTTGTTATTTCCATAACTTTAACAGAAGGCAAATGATGCCCATTTACATCAATGCTGAATAAACTCATATCAGATAAGGTTATTTTTTTACCTTTCCTGCAATCTCTCCACCTATGATTCTTTTCCGTCGAGTTAGTGTGTGATTCCTAACACCGCAGTGCACTTGGGGAAGAAGTGACTTTATCATTTTTCTTTCTTTAACAAAAAGGAAAAATATATTTCAGAATTCAAGAATACATTCTCACTAAAATTTGAGTGCTGTGAATATGCCAGTAGCTGAAATAGCAGGAAAACAAAGACCAAAAATTTTGGCATCTGTTTTGCTTTGGAAAATGCTTGTGTCTTAGCATCACATTACTTCTCTCCATTTTCCAATACTGCTTGCATTCAGGCAAATAATTTTAAGGATGTTCCCCTAGATTTGCTGAGAGTTTACCTCAGCTGAGAGTTTACCAGTTGCCAAAACATGCAGATGTAGGTCCTCAGCTAGGATGAATTATTATGGCATTCTTGAAATCAGTGAAAAGTGAGACAAACAGTAAGTCACGGAGTGTATATTAGTAAATCACAAAGTCAGAATATCTGAGTGCTCTAGATCTGAGCAACTGGCTGGTAGCTAGAAAGTCACTAACAAGAGAGTATGCTGTTGATTTTGGAGGGCTAAATACACTTACCTTCATCCATACTGTCCTTTTCAGCACCTTCTTCATTGTCTGTAGTAGAATAACAAAATATTAAAATTATCGGCAAACATTTACTTGGATATGTGTTTGTGTGCCAAGATCATGGGACATATTTTAAATGCATAAGGGCATACTGTTCACATGGAGAGCAACACTCTCCAGCTTGGTGCCTGCTGTTTCCTTTCCTGCTAGGCACTGTTTGGCTGCCTCAGCCTACAAATGACCAACAGCCAGCAGAGACTTGTTCATAACTACACAACATCTACTTGCTCTCCAAGCCTAGGGAGCCCTTCTGACAGGAAACCCTGAGAAAGTGCCCTTTTTTTGTTTATGATCTCTGGGGAGATGTCCCATTCTCCTCCACCAGAAACAACTGAAATTTCTCCTCCTGCCCCATCCATCTTTAGAAACCTTCTAAAACCCAAATCAGCATTAAGTAACAGGTTTTTATCTGTTTTTCTCCCAATATAGATTATGTTGTTGGGTACTGTGTGCCTTCTTTAATAGGGTAAAGGAGGACATTCAGCACAAGAGTGTTTAAGTGCTTGCTGATTCTGGTTGCCAGCTTTTACTCAAACAGAGTGCCCATTGAATTCAGTCCCTAAACAGGGGCTGAGCATCGTGTCTGTTCTCCTGTCACTGACAGTAATGTTTACATCTAAAGTTCAGTTTACCTGTACTAATTACCATTTACCAATAGTTTTTACATTTTTGGCCTTAGACTTTGTCTATTTTGAGAACAAGAAAAACATTCTAATTTTCTAACAAAACATAATTTTTGAAAAACAGAGAGGGGAACAGCACAGAAGAATTGTTATTGACAAACTCGTTGAATTCCTCACTTGTGAGGAAAGTATTCCTGCTCGCCTTCTCTACACTTTCTTAGGGGATACCAGTTTGATAGCTGGCCACATAAACAAAGGACATAATCTGCCTTAAGCTTCCCAAAACATCATCTGTTCCTTCCTTCCTTTAGTTGTCTTGTCATGCCTTTCCAGGAAGAAAGGAAAGAAAATTCTGTGACCTTTCTACTACACGTAACATAACACTGGGAAGACTGATTCTTGCATAATAAATAAAATATTGATATGCATTGTGTAGCCTCTAGTTAAAATTGAGCTGAATGAAAGAGACAAAAACATCTTTCAGAAGAAAACCTGCACACAGAACTCCAGCTTCATCCTCTCCTGTGAGGCAGTCAATTTCTTTGTTGCAGACATTCTTATTTGGAATACAGATATTTGACCGGCAGTGGAAACTGTTGCCTCTGCACTCTGTAACACAGGAGAATTACAAATATAAGTCACAGGACCATTTGGTTCAGCAACCTCACACTGTCAGAGAACTTCTTAAAATGTAAACCAAATGTATATCCATATTAGAGGGGACCTGGCTGTTCATATAGAGATTACAAAAGCAGGCTCTGTGCATGTAAACAGAATGAATACTTGGCTTTCCTCACTTTAAAATGTTGAAGTTATAAGACTTGAAAAATGTGGATTTCTGTTACCACTGCAGTACTGTACTGCTAATGCCTGCTTTTTTGCATTTGCTTATGTATAAATTATGGTCTGATTTGTTTAATGTAGTGACTTAGTGAAAAAGAGAATTTATCTGTTACAACACTGTAAAAATTCTTTGTGGGTGAATTTCTGCTGAAATTATTTTGAAACACCTGACAAAAGGAAATTGTTACCTCTACAGCACAGTTCATCACTCAGGTCTCCACAGTCATTGATCCCATCACAGGTTTTATCCAGAGAAATGCACTTCTTATTGACACAGTGAAACTCCCCATCTAAACAATCTGTGCAGCAAGAGGAAAATGAAGTTAGTGTGGAATTGACTGTAGGTTCATGATTGCCCAGGGAAATACTCTGCCTGCATATTTGATTCTGTCAGCAGTTTGGCCTACCAGCAGTAGGTATGCTGGGGCCCAGTCAGTTAAGTAGGAATCTTTTTTTACTATTTTGGTTGCCTTTTCATCAGGGTTTCAGCATGACCACTCGTTTTCTTCCTCCAAATTCCAGTAGCCTGGAAAAAGGGAATTTAATTTCTTCTAATGAAAGGACTGGTGAGGACTAATCCAGAAATGATCAGTTCAAACCCACTGTAAATGATTCAAGGGATTAGGATGATGGAGGTTTCCCCTCTAGAAAGAACTCATCAAGAGTCTGAATAACTACTTTTGTAAGAAAAAACCGAGATGATTCATAGCACTTCTAGTCAGCAGCATCTCAGGCTGATGCTCATCAGTACCAAAGAAAGCTCTCTACATAGAATGAAAATCTGTCAGAATTCTAAACAAGGCTTTGATTCCCCTTTTACAGTGAGAAACTGAGGAGTGCTGAAACCCCTCAGGAGACACCAGCAGTTTCACACCGTAGTCCTGCTTGTCTGGCTGCGGTGCCAATGGTGTGCTAATTGATGTCCCTCAAACAGTGAGCACCACATTGTCACCCGTCTACTCACCAGTTAAACCAGAAGAGGTAAGATTTGTGGGATACAATACACCTTGGTACCCTTGGAAGGGATGGTGGAACAAACAGAACCATGGGTGAATTAAGTTTCCTTTGGAGAAATATCTGTAAAAATACTTCAGGAGCAACAGCGATTTTTCAAACTTGAAAAGTCAAGACTATCTTGACTCCAGATTGCCTCAATTGTCTTAAAGTCTGCAAAATGTTGATTTAATATAATCAAAATGTTTCAGTGCAGATTTTCTGTGGCTGAGAGTTCAGCAAACTGGGTCCTCATTATTTAAAATTAACTTAAAATGTAAAAACATCAAATACATATTAAACTAAAAAGAACTACTAACCTCTGGGATTTTCATGGCACTGCAGGCTAACCAGTCCCTCATTACTATCTCTTGATTTCATCTCTATGTGACATTCAGCAAGACTTGTCTCTAGGCCCCTGCAACTTATCTGCAGACAGTTTAAGGCAGATTCTGTGATGCTGGAAGTGGCTTGGTAATATTCAGCACCTCTGTGAAGATAATAATAACAACAACAACAAATTATAGAATTTCACAATGGATTGTCCACTCTTTTATTGTTTAGAATTTATACGATTTTCCTCAGTGTCAAAGAATTTTGGTCATGGCTAAGAAAAAGAGCGGACTTCCCATGGAGTTGCCTAGGAGTAAACAGGAGATGTTTACTTTAGAAGACAAAGTAAAGTGCTAATTTTTGCAGCCTGCTACATAGAACTGTCCCCAAATCCATATGTAGGTCTATGAAAGTCACTGTGTATCACAATGGATAGAAAAATCTCCTTATGTAGCAAAACTTGTAAGCTCAGATCTCTGTCTCTGTGTGGACATGGGTGAGCCATAACTTGGGAACCATCCTGCATGGGGTCAGCTATCCTTGGTGCCATCAAAACCAGTGAATATTGAGGAAGATCAGGCCACTGCAAGGCTGGGATTAATAAATTTTATCTTTCTTGGTTTTACCTGAGCAGTACTGCCCTAATAATGTATGTATCCTCTTCCTTAAAGAAATATGGGTCGAGTAAATAAGTAACTAGAGACGCTTTCAATGAGACTCCAGGACTGAATGCTCTGTCTCATGGCAAATCCTTCTCTGCTCTTTGAAGATACACTGATCAGGACCAGGAAACATTTGCTTCTCACCTAGAGAGGCACTGCAATAGCAGTTTTAGTTTTTTGGGGACTTTTTATAGGTTTTTTTTTCGGTAAGGTTGGGGAGGCAACACTACCTAAGTTAAATTAGATGCACAGGTGTAAAATTATTATGTACAGGATACAGAGGTAATTTTATGAGGAGCTGAATATGCAACTTGGGTCATCAGTGTGGTCACTGAAAAAAGAACAAGCTCTGTGTGGCTTCAGCCATCCCTGGGGCCAGAGCAGCAGTGGCAGCAGGGGCAAGGGGTGAAGGAAAAAACCCCATGCTCTGCTCCCTGTTAGTCTGGCTAATGCAAGTGGCAAAACAGAGCTGTACCCTGTTGTCAGCTGTCCTGAGAAACCTTTCTCTGCACACAGATCATTGCTCCGAGCTACCTGGCGATGGTCCATCCAGGCACTTTCCCTAACACAGGCCTGGGAGAACACCTCCACACTGGTCTTCATCTTTATTTTAAAGTAAAATAGTTATGGTTTGTATAGTTGTAGCCTGTAACAGAACACAGAAATCTGTGTTTTGGCTTTCACTCTCAGGTGTCAATTTAAGAAGTTTTATCAAAATATTGTAGCCAATACATTGTTCATGATTTTTCTGTCTCAACTGTTGGCTGTGATTGACACTTCTGTAAGCATCACTACTTTTTCAGATCCCCTGCAAGTTATCCAGAGATAAATCCCCCAAACTTACAATTCAAAGCCAAGGTGCCTGCAAGCCACGTTTGCTTCATTCATAGTCCACTCAGTGGCACATACAAAACTGTCATCCTTGTGATTCACGGGTTTTACTCGAAGCAAACTTGAATCTCCTTGACCCAGAGAAACTGAAAATGTTTCTTAAAAAATAAAAAAAACCAGAAATTAAAAAAGTCCCCAAACAAAATCATACTATATAGATGTATCTAGTGGAAAGACAACACAAAACCAAATCAGGACTAATTTTGTATTTACAGCCAAAGTTCATATGGAAAGAATAGTAGATTGGGAATCAGAAGCTTAAGGTATTGTTTCTGAATTTTCTGAGGATTGACTTTGTGTCTTTGAGCCTGCTAATTTCTCAGAATATGCCAGTTTAAGGACAAATGAGGGTAATGGGTCCATAAGAGTACTTGAAGGTCTACCAAGAACAGGTTGCATTTTAGTATGATGACCTTCTTTAGGGGAATTTTGATAACCAACCAGTAATACTTGAAATGAGAGGGCCAGATCCTACTTCTACTACCTGTGTCACAGAATGCCTGCAGCACTCTGTGTAGCAAAACCAGCAGCAGGGTGACCTGGACCTCTCAATCCTTTATTTTTTATGAAAATGAACAGATACTTCGCATTTTCAATGACTTTTCATTTCCTGTTTCATGTTGCTACTAGTGCAAGAAAATGAACAGACTATCTGAACTGTAAATAGTGCAAACATCTCCTCAGCCAGCCCTGATGGATAAATTTCAGAAATGGAGGTGTTAATACCTGCAGGCATGCACGTTCCCTTGTGCAGAAACTTTGCTCTGGGTTGCTGGCACTCATAGCTCTTTAGCTGACAGTAGGTACGGAAACTCTTTCCACTGGTGGAACAAACTGCAGAGCCATTCTTTGGGCACTGGTAGGGAAGCTTGCAAAGGCATTTTCCCTCCACACATCTTTCCCATGGGTGACAAAAAACTTTTTTACAGGACTTGTGGGTGTATTGGTTGCCTAAGCATTCTTCTATGAGGTAGTTGTCTTGTTCAGCTGGCTGGACAGGCTTAACCTGTTGAGAGTGGTTTTCTTCAGCACTAGATATTGCATTCTGCAAGGCACACAAAAAATAATTAAAATAAAAGCAAGATTAGGGACTGCACTAAAAGTTTTGCAGATCCCTTCACTGACCTCAGCAAAGTGTTCATTTATAAGCCTTTTCCTATCTCATGAGAAGTTCCTAAATACCATTTATAGTGTGTTTATCCCCATGTTTTTGGCCACCTAATCTTTCTCAGTTTTTCTGAACTTTTTTTCTTTTTGCATCATTTACCTGGTGTGACCTTCAATCTTACTGATTTCCCACAAACTTCATACTCTTTACTTTTCAAACATCTGCTGAAGTGCACAGCAGATTATAAACATTTTTAAAGGCATTGGTTTATAACACATCCCAGCAATGGGACTATTAACAGTCAGATTAAAACATAAAGGAATTTAAGTACCAGAAAAGGGAAAAAAATAGCAATTTCGAGGTTTTTTTTCTAAGATTTGTTTTATTGGCCTGGTTGCCTTTGGATTTAAATATCATCTGTAAATATTTATGAACTACTTAATAGCAAATGAATCTATAATTAATGATTGTTTTGCAGAGTCCATGTGATTGCTCAAGTAACAAGTGCCTCAAATATCTTAACAAGTATCTGAAAGCCATTTGAACATTAAATGCTCATCCTTATCAGCTTTTTTCCTGTGTCTTGCACAGCAGTGGGTTTGCAGTGTGGTTGACTGCTGGCTGTCACTGGACTGCAGATATAGATTCTGACCCTTCCTCTGATGGCCTCTGGGTGAGTGGCTCTGCACCTGTGTTTGTGCAGCTCTCTGGTGACTCTAGTGCTGGCTGAGTGCTTTTGCTTACTAAGATCTGTGGGTAGGATGACTCTTGGAACATGAAAAATATATATGGATAGACTCTGTAAAAATGGGAGAAACACATTAGTCCTCAAATGTGATTTATCAGCTTTGACTGTGTCAACTGGATCAATAGAGCTGAAGTTTAACGTTCCCATGAAGAAATCCTGCCCACAGTAAAGTTAGTGAGGATGTAGTTGGGGCAGAATTTGATCCAATACCTCTCCTTTTCACAGTTGTATAATCTTATTAAATTCCTCCTGTTGTTCTCGGGTCAGTGGAATCCAAACAGTGAGCCAGATCCGGCTTGGCACAACTCCCATATTGTGCTAGGTGTTCCTCCTCAACGGAGCAACTGCTGCTGATTTTTATCTCAGACTTTCTCTGAAAGACTTGGTTTGTGCAGAATGCCCAGCCCAGACTGGCTTTCTGGACACATCTGCCTGCAGACAATCCTCAGGAAACCTTCTGGCACCAGGATAATCCCTTGCTGCCATATTACAAGACTGCAATCCCATGTCTCGAAAAAAGGGAGGTGGGGAAAATTGCAGCACCTTTCTGTGGTCAGCCATGCTTGCAAATTTGGTTTAGGACAGGATCATGATTAAAATCTTTTCCAGAAACCTGTTAGCATAAGCCCCACGTAGAATCAAAACATGAAAGAGAAATAGCAAACTTCAAACATTCAGGCTGGGCTAAAACAAATGTAAGAAACACAAATACTGTGAAAGGAAACTTTTTTTAAAAAATCAATTGGTTTGGCTTTTATCACAATAAACTGTTTATTAAACATTTTAAAACATTACTGCTAACACAATAAAACATATCTTACCTCTGATCCACAAAGACAAAAGAGACACAAGAAAACCAAGCAAACTGGGAGCATTCGCATGATGAAATTTTATCTCCCTTCCTAGACAAATTCCTTTGGCTGGGATTCTTTTGAATGTAAACTGTTAGATTTGTGTTTAATTTTTAACCATTAGAATAATATTTGGAAGTGTGTTTAGAAATAAAGTACAAGAGCCTCAACTATTAACTGATACATCTGATCTCTTCAAAAGATCCTGCCTTAACTGGTTTTATCGTAAGTGTATAGCGAGATAACAAAAGTAAAGCCCTTGAAGTAAATGATTAAAAGGAAGCGCTTGTTGGGGGTTACACTTTTCTTTTCTTTGCGCGGAGGAGTCCGATCGATCCATCACACCGGCTCTGCTGATCGTAGCGCTCACGTCTGCCAGGCTGTTGTGAAAGAGTAATGCTGTTATACATGGTGTATGTGTATGGAGACCCCTGCTGCCTGGCCACGCCCATCCCATCACTGTACCGCGGGAATTATTGGGAATTTAACGCTGTTTGCGGCAGTGTCGGCCGGCAGATACCTTTTCATTTACGGCAGGCAGCCCGGTTTGCGGCAGCGCGGGTGTTTCCGGGCGCGCACGTGCAGGTACGTCCCGCGCGGGAGGGGACGGAGCCCCTGCCACGGCCGTCCGTCCGTCTGTCCGTCCGTCTGTCCGTCCGTCAGTCATCCGGCAGGGAATGGCCCCGGGAGCCGGGGTCCCCCCGCCCTGCTTGCAGGCCGTGTCCCGGGGGCCCAGTGAGGCGCTGCGGGAGCGCCCAGTGCGGGCTCGCCCGAGCAGTGCGGCCTCCTGAGGGAACCTCCCGAGGTTTAACGGGGCCCAGCGGAAGGGTCAGGGCGACCCCCGGTGCCGACACAGGCTGGGGGGAAGGACAGAAGGAGAGCAGCCCTGCCGAGAAGAACGTGGGGGTGCGGGTGGGTGACAGGATGGACATGACCCAGCCATGAGCACTCCCAGCCCAGGGAGCCAAACCTGTCCTGGGCTGCATCCAGAGCAGCGTGGGCAGCAGGGCCAGGGGTGGGATTCTGCCCCTCTGCTCTGCTCTGCTCTGCTCTGCTCTGCTCTGCTCTGCTCTGCTCTGCTCTGCTCTGGTGAGACCCCACCTGCAGGGCTGCATCAGCTCTGGCATTCCCAGCACAGAAAAGACGTGGCGTTTTTGGAACAGATCCAAAGGAGGCCGCGAAGGTGGTCACAGGGCTGAAGCACCTCTCTTCTGCAGTCAGGCTGAGAGTGGGGATTGTTCAGCCTGGAGAAGAGAAGGCTCTGGGAGGATTTTACAGCAGCCTTCCAGTGCCTGAAGGAGGCTGCAGCAGAGCTTGGGAGGGACTTATCACAAGGACACGTAGGGATAGAATAAGAGAAGATGGTTTTAACTGAAAGAGGGTAGGTTAAGATAAGATATTAGGAAGAAGTTCTTTACTGTGAGAGTGGTGAGGCTCTGGAACAGATTGCCCAGAGAAGCTGTGGATGCTCCATCCCAGGGGGCAGGTTGGATGGGGCCCTGAGCAACCTGTGGAAGGTGTCCCTGCACATAGCAGGCGGGTCAGAAGCAGGTGACCTTTAGGATCCCTTCCAAGCCAAACCATTCTATGGTGTTCTCACTTTGTGTCACTTGTGGGGCTGGGGACTGTCATCAGCCTTTATAAAGGTGAGTGAAAAAAATGCTGGTCTCTGCTAGTCACTTTTTGCAGTTGGATGTTGCAGTGGATGACATCTTAGGTGTAAACTTGATGTTTCATAGGCCAACATGTTTTTAGTGGGGACTGAAAAGGATGAACCATTAAATTAACAAACCAGGCTGACAGGAGACTCTTAATTTGTACAGCAAATCAAATGTGACCCTTCTTTTATGTCTTAAACAACTGACTTATTTTTTTGTTCACAATCTAGGAAACAGTAGAGAATGTCTTTTCGAGGAAGAGGAGGTGGAGGAGGAAGAGGAGGTGGCTTTAACCGAGGAGGAGGTGGTGGTGACAGAGGTGGCTTCAACCGTGGAGGACGAGGTGGCTTTGGACGGGGAGGTGGAAGAGGAGGCTTCAACAGAGGAGGATATGACCAGGGCCCTCCAGAAAGGGTAGTTTGTAAGTTACATAGAGAAACTTTATTTATTTGATTTAGAGTCTCTGCTCCAGCTCTTCAGCTCGTTTGTTCTTTTTCTCAGTGTTGGGAGAGTTCATGCATCCCTGTGAAGATGACCTTGTTTGTAAATGTAAAACAGAAGAGAACAAGGTGCCTTATTTCAATGCCCCGGTGTACCTGGATAATAAGGAGCAGATTGGCAAAGTGGATGAAATATTTGGACAGCTGAGAGACTTTGTATCCTTCAAAACAATGTGTGACTTACAATATTTGTTTTCTTAAAATTGATTGGATATTAAATGGGATTTCTCTTAGGGTTTTAAAATAGTTCACGATTTGGCTACCAGTTATATGTGAGTCTTGCTGCAACTGTTGGTGTCAATAGGTGCTTCATTCACATTAAGTGCCTGTCTTAGAGCTTTTTTAATATGACAGAGTACTTGAGGTCAGTCAGAGGTTTGCACTCTGTACCAGAGCTGATGATGTCTTTTGGATCCATGGTGGTTCAGGTTGTTACTTTTTCTGGCTAACTGACCAAATTTTCTGCTATAGGTTACTAAGCCATAACTAATTTGGATCAAGGGCCTTGGGGTTTTTTTTTTGTGCATTAGGAGACCTTGGTCATGCTCCAGCTCATTCTTTAACTATAAAGTGAGTTGTACTAAGATGTCCTGTTCCTCATTGTCCAGTTTATTTATTTAAACAGCCCATAAAAGTGGGATGTGCCAGGACATCTCTGGCAAAGCCAGCCTGACACAGATACCAGGTACATTCTGTTGTCACTGTCAGATGGCCAGAATCCATGACAAAAGCAGGATAGCTGGGGGAATAACCCTGTAACATGTCAGTTGAGACTCAGCCTGTGTTGGTTTGTTGAGCACCAGTCAACCATGCATTTTCCTCTCCCACATTAAATGTGAAGTAAAATGTGCAGGTTTAAATCACTTTTAATTGCAATTGTGATGAAATTTAGCTGAATTTATAAAATACTAACATAGAAAATGTCTGAATGTTCCTTCCATATACTGATCAAAATCCGTTTTTAATGTTTTATTACTGCAATTCTCCTTAAAGAAACCAACAGTATTTTTCAGTGAAACTGTCTGAAAACATGAAAGCCTCTTCATTTAAAAAATTGCAAAAGGTAAGTCAGTCTCAGTAACAGAATTTTACTGAATGTCATCAGTTAGCTAAGTCTAATTTGTCAGCAGATAATAAAAGCTTTATTAAGCTTTAATAACTTTAAAAGCTGATTGTCCTTTGTAAACATAGGAATTAAGTTCCTCATCCTTTTCAGTTTTGTGTTTGCCACATTTTTCCTTCTCCCTGTCCCACGAGAAAAGATGTAACAAAATCACACAAATATCACCTATATTTTAGCAGCTTTTTAATTCTATGATTTACTTCTTGTGTGCTTTCTCTATTTGGCTTTTTGCAGAGGACAGTTTGACATAATGGGATAAGACCAAATTGTGGATATTTGTAAAGGGAGATATTAATGTGCTTTCTAGTCTTGGTATTTTGAAAGCCTAATGGAACTCTCTTCCCTGCAGTTTTACATTGATCCAGCAAAGCTGCTGCCTCTTCAGAGATTTTTGCCGAGGCCCCCTGGAGAAAAAGGTGCTCCCAGAGGAGGTGGTAGAGGAGGACGTGGTGGTGGACGTGGGGGAGGACGAGGCGGTGGTAGAGGTAAGATCACAAGAATGAAAGCTGCAGGATGTTGGAGTTATTTGAGGTGCCCTGGGTTGCTTTGGTCACTTGTTCTGTGGAGTATTTGTGTTTTGTTTTCTAAAGCTGCTGGTGAGTAATGGAATATCAACAGCTGTATTGCAAATAAAAATGTTCCTGTTTGACTGTATAGAAAAGGCAGTGATACCTTTCAAGTGGTGAGACTGTCTAAACAACTGCTCCAGAGCACAGGGAGGAGAGAATGGCAATTTATAACAAAGACAGGAAGCTTTTTGAACATCACCTGCGATGTACTCTTCAATTAAAGATGAAGTTCATTTTTTCTTACATCACAGTTCCTTGTCTCTTTTCCATACCCTGGCCCTTTGCAGCAAGGCACGAGTGTTTCAAAGTGGTTTTGTTTGTTTTAATGTACTGTTGAACTGCAATTAATAGATAATAATTGCTATTAGTTGTAATGAATTACTGGTTAATATATGTAATTAATTTTTTGCTCTTGCTAAAGAAGTTAATTGTTAAGTCTCTTTAGTATTTTGGACGTGGCATATCAGCTATTAAGCAATACCTATAATGGTCCAGATGGTCCCTAGAGGAAACAAAGTATTAGTAATTGACCTGGTAACTGTCTGGCAATTGACAGTTCCTGGTTTTTTGTTGTTGTTCTTTTCATTTCAGAAGCTGTCAATGAAATAAATTGTTGTGCATAATCAAGAATTTATATGCTCCTCAAAGGGTAATTTCTTTCTTTTGTTTAGGAGGATTTGGAGGAGGCAGAGGTGGAGGAAGAGGAGGAGGATTCAGAGGAGGTAGAGGTGGAGGAGGAGGAGGATTCAGAGGAGGAAGAGGCGGTGGAGGAGGCTTTCGGGGTGAGTGTGTGGTTTTTACCTTTCAATAATCAGAATAGCTCCTGATTTCTAAAGCTTGTAAATATTAAACAGAATGTTGTGATTTTTAATGTCTTATAGATGTTTATAGTTGTATGCAAGAGATTTCTGTGCATCCTGGTAGTTTAAACTGAGGCACAGTTTAAATTAAGTACGCTGCATTTGTTGATATATGTGTAAAACCACGTTAATTTTTCACATTCTCTCAACTCATTCAGTATTACGTATGGAATTTGCTTTAAAAACAACTAAGATAAGAATTGTTGGATGTATTATTTTTTCTCTTAAAACACAGGAGGAAGAGGACATTGAAAATGGAGCCATGAGTATCTCCTCATTGTCTTATTATGCCATCTGCAGAAGCGAAGAGCCATGAAAAATTTTTGTAAAGAACTCTGAAAATCTGTTTATAAAGAACGTGAAGCTTCAAATGACAATTATTTTAATGACTGTTGATGGACTCATGAGGAGAGTGTGACCACAGGTGAAGAGCTGAAGACTGCTCAGAATATGTGTCAACTTTTCTCACTAAGCCACAATTCGATGTTGTTCTTAAACTGTTTGTTTCTGACAAGCAGTGCAGTCAATGCTTAACTCCGTGTTGGAGTTTGGAGTAAGCAATCAGTTGAAATGGGTTTTCAGAAGACCCTCCTGGTTCACTTCAGTGTGAACCTGTGCATGACTGATATCTGGTTCTCTTCCTCCTTTTGTATTGAATCTTCTGGGTTGCTCTGAAATGGACATGCCTTTTAAACAACCTTTGTGAACCTTATTTTATAAATTAAATTTCAAACTTTTGTGTTGGTAATTTTTAAATGCATAATAATTTTTAAGAGATGAGACAGCAAGGTATATTTTGTGAATTTTTCTGTATAAATATTAACGAAAGCCAAAGGCATTAAGACATAGTTTTCTTAGAAGCTGCTGTCTAATGAACAAGACAAAATTAATACTATACTTCAGTCATCTAATGGTATCTAATTACACTGACATTAAAATGCTAAGGGTTTTTAATTGGCCCTGCATCTCCCCTTAACCTGTTTTTCTTGAGGTTTTGATGTCCTGCTACTGCACCTCTTTGGTGCTCTGGGTTTGTGTAGAGCTGAGATTAAATAACCCATCACAGGGCTCCTTTGCACATAATGATTTCAGTTATGTATTGCTTAGAAAGACGTGACAAAGTCTGCAGGAGTCTTTGGTCTCTTTAAATGGATTCATAATGAGGATTGTTGGAAAGATAGTGATTGTGTCTTCCCAAGGATGGAGGAGACCAGGGTGCCTTTCTGCTCTGTAACTTTGGAAAAAAAAATAGGTGAAAACGGAACTTCCCTGGATTTCTTTCAGCTGGAGCCAGGAGTGTTCACAGACTTTCCTACTGAGCACTTTTGAAAAGGGGTCTGTAGAATAATATATGTGCAAGTATTTTATGCATCTTGTTCAGTGTGAGAAAAGTTCCTTTCAGAATTGGTTGCACTGTTATGCTTTTTAATTAATGAATGCAGTAACAGGCAGTTTAATTATGTTAGCCTTCTGCTTAACAAAGGCAATAGGTAATTTTTCAGTACCAGGATTGGACAGTTACTGCATGTTTTAACAAATGCGACTATTACTTTTAATAATGTTGACCAAAACTTGAAGCAGTGGAAAAAAACAAATGGCAAAGAATTCATTTAAATGTGAACAGATGGTGGAAACGGTAATAGATGAAAATGTTCTTCAGCTTAAAAAAAACCCAAAACACAAAACACTGAATTTCTGCTAGGTCTGCTTTTGTAGAAGAAGCTGACTCTCCTCTTAACCCCAGGAAATGAGGGATTCCATGTTTTTTTCCTGGTATTGCTACAAGCCTAACTTTAGCCAGGTCAGTTAAATCCAGAACTGTGAGAATGATTAGGCTTTTGTTGCTATGCATTGCTAGGCCTAAGTACCTCAGGCATGAGGCTTTGTAAATTGCCTTTTATCTAAACTCTTTGCAAGTAATTGTATTTTGGACATTCCATATTGCAGCTGAGCAACACAAACCAAGTGCAGCTGCCGTGTCAATACTTCTGTTATGTTTGCAGCTGGATCCTCTGCTGTGCTGGCTTTCTTCACTGACGCTTCAAGAGTGGGCAGCTGGCTCAGATCTTTCCTTATATTGTTCTGTCTTTGGAAGACCAACATAACACAGTCCTCTTACAGCCAAATTCATGCTGCTCTTCAGGGTCATGCGTTCTGCCAGGGTGTCAGCAGGCTCCTGCCATGACCTGTGCGGGGCAGGGTGTGGCCGGCAGTGTTTGCCTGCCGGCAACGTGGCCTGGCAGCAGCGCAGGAGCAGACGGTGCTGAGTCTCTCAGCAGGTGGAGCAGTGAGTCAGCCTAAGGCGCTGCAAGGGCAAAGCAAAGGCTTTGACCTCTGTGTGCAGAGGGGCTAAACAGCAATATCCCTTGCAGCTCTGGAGGAGAGACTGGCCTCTTGATTATAGGGAAGGGATTGCAGTCCAATGCATGAGGAGCATTGTGTGCACAACCTGTGCATACAAACGATGCTGGATGGATTTTATGCAAATATCCAGAGAGAATTTATAATCTTAGATATCCACAGAGGTTGTAGGGTGTTCTCAGGATGGAAGAGCATATGAGGAAACTGTCTGGATGTGTTTGCCATATGATGATGCCTGTTTTTCCTTCTTCATTCTGGGGAAGGGAGCATTTGCAAGGCACATTCAGTGCCTGTTCTGCATTGTCTTCTCTGTGCCATGGTGTGATCCTGCCCTTCTAATATAAGTAAAGTGCTTACAGTAATAGATGAAAATTCAGTCTCAGAAAATTAAGATGTCTTGTCTGCAGTGTAATGCTGTAATGAACGAAGACAGGTTCTCTAATTTTATATGACACCTTTCTCTCAATTGTGAACTTTAAATTCTAGCTGTGAGTCTGTCACAGCGCTCCTGATCCTAGTAAGTGAAATGTTCTGGTTTTATTTATGTGCATAATTGCAGATACTCTGTGCTGCTCCTGCAGGGAGTAGGAGAGGGGCTCACAGGTACTGTGACAGAAATAGGTATGTTGGCAGAAATGGCAAATTTCAAATAGTTGTAGTGTCTGAAAAAGTTGTAGTGACTTGAAAAGTCACAGTGCAGTCTGAAGTGACAGGAGTGGGAGTAAGGTGTTACTGTAGACTCTGGATGATAGTTTGGTGTTCCCTGTATTCATTCCTCTTTCTGGTAGCCTTTGGAGCACATAGCTGGACCATCTAAGTAGCTTCTCACCTGCCATCTGCTCCAGCAGCACGAGGGGGGTTGCTGTCCTGGATATTCCTTTGAAGCTCAGGTGAGTTTCAGCAGCTCAGTACACAGCAGTAGTGGTGTCACCTACCTGTGTCTTCCTCCACTGCCAAGGCCGTGTTTGAGCCAGGTGGAGGGTCTGATTTTCAGCTGATTTTCAAACTGACACCTGGTGCATCATCAGGATCAGATTGTTTACAAGTATTTAGGAGCCTTTTGTCCATGCCACAGCAAAATTTTTGGGGTTATTTTTTTTCTATTTCAGATCTAAATCCTCCTTAAACAGAGAATACTTGGAGGTGTATTATAAAGCTTGGATTGCTACCCATTATGACTTTAGTGCTCCTACATTCCTTGCAGAGTTGTTTATTTTCCTTGTATTTTCTGCAGATGATGGGATAGGATGGCTCAGTGTAGTTCATAGATTTTCTGTTACTTTGTCAGAGAAATTTGATGAAGTGCAGAAAATAATTGGGATATTTTAATGTAAGTCTGCGATAGTGGCAGTTGTAGAACAGGAGGGATTTTTTCTGGCACTGACCTGTACATGTGGATGTTTGAAGAAATGCTGGACTGTCACGCATATACTGGTGCAAAGTAATTTGTAGTTGTGTAAAGCATTGTCTTGGCAAGAAACAGTATTGTTTATAAAAAAAAGCATAGCTATTGTGTGATGTATGGCAAGTAAAAATCTTAGTGGGGTCATGCCTTTTTCAGGGCTGTCAGCTGAAAATCTCTATAGAGCAAAGCTTTTCTAACCAACAGTTAAAGTTGATTAAGGACAGTTAAGTCTAGTAAAAGTCTCTGGTAACGATGAGAAAGAGGCAAGTTATTAGTTTGTTTTCCTTGGGGTTTGAGCCATCTGCATCCGTTTGGGAAAAGATTAAAGGAACATTTTGCCTTAGAGAGCCCTCCAGCGGTGGAGGGCATAGTAAACGTGTGAGGGGTTGGATTTGGGATGGGTTTGTAGCAGGGTTACTGATGGAAAGAGTAAGAGGTCTGGGGTGGGTTTTGCTTTCCAGTTTATTTATTTTTAATGCAAAAGGTACATTTCTCTACTCACATCATTCATGCATTGATACATATTTTGCACATAACTGAAGGCAGCTTGCTAAACCTTGCATTGCCCCACATATGTAGAGAGATACACGCAAATTGAAGAATGGATTTAAGTAGAAGTTACATTTTGCTACTGATCTGGAACAAGTGAGAAGGAAAAGCATCACTTGACTTGATGAAGTGCCCCTCTGACACCTGTAATGCTATATTACTGAAGGATAAAAACAGCCTGAGGTTTTTGATTTTATATTCTTATACAAGTATTAATAAGCAATGTGGTAAAACATACTTTATCCGGCTTAGAAGCTGTGGATTATTTTTATACTTCAATATTCAATTTCTTGTTTTATCTTCTTGGCTTTATTTTATGAACTACAGTGTTGCAGAAAAAATACTTGCGATGATGTCTGCCTTTAGTTTTGACTTTTCTCTGTCAATTCTAGTTGCTGTAAAATTAGTCAAATTTGAGAAGAGACAGAAACAATTGGTACATCGGAGGAACTGCATGTATTAGAAAGTTTTATTTAAATCAGCAAGTATAAAATTTCTTTTGTTAATTGCTACTGTACATCTGGAATCCTATCTGAGTAAAAATATAATGATTTGCTTTTCTGAGACATTCAGCATTGCAAGCTCTGACTTCTGTGGAAGCTGCTAGATCTGAGGTGCTTTTGAAAGTCTTGCCAAAGTGTCAGAGGAGGAAAGCAAAGATATCAAATTATCACCATGCCTTTATCTTCCAGGGTAGGACAGTGTTGCATGAGGAAAGTGGCTTCATTGCCAAACAGATCATCTTTCCTTTCAGAACACTCCTACACTATTCCTGCCTAATCCTCTTCTGACAGGAAAAACACTGTAATAATAGAAATACTCTGAGTGCTGTGAGTGTAGATGTGGGGCATTTAAGAAAATGTTTGCTCGTGGGACTGTGACATCAGATTGTGTGTAGTGATGATGACTAAATGCTGTGACTGCACAAGTTTATATAAAAATGTTCATACCTTTATATTAAAAAGAAACATGCAGGGTGTTTGTTTTGGAGAACTGAGCAGTGGGAGGGAATGCTCTATGAGTATTTCACAGGTTAGACAAGAGAGAGCTCTTCAGGTATACTTTCTATGGGATGACTGTATTCCTGTGTCACTGCACCCTTATTGCTGCTCAGAAGGCACAGCCCGAGCCCCACAGCCTAGGACCTGCTTGACCTACCTGTGAACCACATACAACTGAAGAACCACTTGTGCTCCTCTTTGTCACTTTTATATCCAGTATGAATACTGACTGAAGCCAAAAACTGTATGAAGCAGGACTAAGGGGGAGCAGCTGCTTTCTGATACGGTGTATAAGTCCTTTGGGCAAGGACTTAATGCAGCTATTATTTATGCAGGGTTTTTTAAAAAGTCTTTGCTTTGGTGTGCTGGTACCTCATCACTGAAGGGAAGAAAACATGAGCTTTTGCTGCTCAGATCTTTGAAAAATGCCCAGTAAGATGCTTTGGGAAATTTGACCAAAGTAAGCTTACATATATTGTGTTTAGGAGAGGGAGGCTTATTCAACAACCATTTTCTACAGATCAGGCTATTTTAGAAGTGTAGCAGCTGAGTTTTCTGAAAGTCATGTTTTGCTTAGGAAAATACTGGGATGTGTTTTTCTTGTGTCTTTGTTAGAGAGTTTAAATCAAAGAACCTTGAAGAAGTAAGTCTAAAGATTTGAAGGGATGGGCTTTAGAGTAAATGTATCCTGTCTTTAAGGAAACTGACATTTGTCTCTTCATGTTGTACTGCAGGTTTTTGTGCTTTGCATGATGATGGGAATTAGTTCCAAGCCAGGCTGATGATTGATGGAACTGAGTCAACTTTTGTTGAGGTTTCCAAAGCATTGCACAAGAGGTTTGAGGGGAAAAAGTTTGGGGGCATGTGACAGTTAATCTCATTAGCAGTAAGAATGAAGTTTAAGCACACTGTTCAAAATTTACCCAGTTCTGTGCTGCTCTTTGTTTTAATTAACAATCTCCTGCATAGATTATAGGGAGCATAAACTTCTTTCCACTTTAGTCCAATTAAATCATGCTTGGAAGCTGTCAATGGTGTGGGGAGCTCCTCCCTATCCCCCTTCTTTTAATTGTTCCGTGAGTCTGTTGGATAATGAAAGAATTCGCCTGACAGGATTTTGTTGTGTTTCGTCTTTTTGATGAATTATTGCAGAGGATAGACGACAGTCTTTTGTCAAAAATGCATTGGAATGACTCATCCAATTCCTCAGAAAGTGACAATGAAGCTCATTCAGCCTTCACACAGACTGAACACAACATAGTTGCAGCTTACTTAATAACAGCAGGTATGGGCATTGGCAATTTTAAAATAGAACTTATAGATCTGAATCATTTTGTACAGTAACAGTGATGGTATTTTATTTTGTATTAGATGGCTTTTAGATGGCTTTTCTCCATGTTTACTGATAAGTTAGCAATCAGCTGCCTGACTGAAATATGCAGAAACGTCTGAAGTGTGCAGAATCTAAGTTTTCCGCTCTATATTTGAAGGCAGCGTTGTGTCTCAAAAAATACATTTTGTTGATATGTAATTATAGAAGAGAGTGAGAATTAGTTTCTGACAGCTTGCAAGAGATAAAAATAGGGCATAGCTGTCACATCTTGGATTTTCCTGTGATGTGCTCAAAGCTATCTTGAGATTTCTCCTGGGCCACATGTTTGTAGTAATATATGTGTAGTCTGAGCATGTGAGCGGGTGTCTGTTAGGGGGATGTAAGGGGAAGGGTTGGAATGTGACTTAGAGGGAGGGAGCTGGTCATTAATCAGAGAAGAGCAGATTCCAGTTGCAGCTGTATTTTTCACCAATGACACGTGTTAGGAAAGCACGCTGTGAGGCTTCACATCGTGTTTGTTTCCTCTGACTGCAGTGGTCTTTGGTTAAACTTGAATGATTATAGAATTATTTTTATTCTCCCCTTAAAAACTTGCTCATCGTATACCCACAACTTCTTCAGTAGTGCTTTTCTGAAACATTGAGTGCCATAGTAATGAAAAATCCACCTAACCTATACTGAAACCTACTGTATTTAAAAACAGGCTTTCTGTACATTTATTATGAAAATCAAATCAGTTTAGTCTTTATTCATTGACTGTACCAAATTTTTTTCCATGTTGTAGTTAGATTTTAAAATATTAATGTATTTCACATTTATATGAAATAGTATTGCTGATGGTTGCAGCTTATATAGCATATATGTCTGAAGTGGTGAGTATCAAATTGCTGTTCTGGAAAAGTGGGTATTTTTGGATGCAAAGACAATAATTTATTTAAGCTCTTTGGAGAAATGAATAGAACAGCCACACAGAGCAGCAGGCTTCTTAAGAAGCTGTAGAGATAAATAACAGTGAAGTATTGGAAGCCTAGATATACCTCTTATATTTTTATTAAAAGTGATTATGTAGTATGTAACAGGGGAATATTTTCAGATAGTTTTGATCAGCTGGTATTTGGGATCAAAGCTATCATTGGTGATCATAGGATATCAATGAAATTAGCCAGAATCAACCCAGCTCTTCTTTCTTAATCTTGCATGGAAATTAAATGTCTTGAAAAAAAAAAAGTTGGATTGCTTTGTGGTTTTAGGGTTTTTTTCCATTTTTTATTTCTAATTATAGTTGGGAGAGTCTATAAATCTTTGCTTTCTTAATGAGAAATGTTTTTAACAATGAAGTCCATAAAATATTTGAAAGTATGATTGATTGCTTTGCAAAAGCCTTACCACAGCAAATTTCACATCTGGAAGATTTAAGCCTTGTTAATAAGCAGATGTATAAGAATAAGAATGAAGTCTGGGTACAGCGTTCATCATTATGCCACTCCATAAAAGATTTAAATGTTTCTCTCTTGCTTTCTGAGAAGGAAATATTTGTTAAGCATTACACTGGTCATTGTATTCATTTTTGTAATGACAACAGGGATGCTCGGGCTGCAGCAAGCTATGCTGCCTCATGGATATCTTTCTGCTTATAGTGGTGAAATGCTCTGGTGTCACTTTAAAATGGTAGCTGGGAAGGTAATTTCCATGTTAGACATGTACCTGATTTTTTTTACTTTGATGCTACTACCCACCATCACCACATCCCACCCTGAACTGTGTCCCTAAGCACCATATCTACACATTCCAAGGAATGGGAACTCAACCACCCTCTTGGGCAGCCTATTCCAGTGCTTGATAACTTTTTCAGTGAAGAAATTTTTCCTAATATCCAAAAATACTCTTCCCTGGTATATCTTGAGGCCATTTCTTCTCACCCTATGGCTTGTTCCTTGAGAAAAGAGACTGACCCCCACCTGGCTTCACCCTCCTTTCAGGTGGTTGTAGAGAATGATAAGGTCACCTTGACTCTCCTTTTCTCCAGGCTGAACAACCCCAGCTCCCTCAGCTGCTCCTCATAAGATTTGTGCTCTGGCACTTTGACCAGCTTCAATGCTCTTCTAATGGGCACTGCTTTACTGCTGCCTGGAGAAACTTCATTCATATGCTTGACCTGTTCATCACAAACAGAGAAAAGATAATTTCTTGTATCTACATGTTTTTTTCTCACTTTGTTCAAGATGGAATCCATCTCCTGTCTTGTATTTTGTTCCTCAAAACATTCTTTTTTCGCTCTATTATTAGTTTATTTTAGTGATACTAACATTTTTAATGAATATAGGTTCCACCTTTTCTTCCCTGTTTTTTGTTGCTTCCCCTCTCCCCCCCTAACTTTTAAGACTGGACTCTGAATTATTAAATTTAAGTGTGTCTAGAAGGATCTTTTCTTCACCCTGAGGATATGAGCTTACAGTCCTGTTCTATGTCTGATTTTATTACTGGTAGCTGTAATATCTGTTAAAACATGCCTCATAAGAAGCCTGTATTATTGAACTTGTAATTCTCCTTTGCTCCCTCTCTCCCGAGAGATGGCATGCTATCTGTCAACAGGAGAGCTGACAGAACTGGCACTGCAAGTGGGTTTTCTTACTATGGTGTTCATTTCAGATCAGATCCTCAGCTCCTTGTTTATTTAAATTTTAAGAGCACATAGGATCAGTGTCATTCTTGAAATGTGTGAGTATATGAATATGATAGATGATGGCATCTGTGTGGCCAAAAGATGTTGGACCTCCAACAGGAGACCTGCACTTGAAAACAGGCATCCTTGGTGGTGTTAAAAGAGAGATACCTGAGAGTTAATTATGATTTTGCCTCATTTGATTTTAAAATTACTGAATCTCAGGGATTAGCTGGGGCCTTCTACTAGATCAGGTGCATAAGGTTTTTTTCCACCACTGTTTTTTTTTTCCTAGTCACCAACCCGCATTCTTCTTTACCATGGAGGTCAGCACTGTACTTAGTGGCCAGAGTGTTTGAAGTGTAATCCTAGGTGCATTTGAATTTCTGCTATGCTTCTTGTCTTTGCATCAAAAGTTTTAGGTTTGGCAAATTCTCCGCTGTTGGTGCTTGCTGAATCCATGTGAAGGTTGCCTAATTGGAAAAGCTTTTTTTCTCTTTTCAGGTGTCTATCCTCTTTGCAAAATTGCACTTGACTGAAAAGAAATCTTTTTTGGGACTTACATATTACAATAGGCTGCATTTTCTTCTGCTTTACTGACTGGTGTGTACCTTTGGCAAAGTTTTCCTTTTTCTGTTTTTACAGGAGTGATAAGCATTTTCAGTAACATTGTTGTGTTAGGCATCTTTGTTAAGTACAAAGAGCTTCGGACAGCAACCAACGCAATTATTATCAACTTGGCTTTTACTGATATTGGTGTTAGTGGCATTGGTTACCCCATGTCTGCTGCCTCAGACTTGCATGGAAGCTGGAAATTTGGATATACCGGATGCCAGGTATTGCAATTCAATTAGAGAGGATGTTTTTAGCATTTAGAAGCAAACTGAGAAATAAGTAATGGCTCTACCTTGTGTTATTTTAAAAGATAAGGCAAAGATGCAGAATTTGACTCTGGACCTGAAGCTGATGTTCTGTGATGTCAGCAATTTCTGGAGATTGTATTTTGTGTGAATTTCACTTTAGGCTTATATTTACAGTCTGAAAACATTAAAGTGTAACGTTATATCTATCAACTAGACATTTTAAAATAGCTTTAAGAAGGCTTACAAAATCAAATCCTGAAATGAAGATGGTTTTAGTAGCACAGGCACATTTGATGATTTTGCTGATAGCTAGAAAACTTTGATTGTGGCTACTGTTTTGATGGTAAGCTTGACAGGTCTTGGTGAGTTCTGCTTGCCAAGTGCATGTCCTTTTTGGATACGACTAATAGGATATCCAAAGTGAAGGCCTCTAAGGCTTTTGGTCTCCATTAAAGATTTAGCCTACTTTTAAGAGTTGTCTATTTTTAAGAATAGACTGACTGAAAAACATATACTCCCATAGCAGAGAGATGGCAGCCTTTGCTCACTGTGTATTGTGATTTTAATTTACATTATTGATGGACTGTTGGGCTTAAGTGCCCAGGAATGTGAGTAGTAATGTGAAGGCATATACTGAAAATATGTCATAAGGCAAACATTTTGAACATTTACGTAATGGATGCTTATCACAATCTGACATCACTTGCCTCAGTAGACAGTACCTTCACGCTCAAAATTCAGTCATTGTTTGGCAGGAAGCCTCACTTTTAACATCTTTGGATCTGGACTGACTTGCAGTGTGTTCAGGTTGATGAGAGATCTTACTGATTTGAGGGTTAAATCACTTGAAGCACAACTCATGTCAACCTAAACCAAATGAATCCTGTGATCTGAGATGGCTGAATGCCATCTGGTTCTGTTATAACTACTGGTGCCATGTGCTCTGCCTCAGGGCTCTGAATTACTGGGGAGTCAGTGGTAATACAGCCCTCCCAGTCATCATTCCTGGACAGGCTTCCCAAGGGATGACGGGGCAAGTGCATTTGGAGCATGCTGGGATTGCAGCATGTGTTGCTCTGTGGCAAAGATCTGACACACATAAAAAGGGAGCCTGAGGGGGGAAATCAGTGGGTCCTATCTGTGAAATCATCAGATTTCAACAGATGAAAGGGTGATAATTCAGAACCTCACATTTGCTGAAGCTGAAACTGTTTCCGATGGTCCAAATGCTCCTCAGCTTTCCTTAATATATATTTAAAACATGAAATAAAACCCTCCAAACTCTGAATCTCTTTACTGATTGAAGGACAGTGTTTCTTTGATTTTGAGACTGCTGCTGTTTGATTTTGAGACTAATGGACACACAAGCAGGTGCTTTTGAAATGTTTCCTTTTTAATGAGCCACCTTCAAATTGCCTAGACTGGATTAAGACTTTCAAGACCTTGCTTATGGAAGAGAACTCTGGCTGAATTGTGTTGTTCCAGTACACAGATTTGTGCTTGTATCTTTGAAAGATTTCTCAGAAGTTATTTTCTTGCTTGTTTGTTTTAATTTCAGATCTATGCTGCCTTAAATATCTTTTTCGGGATGGCGAGTATTGGTTTGCTGACTGTTGTTGCTATTGATCGTTACCTGACCATCTGCAGGCCTGATATAGGTACTGACTTAGGGTCAAAAACTTCTGGGAGGAATAAAATTCTGATTTGATTGTATTGTTTTCTCATGAATGACTCCATAGTTACAGTGCTGGGCAGAACTTGAACCTACAGTACCTGGTTAAGTAAGTTACCTAGTTGGCATACTGCTCATTAAAGTGAAAAATTCATCATTAGGCCGTTACTGTGTTTATAAATTATGTTTTTATGGCCATTTTCAGTCTTTAGAGGGCCACATCCATACAGAGAAGCACACAAAAAGCCTCTGGCTGTGTGAGGTTTTGACCCCTGTCAAGCAGGAGTGTGCCTCTGTTGTGTTAACACCACCCTGAGTGTTTTTCTCTCCTCTGTTACAGCTGTGTTGTAACCATTAATTCCTCCCCTGCAATCTTCCAACGATGTACTTGAACGCAGTATTGCATAATGAGCTTTTGGCATGGGGTTGGGATCAGGTATTGCCTGTATGCTGAGTTGGAATGGGTCATGGTGTTCAAGTGGCTTTAAAGGCTGTGAGGACTGAGATACCAGTCAGCAGAATGAAACAGTGTTTGGGACTGCCAGCCTTGGAAAAGGGTCTCTATTAACTCATTATGTGCTTGCCATATGTGCTTGGAAGCCACTTGTCACGCCAGTTTGACACTGCAAAGAGGCAGCAGATGAGAAGGGTTTGTGACTGTCTGTGCTTGGCTGCAGGAAGAAGAATGACCACCCGTAGCTATGCTGCTCTCATCCTTGCTGCCTGGATAAATGCAGTCTTCTGGTCTTCCATGCCTACTGCAGGCTGGGCCAGCTACGCTCCGGATCCCACCGGAGCAACGTGCACAGTCAATTGGAGGAAAAATGATGCGTAAGATTCCCCCTCACACTTCCTTTTATTTTTTGCTGGCTCACTGAAGTCTAAGATTGTTTAATTCACCACTGTAGGAGTATAACTTCTTTATGAAGTATGAAGCAAAATTTTTAACAATAATTTAAAACAATAGAAAATATGTAGAGAAAGTTTAGAAAAAAAACCCCATAGGAGTTGAGATATGCTTCAAAACTTCAATACTTGTAGTTTCTATTAAAAAAAACAGCTAAAGAAAATTTTCCTTATTATTTTAGAGCTTGTTACAAAACGTCATAATCAAATCAAAATACCAAATTCTTTGGTAACTTTTCCTGGATGGCTATTTGTAAGTTGCTCTGTTTTGTTTTTCTGTCTTATCAGGTCCTTTATTTCCTACACAATGAGTGTAATTGCTGTTAATTTTGTTGTGCCCTTAACAGTCATGTTTTACTGTTATTACAATGTTTCCCGGACAATGAAACAATATGCCAGCAGTAACTGCCTGGAGAGCATTAACATAGATTGGTCTGACCAAGTAGATGTGACAAAGGTAAATGAGTGCATTTTTTGTTTTAAGCATGTTCTTTGTATTGAAGTCCTATTGGCAAAGGAACGGTGCAGCTTTTTAAAGCATTTTGGTTTCCTACATTCCCCTTTTTCTTTTTTATTAGTTGAATCTGAGCCTTGGTAAAAACTCTTAACTTGACACACTAGATTCTTTATTTTTGGTCTAATACGCTTTCCAGATGAATAGCTGCTTTGAAGGCTGGGAATATTGTGAATTCTCCTTGCCTCTCTCCTCTGTCATTACCTAGAAATGTACCTCTAAGATGCCCTAGGAGAACTTTTGCTCTGTGTCTGCAGAGTCCTTAGGCTTCCTGCTTGGTTCACAGATGTATCTGGTCTGAAATGAATTGGTCAACTCTCATTTGAACTCGTGGCCTAGGAATGAGAGTGCGTTTCCAGCTCCTGATCTGTGTAATTCCAATCCCTTGTTCTTTTTAGCCTGTTGAGCTTATCTCTTATGTAAGCAGTAGCAAATGTGAGTTATGGCATGAAATGATATATCCTTCCTGGAAGGCTGACATTCTTTTAATGTATAAAAGTCCTTGAGAAATCTTGAAGTTCACCAGCTCCTTTGATTTTGTGTAAAGATGTGATTTATGGTTGGGCATGATGAAAAAGTGAGAGAGGACTGGACAGAAGAGTATGTACCTATGATTTTGAATTACTTATCAGTGCAAACAGCATTCCTTGGAAAACTTTCTCATTGCTAAGTTCTGAAGAATAGTATTTTTACCTAAGAAGAGTAATTTGAGTGTTTTACTTTTGTGAAGAACTTTCAGAATACTTGAAATTGAGAACTCAGTTAAAAATTTAGACTCGTGTTTGTGAAGAAAATGCATTTTTCCTATTTTGCAGTTGAAGATACAAAAAGAGAAAAATATTAATGCTTTGGAATTAAGCAATATCCTTCTTTAGAACTGCACTACTATCTGCTTCTTTGCAAATTAGCATCCTCTAAGCTTTCTGTGCACCAGACTTCTAAATGAAAGGGTTTCTTCTTACATTTTGGTATTGTGTTTGGTATTGTGCTTGCATTTAAATAGGGATCTTCTGTGAGAGTCACTGCTTGTTTATTGATTGTGCTCTAGAGCAGCTCGTACAAAGTAGCTGTTTGCTTCTTGTTTCTCATTTTGTTAATCTCTGAAAGACTAACTAGGGGCGTAGGTGAGCAGCACTAGGGAATGCTGTGTGTACACAGCCCTGCAGTTTTGGTTGGTTTTCTAGTGGCTTGTTTTGTCCTCTTGATTCATTTGAGATTTCCATTCCAGTTTCCACTACTGATTGACGTCCCTGACAAAAGCCAGAAGAATCTGTCTCGTTTGATAACCTCTCCTACCTTCTACTACCCCCAGTTTGTCACTGTCCAGGTTTGGCTGTGGTGTGGCATGTCCTGGGGTGTGAGCCCCAGCCTGCCCAGTTGTTCTGTCTGCAGGCAGGCAGAGAAGACATGACAGCTCAGATACCTCCTCTGTATCATACTTGAACATGTCTATAATGCTTCATTAAACCAAACTTCTGGGTTCCTTAACTATATGTCCTAGAACATTTACTTCCTTTTATTTAATGGTACTATGATTAAGCCTTATGGGACATTTTTATTAACAGCCTAATTAAATACTTGGCTTAAATTTTTGTCTCTGTTCATATTTATTGTCTGTAATAGCATCCCAGAGTGACTTGTTATGAGTGTCATAATTCATGTGTGAAGTCCTCTCTGGTAATTGAAACTCCTGATGGGCGAATTTGACATAATGAGTAGTGCTGATTTTGAAGGATATTGTATGTAATGAAATTACACCATGCCAAACACATGGTAGTGAGGTGTGCTGTTAAATCCCCAAAGTGAAATTTCAAGTATAAACTGTCAGAATGTGTCAGGTGTGCTTATTTATATATTATTTAATTCAGGAAAACTCTGTTTTCACCTAGGTGCTGTGCTTTTGTTATGAGGTTTTGTTGTGAGGTCTTCACCTTGAGGTAATACTGGCTATGTATCTGTTCCTTTCATTTTACAGATGTCTGTTGTGATGATTATAATGTTCTTGGTGGCATGGTCGCCATATTCTATTGTGTGTTTGTGGTCTTCCTTTGGAGACCCGAAGAAAATTTCTCCTGCAATGGCCATCATAGCTCCTCTCTTCGCAAAATCTTCCACATTCTATAATCCCTGCATTTATGTCATTGCAAACAAAAAGTAAGTGTTCTGAAATTAGTACCAGATGATATGATTTTAGTATATCATCTGAGTATAGAAGGATCACCTGTAAAATATGGCAAGCTGATTAGTGAAGAGCAAAGAGTATTTACTGAAGATGACCTTTTGGACAGGAAAGCCTAAAATAAATTGTTATGATCATCATCAGAACATCCTGACTTGATGCACAGTTTTGAGAACATATTAACATAGCTTTTGAAAGTCCCATTTGTGTTTTCTCAAGGGGATTCAGTATGGAATTTGTGTGTCATCCAGTAGTAAACTGGTTTTAATGACTGTGGCCAAAGTGTGTGTGTCTCAGTGATATTTAACTTGTGTAGATTTTCTTGTTTGATTTGGGATGTATCATGTTCTGATGGATTAGGATGGATTGACCCTTTCCATTAAAGTAAATAGGTTAAGCCTATTCTGATTTGAGCAAGCATAACAAATGCTCTAGTCAAGGCAGTGCCTCTGACTGAGGACTGTGTTTTGCAAAGAGGTGTTCTTCCTGCCTCTGCTACCAACCTTCAAGCAGAGCCTGTGATCTCTGCCTAGGTGAACATAACTGATCCTGCTGGAGTCAATGGAAAAACATCTGTGTTTTTTTCCCATTCTATAAGTTCATCTTTGTTGTGGTTGTATGCTCTCCTGGAATAAACAAAAAGCTACTGTGATCCATATTTAAGAAATAAAATTAGCTTTACACTCATGTACCTGGAAGTGAAAAACGCCCAGGTCCTTTTGAATTCCAAATACATGGTTTTTATTAAGTACATTCTACCAGTATTGAAAACTATTGCAATAGTTAAGACCACCTTACAGAATTTTTCCCTTCTGTTTGGTTCTCCAGCTAATGATCTTTCTGTGTTCCCTTTCTTGCCCTACGCAGGTTTCGGAGGGCAATCCTGGCAATGGTGCGATGTCAGACAAGACAAGAGATAACCATAAACAATGCCTTGCCCATGAGTGTATCTCAAAGTGCATTGACATCCCAGAACTCCAGTCGTTTGCCTGCATAAGTTACATGGAAAGGAGTGAAATCTGGGTTCAAGTTAATAATCTTTTGGACAATTTCTTTTTGAATAATAATCTTTCCCAGCAAGCTGTTTTGTGTTAGTCACAGTAATCTTTTTAGAGAAGTTAAGGAGACAAAACCTGCCAAGGCTTTAGTTTTTGAGAGTGAGGTTTATTGGTCCAATGTGTCTGTACCAAACAAAAAAAGGTAGCAAAGTGGCTACTGTGACTCTTAGAGAGTTAGACAAGGTGACAGAGGGGCCAGGAAAGACAGAAGTGCAAAGTTCTTAGGTTCAGTAACCCAGGATTTTTCATATGTATTAATTCCTTTCATGAAGTACTTTCCACCAGCTTCCCTTGAAAGTTTTCCAGACTTCAAATATTCTGGATACTCCTTATGGCTGTATATGTTCATACCAAGTGTCCATGTTGATATGCTTTGCAAAGGTCAGTTTCTGTGAATATGTTAGGGTGTCAAAATATCTACACTGACTCCATAGAATCTTTTATTAGGTTTTAGGATTTTGAAGGAGTTTCAGCATATTTAAAGTATTTTTAAAAATTTGACTGGCAGAACCAAATTAATTTGTAGTAAAAACAGCTATTGTTTTGTAAGTAGCATGTTTCTAGTGCTGTGAGTGCACAGCAAATCCTTAAAAGATGACAAATTGTACCCTAAAGCTTCACACTTGGGAGGCACATAAAACTGAGTAAATATTTATGGTAATTTCTCATCACTTCTAAGTCAATCTTACATTTATATAGGTCTGATGTTTAATTTTCAATAAATACCTTTGTCAGTATGAGCAATGGATTTATTCAGGGTGAAAAAGATGACTGTATAGATTTAGCTTCAACTATTATGTGTGTGCACATATGCAGTTTGGCTTTGCAGTGTAAAACTTATTTAAAGTATACGTGTATTTTTTGCAAAACCCTGTTTTTGTGGGATTTTTTAAAAGCTCTGGAATCTAGGCTTCCTATTAATTTGCCATTTTCAGTATTAAAGAAAATGCCATGCAATATCCTCACGGTGTACTAGATTTCCTTCAGGAACCTTGGAACACTTTATAGACAGTATAATATATGCACTGCCTCTTAAGAGAAGAAAAGAGATATTTTATTACATTGTTAGTGTTTATTACACTAACTTTAAATTCTGATGTTAAAACAACCTTGGAACATGGTTGGATGTGTTTTGAAGCAGAGTGTGTTCTGATAGAGTAAAGAAGGAGCTGGTTTAACTGATGCCATTCAGGATACATTTGAAGGTTAAGCAACTGCAGATCTCGGCTAATCTGTTGTAATCTGCTGTTACTAAATGGATGGCTACATTCACATTCGTAGCACACTGCACTTGAGTGCTTGGTAATAAAGCTTTCACATTTCTTCATGTCAGTTCTTCTGGGAGGAAGCCATGTATCTATTTATTTGCTTCTACCTCCTAATGAGTTTTTTTGAAGAAGTTCATGGCTTTTGTCCTTCACAATGCACTTGCATTTACCATGGCAGGAGTGATGGCACTGGAACAAGGTAATATATATTATATTATTTGTTATATAGGGCAGTTTATAAGGAAAAGGGTTGAAGAAGTTGGAGGTAACATTTTCAGACATTGTTATTATTTTTAGCATAGTTGCAATGAAGGCATATTTTACATTAGTGTTCTATGGCTAGCAGCATTCCTGAACAGGAGCAGATGGTGATTATGGCTTTGTACTTAGCAAATAGCTACTCTAAATCTTCATTTTTTGCAGGAGGCAATTTCTTTTTCCTCCATGACATTCATACTATTGCAATGTCCTTTCTATCTCTACAAACTAGTTAACTAGTGTAAGGTGATTCTGGTTTAAATAAATACAGTAGGTTCTTATTTTTTTTAATCTGCAGTAAATCATGTAATTTTTGATAGTAAGGAGGTTAATTTGAAATGTGGTGACCTGGTATTGTCGTGTCAATTTTAGGAGATACTCTTTGTCATTGCTATTTATTGTCACAATCTGTCTGGTATAAAGCTGCATGAGGAAAAAGCAAAATAGAGGAATAATCTAGAGAAAAGGGGGAGAAAATTAAGGGTAGACTTATTGAAGGCAGGGGAATCTTCAAGCTAGTATATGTAAACAATATAGCCTAAAAGAAATTGTTTCCTGAAATAAAATACCTGAAAATGCTGAGAAATCCCATTTCACTGAAATCCTTGGGAGCAAAAAGTTCTTTTCATCTCTATAAAGCAAGTAATTTGTACATAGACATCAAAAAGAGGGCTAGGAAGCTCTTCTTTACTGAATTTTCTTTGGTATATTTTAAATTTTCCGTCTATTCTGAGAGATAAGTATAGAAAACACTTTGAATCTTCATCATACAGAAGAATTAGAGATTAGTAATACTGATTTTGAATTTTAATAATTTTAATAAGGGGGCATGCAGTTCCCACTTGAGATACATATTATACATATGTATTATTCCTTGTACAGTGGCTTCTGTCTTTCATTTGTCAGTAGAGTGGTGGACAGAGGGTAGTGCTTACATACTTTAGAATAAAGCAAATCTAGGTTCTATGTGAATGGATCAGTTCTGGTTTGTATTCTTTTAGTCTTTAGAGACTCCGTGTTTGTGGAATTTTAAATGCAGAGGATTGTTCTTGATTTCCATGTTCTTTGTTCTGGTTGGTAGTGTTGCAGAAAGTTACAGCATTTGCATTTAATTCTGAAATTCAAATTTCTGATAAATAAATACAAATACGTCTCTCTCCCTCTGTTTGGTTTTTTTCTTTCTTTCTTTTTTTTTTTTTTTTCTTGCTGTTGCCAGGTCTGTACTCTGTAATGACCCTGACATGTATGAGATCCCTGTGAATGTTCCTGTGGATACTGTAAAACTTCGTATAGAGAAAACTGTCATACGAAGGATTCCAACTGAAGCCTTTTACTACCTGGTAGATCTCAAATACCTGTGGGTCACTTACAACTGCGTAGCCAACATTGATATCAGCAGCTTCTATAACTTGAAACAACTGCATGAGCTGAGGCTGGATGGTAATCTGCTTTCAACTTTCCCTTGGGAATCCCTGGCAGAGATGCCCAACTTACGGACTCTTGATCTTCACAACAACAAGGTGACCAGCATTCCCGCTGATGCTGGCCGCTACCTGAGAAACCTCACCTACCTGGACTTATCCAGCAACAAGCTGACCACCTTGCCATCAGACCTCATGGACATCTGGCCCCCCTTCTCAGGAGCTGTCGTGTCCAAGAACACAGACATTCTGGTGACACAGAGAGTAATCTTGGGTATGTTGAACAGCCTGTCTCATTCCTTACTAAAATATACCTGAACATTAAATTGCAAGTGAGAGCACTTAAGGGACCAGCCTAGGATTCAGGAGAGGGGGCTTTACCCAGGTCAGTCTTGTGTTTTACTCTGTGGTCATTTATTTATCTTCTACTGGTAACAGAAAAACATAAAATGAAGATAGTGACCTCCATGTGTGTTGTTACCTCAAAGCTATAAAACTGAAGTAAAAGCTATGAGAATCCAGTTTGTAGGAATACAGGCCATTCAGTAGCTATATAAATACAGGACTTACATTGTGTTTCTGATGACATTTCCCTCATCTTTGTATGTGTTTGCAACTGTAAACGTGTCCATTTGCAACTGATTTTTTCCAGAGGCTCCCAAGCCAAGCAAGCAGCTAGAGCTGATGCTCATATAATGCCTGTCCTGTGACACCATGCTGCAGATAAGTGTTGGTGGCTCAAAACAGGGCAACTCTGGTCTCCTGGGACATCTAGTGACCTTGCATTACTCTAAAGCTGACTGATTATCCTGAAGTTTTTTGCAATTTACATATTAGTTATGAGAGAGAATAGGAGTCTGATCCCTATAAATTCACAGTATTTTTTTATTGTTTAAGGTAAGTATTTAAGAATAATTTGATCAGACTCCGATTTTTTCATAATTTGATTGCCGTCTCTAGTAAGCAAATTGCATCAGTTCTCTTCGTGGCATTGTGCTTTATCTGACACTTTTATCTCCACATTCTGGTCTTGCCAGGGTAACCCCTTTCTCCAGTCTCAGGCTGGAACTGTTCTACCAATACTGTTCCTTTCTATCTCTTTTTACATATAAGTGCATATTTTGATGTGTTTGTAGTGCAGCAGGTGGAAGGGAGGAAAACCAGCTGGCTGTCTCTACTGCAGTAATTCTATAACCCCTGGTAAAGATCTGTCCTGCATTGTACTGCCCAATATTTTCAATTTCTTGATCTAAATCCCCAGTATTCAGTGTCCATTTGTTCAGCTGCTTTGTTTCACAGCAGAAGCTGCAGCTTGAAACTCTCATTCAGATCATGTTTTATAAAAGTAACTTAATAGGTGCAAGTAGGCTGCATGACTTCATAAGCATGATTACTGTAGGCTTGCACCATTGAAGAGTTTTCGTTTATTCAGGCTTAAAAAAAAAAAAAAAAGAGTAAAAGCTGTAAAAGTAAGTCCATCTCAGTACTCCTTTCCCTGTCCCCACACTGAAGACTACAGGAGGCTGTAAAGTGCTAGGTCTAATCTTCATGATCTCATGTGGGAGTCTCAGAGGTTAATTGGTTTCCTTGTCTTATATAGCCCTCACCACTTCAGACAAAACAAAAGGAACTAAGAAAAAAAATAACCCCCAACACAAAAAAACCACCAAAAAATCTTCTGTCACACACTCTTCCCTCCCGTTAACTCTGAGAATCATCTGCAGGCTTCCTTGGTGCAGGCACTTTTCCAGCCTCCTGTAGTCCTGGCAAACCTTCTGGTGCCAGCATTGAGTTCTTTGAAGGCTTGGGATGTGATCTTTGGACCATTTTCTGTTGTGAACTACAACTGGGTTTTAACACAGGTCTCCAGAGAGGAGCACACACTGGGTTTAAACAGAACCTTGCTTCTGTTTCTCTTTTTGCTGCTAGGGGCTAAGGGAGGCTCTGTGCAGCCTTATAGATTTGCACCTGAGAATACAAAATGCCAGGTAGTACTTTCCTTGTGTTATATTGAGTAAATTTACCTTGGGTAAGCTGTGAGTGAATTAGCTGGTTTTTTTTTTTCATTGACATCATAGTTTTCTGATGAGTATATCCCAATGCAGACAGACAGTGCTTGCTACATAAGAAACTCTATAGTGAACAAGAAAACACCTACTTTCTCTGGAGATTAGAAAGTGCAATGCTCTTATGTCATGGGTTATTTTGACAAGTTTTTTTAGACTCCACTGAGTATTATTGCTTGCTTTCTGATGGCCCTCCTTTCTCTACTGGTCTTACTGGAGCCTGAGAAAGAAGTGCATCCCATAGATATTCTCCTCCTCCTCCTCTGAGCTACAGATGGGGATCACAGAGATATGTGGTCAGGAAGGACCTAGCCTACTGGGATACAGATCCAGAGGAGCTGAGCCATTCTGGTAAAGTCAGTGCTGGTCTTAAAGCCCGTGGCCAGACCACCCCAGAGCCTTCCCTGGTAACCTCCTCCAGTGCTTATCTATCAGGGGAGTGAGAAAGTTTCTCCTAATATCTAACCTCAATCTCCCTTACTGCGAACTAAGCTGATTACCTCTTGTCCTACAGGGCATGGGCATACAGAAAAACTAATCACCATCTCTTATAGTAATCTTTCATAGGTTTTCCTTCCCTGTTTGCCATCCTAACTAACCACATCATTTCTTTCACCAGCTTGTAATATAATGTGAAGATTTTTGTGGGATTTTTGTTTGTTTGTTTGGGTTTTGTTTGAATTTTTTTTGTTGTTTATTTGGTTTGGTTTGGTTTTGCTGATTTTTGTTGTTGTTTTCTTTTTTTTTCCCTGTGTGTGGTATTTTTATTTTTTTTAAATTTTCTACCATAGTTACTGTTTCCCTTTGGACACCTTTAGGTTTAAAAAAAATGTTTCTCTTAAAATGCGATGCCCACAATTGCATGCTTTGATGCTCAAAAGCATGTGTGCTCCAGCACTGCTCCAGCACTGCTCTGTGGGAGCATTCAGCCTGACCTGTTACCTACATGGAACCATCACTGCAGCCAGAACTCTGCTGGAAGCTGGAACTCAGAGTAAATAAATGCTGGTTTTGTCTAGTCAGGAAAACAGCAGACAGATTCTAATTAGTGTAATCAGCTATGGCTTGAGCTGTCTTCTCTCCTGGTTCTGGCAAACCAAGATTGTCCTGTGTATGTAGTTAACAAGATCAAAACCAGCAAGGCCCTGAGCTCATATGTTTGTGCAAATGTATTTTTAACACCAGGAGGCACTTTATTTTCGGTGTCTTGACTGAGCATCAAGACGGTTGCTCATATGAGAAAGTTCAGATTCCCCATGTTTACTTCAAGGACTCTTGGAGGAGCCAAAGGGTACTTTTGCCAGAGGACTGGCATGTTAGCATCTCCTTTTTCCAGTACATCGTCTCTGTACTAAGAGGTTTGGGGTTTTTAACTACTTCCCACTCTATGATGTTCCTCTGTGTGTGCACTATGCAAAATGAAAGAGGGTTAGGGAATGATTCCTGGCCCCTTGGCCAAGTGGCTCACTCTGGCTCTCATCCACACAATTCAGGGCCAGCTCTTTTTAAAGCTGACTGTCTGTTCCACATTTTGTAAGGTTTAGTCCCTGATTCCCTGCAGGCTCTACAGGATGCTACAGTGACTCTCAAATGTAATTCTGGGAATGGGGGTGTTTTTTCTTCAGTCTAGCCTGCCTGAAATTATGTGAGAATTGCACTGGAAATCATTCATCTGTACTTTTGGAATATGAAATAGCAGGGGTATGTTGTATGCCTGAAGGGCTGACAGACATGCAGAATAGTTTGGAGGTACAAAACCTGCTGCACTTGCTTCGGAGGAGACAACGGGATAGAAAGCCATCCTTGGTGTGGTCTCATCCATGACCCTTTCAGGGAGCAATCCCTGGAGTGCCAACTGTCCCTGGACCCATGTCTGCCTTTGTCTTGGAAAGTGCCGTTTGGAGAAGCTCAAAACAAAGCTGTGGAGTGAGCTGAAAATTAAACAGTGCAAATGATTGGAGGACTAGTGTGTGAATTCATCTGGCCCTCTTGGTTATCTCTGGAGCCATAGCCTGATACTTTGATCCAAATCACAACTAAATTTCAGCGCTGACTGCTGTACAGAGATTTCTGGCAGGAATGATGGCAGTAGAATTTTCCATATGGTGGACTCTAGTGAGTCACTGAGAGGAACAGATGAGTCCAGTATTTGACAGAGTGGCAGTTATTTGAGATCTTGCCTCTGTTGCATGCGGAAGTGCCAAAAATTTGGAATACTGCAGGTTCATGAGGCTCCCACCTGTTATGCTGAGTCACGGGGTAGATACTGCTTTTCCTGAAACTACTCTCTTAGCAATTGCCATGTGGTGAAAGTGCTGTGACACAGTGTTGAATAGGGAATTTACTGTTTAGAACCATGGATCAAAAAATGTATGTTCAATTGGAAAGAGCCTGGACTAGGTTGATCCAAGCTCTGGTGAATATTTCTACCAGCCCAAAACCTGAATGTTTTTTATCCTGTTATTTTGCAGCAACTGAAAGTCAGTGTGTTACACAAGTTATGGTCTGAGTCTGGTTACTGATTTACAAAGGAAATTTTGCTCATAGCTAAAGTCCATATTGACACAGCCCAGGGAAACCCTGCTTACTCAGAAGACTACAAAAATGTGCATGCACAGACACACATATACATAAGTTTGCCATTGTACATGCAAGCATACATATATATGTGTGAGAATAAATATAAAATATGCTAAATCTAGAATAAAGGGGTTTAGAGCAATTTATAACTAATTAATTTATAATTAATATTAAAATAACACTGCATTGGTATATCACAATGTGTAAATATTTATCAATATCTGTTTTGCCTTGGCTTGTATTTCTTTCTCAGATCAACAAGCTGCCTTGATATTTCTACAAAAGAATCCAGGGTTTATAAAGACATTCTCTTTCCTCAGATATATCTACCATCAGAGATTTATCGTTATTTTCATTTTGGCTTCTTAAGAAATTATTTCTTTTATTAAAACTCCCTAATATTTTCAATTTTCTTATTTTTCCCCCTTTTTAACCTTTTCTTTATTCTTTCACATGTTTGTTCTCACTTCTAACATATTGTCAGCACAAGCTGTTAAAGTTCAGAATGCCTCTTGTAGTTTGGAAACTAGGTTTACATTCACATTTCTGTTCTCTTCAATACTAATTGAAGTATAATGAAATTCAGTGTTTTATCTTGCTTCCAAGTCAATAGTGCTTTCATCTTTCCTTTATGGGAATTTACGTAACTCAGTGATTTACAATGGCTAGAAATAATGTGAATATTGTCAGATATTGGCAAGACACAGATAAACTGAGGGGCTGTGCTGTGGGGGCAAGGAAGGACCTCATGTAGATGTATCTATTATATATATTTGAATAAGTGCTGCTTCTTTAGGCAGTTTCATTGGGAAGCATGATGGTGGCTGACTGACAGAACTCTTGCTTTGCCCTACACTCAAATGGTCAAACCTGTGTCCCAGGCTGGACTAAACAATCATCCAGTCTAAGGACTGTTCATTGTTGCTTCATCATTCCTTTTATTTTGGCAATTTCTGATACCTGTTATAATGGCTTAGGCTTTCCTTCCGGACACTGGGAGAATATGAAAGCTGTGTAGGTGTATATATATTAGGAAAAGTTCCTTCACTGAAAGGAGGCTCATGGAAGTGGCAGAGTCACCATTCCTGGAGGTATTTAAAAGACATGTAAATGTGGCACTCAGGGTCATGGGTTAGTGCTGGACTTGGCAGTGCTGGGTTGGCAGTTGGACTTGATGGTCTTAAAGGTCTTTTCTAATGTAACCATTCTTTGGTTCTGTTTCAAAGGCTTTTGAGTGCTCCAAGTAGGTTAAAAACAATAACAAACCCCTTCCTTTCCTGCAGTAAATTTCTTAGCATAGTGAGGAAAATTGCAAGAAAGTGAGAAGAAAAGAAAATTACAGGAGTATTGTCTGTGACTACAGAGCCGCCCTAACTGAAAAGATGAGCCCAAATAGGTACACGCGTGTCTTGATTGAGCAGAATTTTTATAAGCACAAGCTGTTGATGTGCCTAGATATAGAAAACACTTGGATAGTATCTTTTCTTCTTATGAATATATGTGTGAAGTTCACAGATAAAATTTTTATGTTTGTGAGATTTTTTTAAGGAAAAACAGTTGCTGTTCACTTTCCTTTGACTTCTCCTTCTCTGGTCCCACAAACAATAAGTAGTGAATAGATGTAAAATCTCTTCTGTCTGGAAGGGGTGAAATTGGATTGTGATGTCAAAGTCACAGAATCTCTTCAGGTCAAGTCTTGTTTTAAAGAGCAGAGATTAATTGGGGTTTACTGCAGTTTTAACCAATCACTACCATTGTTCTTAAAATAACCTAATCTTAGTCTGGTGATAAAAGGAAGAAGTAGTTAATTATTCATGTATTCTTTCATCTGCAGATTTTTTTCCAGAACAACCCATCATTTTTCCAATAGCTGTTTTGGTAATTCTTAGCCATACACTCTGAAAAATATTTGCAGGTGTTTAGGGCTTTTTTTCTTTCAACACTGGTTTGACTTATATGATTGTTTATTGCACTGATCAGTAAATTCAGTAGTGAGGGGTTCTTACATACCATCCCTTATTTCAGACCATAAGTTTTGTTTATTAGTAGTACTTGGAGAAAATAAGAAAGGCATATTCAAAAGTAAAAGTCCAGTAAGAAAATCCTTGAACTCCTGAGTGATATGCTGTGTTGTATTTTACCTGGTGAAGCCACTGTTGCTCTATGAAAGTCAATGTAGTGGAGTAATCAATACCAGCTGAGGATTTAAACTGGTATTTCTCAGAAATGGCTATTCTCTTCCAACATTGTAAGTTCACAAAGAGGGAGAAGCTTCTAATTCATAGACTGGAACCAAGAAGCAAATGTTACTGGCTCTGACAGAAGAGAGATAGGGTTCTTGTGTGCTGTCATAAAAGTATTGTAGTCATTATGGTGTTTTGTGGCCCTTCCTATTTTCTACTCTTCTGCTATTCTTCTTGAATATATTTCAAAGGCTGTTGTGAGGCCAGCTTCTAACAATATTGGTGTAGTTCAGAGCCAGATAAAAATTTTGTTGGCCTAAAGCTTTTTCTCCTTAGCCTTTATCCCTTTTTCTCAAGGGGCAGAGATGTTGGTGTAAGCTATAAACCCTTAAACCATCATGTTCTCCTCAAGCATTGAGAAAAGGGTCAGGGAAGGTGAAGCTGTAAGAGCCCAAAGAAGGACTAAGCAGTGGAGAGCGACATGAAGCAATAGCCCTGAGAAGCTGTCTTTCCAGGAGACACAGGCAGGTGAAAATGTATCATCAGTCTTAAGACATCTTTACAAAGTGGTTTTAAATGTGGTAGATAAATTGCAATGTTAAGCACAGGTAGTGCCAGCACATCACTATGCCTCTGTAAACTTCTGTGAAGAAGAAGTTTAGCTTAATAAACATTCATACTGTTCTCTCTAATCTCTGAAAATATTCCCCCACCAATCAGCTGAACAAAAAAATGCAAGTTGAAAAAGAAAAATATTAACTCAGAATAGGTTCAGAGTTGTCTTTGATTGTATTTGGTGGTAGTCATGTGTCATACTGTAATCACAATATCCGTATGTTGACTGACAACATTTTTTTTTCTTTCCCTGCTTCCCTCCTTGCCTCAGGTTTTCAGGACAACCCATGGTTTTGTGACTGTCGCATTTCAAAGCTAATTGAATTTTCCAAAATTGTGGACACCTCCATTGTACTTCTCGATCCATTGGTTTCATGTAGTGGACCTGAGAGCCTGGCAGGAATCTTGTTCCAGAGAGCTGAGTTAGAGCAGTGTCTTAAACCATCTGTGATGACTTCAGCAACAAAAATCACCTCTCCTCTGGGCAGCAATGTCCTGCTACGCTGTGATGCCACGGGGTACCCAACACCACAGCTCACTTGGAATAAGTCAGACAATAATCCAGTGAACTACACAGGTATGACTGCTGTTTTATAGGAAATGGGAGAACCAAAAATTATTGGGTTGCTTGTGCTTTGAGATCATTGTAATGAGTAACCATGGACCATGTATTGTGTCAAGCTGGCAATTGTATCTGTGCAACAGCTGTTATGAAATTCTCTGTCTAGTTCTCGGTCTTAACAGATCCAGCAGACTGTTTTGATTCTGGATGTAGTCTGTTACAAAACCAATGTATGTAGAAGGGAGAAATGGATGAACTGGGGCAAGGATAAAGGAAAATGGAGTTTGGGTTAGTTGGACCCTAACTCAGAAACTAGAAAGGAGAATTTTTTGCTGGAACCTCTGTTTGAAAATGTTTGTGTTAAAAAAGCCAGTGAGGCCATAACTGAACGACTTAAAACTCAGCATTGTAAACACAAAATTTCCAAATTCGTGATTTTTGTGTGGAAATGATGCAAGACTATGATTGTCTTACATCATTCTAGGTGCTCTGACAGATACTTACGGAGTAACTTAAATGTAAAAAACGCTACTTGCTAATGCCAAGAAGTTTGCAGTTATCATAGGTCTGATGAAGGTAAGAGAACTGAAATATCTTAGGACAAAGGTAATTTCCAATAGCATTTTAAATGGATAGTATGGTAAGTGTCACAGGAAGTATCAAGAGGAGTCAATAGCATTTGGTTTCACTTTATGTGGTTTTGTTTTTCTTAGTGAAACTGCAAATTATATTCTAATTACTCCAGACATTTATTTCCATTTTGACCCATGCAGAGCACTTTTGTTTAACAACAGATTATGGCTGGGAATTCCATAGTTTGTTTTGGTTTTGGTTTTTTTTGTTGTTGTGTTTTTTTGACTGCTTGTATTTAATTTTTAAAATTGTCATATATGTGATTCCTTCTGGCAGAAAGGAAAGGAGTCTAGTAATGTTTACTTCCTCTTTGCTTCCCATTCATAATGTTTTACTCTTTGCATTTTCCTACAGTAATTCAAGAAACTCCTGGAGAGGGTGTCAGATGGTCCATAATGAGCTTGACAGGAATTTCATACAAGGACGCAGGAGAATACAGATGTAAAGCCAAGAACTTGGCAGGAATGTCAGAAGCTGCTGTGACTGTCACAGTGGTTGGTGTAGTTACTACAACTGTGTCACCACAGAAGTATGAGAGGAAGCCAGAGGCTGAGAGGCAGAATACAACTCAGGGGGAATCCAAGCAGGAACCTGAGAGGACAACCACACCTCTTCCCACTGCACGGAGCACCACAGCTCTGGATAGCACTGAAAGATCCACCAGCATGACATTTACTGACAAAAAGCAATCCCGGCTCATGTTAGATGGAAAGAAAGTTTCAAAGGCAGTGACAAATGGAAACAAAAAGCAGATTGGAGATTTAAGCAAGAAAGGTGAGGATACTTCATTGAATACAGCAGGTACAGCTGAGCAAAATGTTACTGTGAAGAACCTAAGAGTGATCAGTGAAACTGATGAAAGAGTGACCTTAACTTGGAAAACTGTCAATGCCACAGGCAATTCTGCTGTGACTGTGTTATACTCCAAGTATGGTGAGAAAGATATGTTGCCTCTCAGCACTGATTCTAACAAAAACAAAGTCACAATCGATGGTTTGCAACCTAGTACTCAATATATGGCATGTGTCTCACCCAAAGGTGTGCCACCTACAAAAGAGCAGTGTGTTGTTTTCTCCACTGATGGGTTAAATGATGAAAGCAGCTCTGAGTTTTCTATTCTGATAGTGGCCAGCAGTGCAGCATGCGTGGTTGTTTTGCCTTTGATATTTTTCTTACTCTACAAAGTTTTAAAACTTCATTTGAAACCAAAGTCTGCAAAGGAAGCTGAACTTGCAAAAGAGACTTATGTGCAGTTTGAAACTCTGTCTCTGAAGCCTCGAACACTGAGTGCAGGAGACCAGCTCTGGGCACGAAGGTACACAGATGAGTCAGAAAGACTTCTCCTTTGCTCTAGGTCAAGCATGGATTCTCAAATGACCTTCAAAAGTGAGGGCTCCAGGTCTGAGTATCTGTGCTGACTATGGATGAGGGTGAAGATGAAGTAAATAATAGGTAAAATTAATACAAAATGGTGATGCTGCCTCTGGAAGCAGGTTGACGCTAGATGGTGGTCAGAATACATTACCTGGTGTAATAGAGTCTTACTGGATGGTGGTGGGTAGGAGGGAGAATAGAAGAAAAACATTGCCTGTTTATTTTCTTTTTTTTTTAATGTTTGTGATTTTGGATGTGAAGGAATGATGTTCTTCCAAAGAAAAATACAGCATGAAATGGTTCCATGGTTAAAGATATTTTATGGTTTTATTAAAACATTCTGTTTTCTCTCATTTTACCAGATGATCTGCTAGTGACATGTATCAAACATGAATCACAATCTTCTTGAAAGCAATGTACTTCAACATAATAGGAAAACAGTTTTAACTACTTGTATTGTGATCAAAACTTTATTTGAATATACAAGTTTTCTGACATCAGCTTGTGCTTTGAGGTGTCATACAGCTGTTTGTACAATGTCTTGGGTTGAAGTATTCTCAGGACAGTCAAGACAGAAGTCACCGTTTATGGACCCTTGAGAGGCACAATACACATTGTATTGTCATTTTACCGATGTTGTTGCAAATGGCAAAGAAGTTCCTTTAGTGTCCTGAAGTTCAGGTAAGATGATTAACTCTGAGAGACACTAGATAATTATGTTAACATATATATCAGATGATCCCATTGCAAAATCTCAGCCTTAGAGTTTACTTGGATGTGTCTGTCTATATACCTCAATTTCAGAAATCTTTGGACAGAAAATTCTGTGGTACTGTGTAATACAACACACATTCTTACATGTCAATATATTACACAGATATTTCACAATATGTACTACACCGCAGTAATATAGTACCTTTTGATATACAGTAAGAGTTTTTGTCCTCAGAGCATGTTGGATGTGAAGTTTAATGAACATAGTGAAAGTTAATTGTGGGTGTGCTTCCCAATGTTTAAAAAGCAGGAATTAATAGTAACGACGATTTCAGAATTGCCTGTTAATGATAATAATGGATAATCTATTCTGAGACTGCTTTTTTAATGCCTGAAGTAAGTAAGAGAACTTTTGTTGTTCTAGGTTCAGATATTATGTTTAGAAATATGTATGAACTGTGAGCCACAGTTTTTCCTGAAAATTACAGCTGTGTTGCTTTCTTGGACCTTTCTATGCCTAGAGGAGGTGTTCATTTTGCTAGGAAATTGGGAATTGACATTTTCAAGAGGGAGAAATACTACTCAAAGCGACAAACCAAAGCTTAGTTTGTCAGCTACAAAACAGTAGCATTTCTCATTGACAGTAATGTAGGATGAAATTTTGCCTGCTGGAATGCTGACAAGCTTGTCTTGTAAGACATAGCTTGGTGAGAGTTGTCAAAAACCCTCTGACACAAAATCATGGCAGGAAATGAGCACTGAAAAGTCTCTGTAGCATCTACACCATGGTGTCCAGTGACCAGAATTAGTAGAATAAATATTTGAGACAATGGGAGCTGTAATAAAGAAGCAGGTGAGACATTCAAAAGTGCAAAATTAGCTTGCCTGCTTAGAATTAGCTTTGGTGTTCCTTTCTGTTTTACAAGTATGTGTGGTTAAAAATCAGTCTTTCTTCTTTTTCCATGAATAATTTTGATTGCAATGAAAATGGTTTATCTTTCTAACCCATTTTACTTTGGTAGGTTTTTTTTTCATTTGGGTTTTTTTTAGGGAAAAAGATTCTCTGTGTGTCAAAACCAAGGTTCATCTGACACGTTAATGACAATCCAAGTTTGAAAAGGACTTGAAGTGTTACAATATTTGCCTTCTATTTTCCTGATAGAAAGTATAATTGGTAGTTGTTGAAGGTGTTTTCAATTAAAAACACCATGTTTTTCATTAATGAGAACAATTGTTTTAACTTTTTTTCCTAGAGAGTATTTGATTTCAGGTTTCAAAGCTCTAAATCTAGTTCTGGAGTTCAAAAGTGATATCACCTGACTTGTAGGCGATACATCAATGTATTGAACTGAGGTGGTGCACAGTTCATTGGAGAGAGCTCACGTGTGAGCATTGAACCTTTTGGTTTGACTAATCCTTGTGGAATTAGCATGTCCTAAAGTTAGAAATTAATCTCTGGCCACATGGGCTATCAGTATATCAAAGAAGAATTTTACTTTCAAGAGCATGTTCTTTCAAGAAAACATGTTATACATTATTTTTTTCCATGGTTCTTGAGACAAAAGTGTTACATAATCCAGACATGCTTCTGTAACTCGTGTCAAAACACCAAATGTGCTGGGGAATTTTGTCAGGAATTTGACACAAAGGGCAAATCACACAATGAAGACATTTGTACTCTATCACCCAGGATTGGTTTAATAAAGAGCTGAAGAAATACTTTGCTAAGAGATGCAATTTTTTGTATTGTAAGCTGTTAACAATGGAATCATTGTCAGATAGATTTTGTCACCCATAATCTTTTGTACAATGTCTTCTGAAATGCAGTACTGGATCAAGTGTTGGTATAACCAGTGATGACTATAACCTGTGTAAGAGAATTTTGAGAGAATTTAACCTGTGTTTATGTATCGCCTTTCATATATTTTACACTTTATTTTCTGAATTCATCCTGCTTTTCACCAAAAAGGTTAGACCTCTTTTTATACATTACCTACAATGGCTGTGTCAAAATTAGATGACTAATGAAATAACTGAGTAATGTGAGCTGAATTCTAAGCAAACCTAATTTTTACTTACAGTTTTAGTGGGCATTAGTACTTACCATATTCAACTATAATCTTGGCTTCTGTGTGCACTTACTAAGATGAACTTAAGGCACCTGTGCATCTATTTTAGTCCTTGCCATTGCTCACAATGGGCTTTATATTCCTTGCATCATCATCAGAGTCTCATACCTTTCTCAGGGAGGGAATTAAGAGAGAAAACTCTTTCATGTGTAACATGAAAATGTCTGTAATAGCAAAACCATTCACACTTGGACTATGTCTGGGAGGCTAAACAAAGGACATTTCAAACTTAATACCTTTTCAAAGAAGTAAATAAAATAGACTTTGTTCTCATGTGAAAATAAAAAATTGTTTTTATACAAGATGGTGTGTTGGCCTGACCCTTTTGTCTTTGTTTATAGCTTTAGACAATATGTTATGAGTGCAGCTGTGGGGACAAAAGGAAGTCTGAAAAGAAATGAGAGTAAATACAGAAAGAAGGCTGAGGAACAACAGAAGGGTGATATCCCAGAGGATTCTGTGACTGTGTGCCACAATGTCTTTTGCTTGCAATTCTGCCATGTAAGAATGTCTGCAGATGCCCCGGGGGTGCTGGGCCATCTGCAGACAGGTAGCTGTGAAATGATGGATGAAGGTACTGCTAGATTATTGCAATGATTGGAGCTCTACAGATGGCCAGTTTTGACAAGGTGGGGCAGCTATAAAACTGGAGTGTGGAACAATGGCACTGGGGGAATTTGAAGAATGCACTTGAAGCTGGTCTTGAAGTCTGCCTGTGCCCCAGTGAAAGTTGTGAGCAGTTTTTGGAGACCACTGCCTTTAAACTGAAAAGGGATGAGCAAGTAGCTTATGAGTTTATTGCAAGAAAGAGGGACATGCATCAGCAACTGTTCTGGAGAGGCTTTGAAACCAAGATACAATATAGTACAATCATCCATCTTGATCTATGATTTTCTTTTAAAAACAACCAGTTTGTTAGATTTGTGGCTGGGAGGTAAACACAAATTGAATCTTTTTCATGACCATAGATGAAATTTCAAAATGAGCCTTTTTAAAATTATCTAACTGTGCATAGATTGGAAATCTGCTGACCTGGATGCCTTTTCTCACAGAATTCATTGCATGGTTCTAGATGTTATAGAAGCTCCAGGTCAGCACTATCATGTTCCTTTGATGAAAATGAGAAGTTCTCCATAGAACAGATGCTTTCTTTTTTATTTACAGATCACTGATTTTTTTTACTCTGAATTTCAAGAGATCAGAGTTCCCTTCAGAGTGGAGGCACAAATAATGTGTCATTTTGATATATCTGAAAGACTTCCTTGCTAAACAGAGGAAAATCAAGCTGAAATATTGATCTGAAACAGCCTGTATGGAGGAGTTTTTTGGTTTTTTTTACAAAGCTATTGTTCATAGGTGTTCAAGATGGGCATAATTTCAATCCAAAAGGCAGAAAGCAGCTATGAACAAAAGCATATTATATATCCCAATATAGAAGTAAGTGCACTTTTCTCAATTTTCTATTTTTTACGAAATAGCATCCTAACCAAGTGTTTAAAAAAGGTTGTAGAATTGCTGCAGCAAGATCAATAGCACCTTTCAGGTATATATTTTAAGTATATTTGTTCTAACTTCAGGTCTGGTATTTCTGAAAGACCCTTGATTGACTTAAGATTATTACCAAAGGAGCTGACTGCAAACAGCTACAACTAACCTCTCATTATAATGGAATACTAGTTTCCTGACAGTGTATGGATGTCTACATTTTGCAGAAGAGGGTCTGACAAGAAAATACTTTATTGTAAAACATGATGAGCCATCAAATATTTGACTGAGATATCCTCTTTTTTAAGATGGAGTGGAAGGAATTTGGTAGTGGTGTGGTTTCTTGTTTTTGGGGTTTGGTTTTTTTGGTTATGATCTTTTATGGAACTAAGGTGACTGAGAAGGGACTTGGTGAAATTCTTATGCCCAGAGAGGGCTAAAATGGAATGTGTTTTCTTACTCACTTTTTTAATGTGGGGGAAAAGAGCTTTATATATGTTTGTGTATATTGAGGGCAGGAATAGAGTATTCCAAGGTTGTTGCCTCAGACAAAGTTCTGAGACAAAGCAGTTTCTTCTAAGGCCTCTGGCATGGGCTGCTGGCACTTGAGAATGCTACTGAACTAGATGTAAAGTAAGAACAATCCAAAATGACAATTACTAGTAGATTTGGTGCAACTCTAGTTTGAAGTCAGTTTTTGGTCAAGTAAATGAGTACTTAGTTGATTTTTTTTAGTATTTTCATTCCTTTAGACACACAATTGAAGGAAACCTCTATCATCCTCAAACAAATTTCTCTAATACTTCAAAAAGTAAATTCATGAACAAATCTCTAGATCACGTTCTTACTTGACTCTCATTTATTCTTTCTAGTTTAGTATTGTTTTGGAAAAGAGGAACAAAACAATATGTATAGTCTACTTTGTATTATTTTCCAATCTCTAAAGCAGTCACACCTTTGTTGAAGAAAAAGGAAATTAAATCCAATCCAGTACTCATAAGTACTGTTTTTTGTAAGAACCTGATTTAGTTAATGATGATGAAATCTAATGCCACGGACTGATCGGATGGACTACTGAGTCACGTGTCTTGAATTTTTTCCTGCTAATATTTGGCCAAGTGTTTGAGACTCCAAAAATAACTTGTACCAATTTTTTTTTTTTTGTTTTATATCCCAGTCCCTTGTGTTTAAGATCATGTGGAAATTAAATCACAGACAGAGAAAGAAGGCAATATAAGCATACAGTAAACAGGCAGCTACATAGCATGGCAAACAAAATTCAGGATAACACTACTGTCTTTTAATGTTATTTTTCTCTTTGCATAGAGCCTTCTTCAGTGTTAAACTAATCCTGCAGTGTATTTCTTGCTTCAGATTGCACATGAATGACATTAGCTGTGGATATTTTTCCAGAGCATGCTCTCAAGTCTTGAGCTACCTGTTCTGGTTTCTCACCGATTCTCCAAAGAAAGAATACTTGGTCTTTCTGGTTCTCTGGCATAGAAGTGACATGGTGGAGTTATTTCTTCCCTGCTGAAGCACGAATGTGAAAACAGGAATCGTAACACTCTGAGCATCAGAGTGTTCTGAGCATCATGTTTCATAGCTGAGGATTGGAGAAAGTAATATTATTCTGAATTTAATTTTCCATTCTCTATAGCTGGCTGCTTACTGTACTCTTATCTGTGATTTAACTTCCACATGAACTTAGGCATGGTACCTTGCAATTTTACTGTTTGCTGTTGTGTCTGGATCAATATCTCCAAAGCACTCAGTTCCTGGATTTCTGTGTCAATCATTCTGGGTTCAGCCTAAAATCTGAGAATAGCATTTTTCACAAGAAGATTGTGCTAAATTGCTTCTCAATATTAGGAAAAGAGCTCTCTAGAATGGCAGAGGCATACTTTCGTACACAAAAGTGCTGTTTATTTGTTCCTTGCCTGAACATTTTTTACTCTTTGACAGAGAAGCAGACATTCTCTTTGGATAGAGTAATCAGCAGCAAAAACAAGGAAAAAAACATTTTTCGCAAGCCAGGAAAATAATGGTCTTTGTTCTGGTCAGGCAAAATGATTGAATAGACATTATATCTAGTAGCTATATGAACTATTTCTTTCAGAATGTAACAGGAATTCATGAGGAGAGGTAAGTAATAAAGTCCTTTGTTTATTGATAGAAAAGTGGCATTTTCTTGTGCCTTTGATAATGACTTAACACTAGAGAATGCCTGAATGTGGACTGGCAGGGACAAGAGTTTGACTGGTCACAAGGTGATTAAGGTTTTGATTTCTCACTACTGAAGATCCAGAGATTTAGAAATGAAATCTGAATCCAATAATATGAGGGGAAAAAAGGGTGATTCTGAAAGCTCATTGATCATCATAAAGAAACTAGAAAAATGGTCATGAAAATTCTTATAAGGGGTGATCAGTCAGAAGTTGGGCCAAAAAATGGAATAATGTTAAACAATTGCTCTTTTTAAAATAAAAGACTGGGAAAGCCCCGAATCAGTGGATGAACATTTAGAAAGGTGCTCAGTATAAGCAGAACACATAAATGATGATTTTGTGGCTGGAACAGAAAACAACAATTTTTATTGTAACTATCTAGGTGCAAGTCTGCCTTGAAGTTGCACTAAATTGGCAACTGATCAAACACAGATTCTAAACTAACACAAAGGCTGTGGTGGAGGGGAACACATGAGAAGCAAGGGAGATTCCTACAGAAAACACACAAGTAAGGTTAATTAAAGAATAAAAACCTCTCTGCTGAACAATATCATTTCCCTGAGTGGAGGGACCTCATCCTCCAGTGGTTTGGCTTATAAAGACATGGGCAAGATCTGAGAGGAGAAAGAATAGTAAAATTCACCAGTTCCAATAATGGATTCGGGAAAGATCTTCAGTAGAGTTTAGAGAAGTCTGACCTGAGGGATAAAAGACTCTATTGCTGTACATGATTTTTTCACTGTATTTGATATCAATTCAGAAGCTGAGGTAACTGCTTTGCAACAGGACTTGTGGATGGGGAAAACCTAGGCTGAAGGACAGAAAAAGAGTTGGCATAGGAAATTAGCTGCACGATTGACACCTTTGTCATCAGTAGAATCTAACTGAACTGTAAAAAATAGATGGGTACATGTCAAGTGGGAAAAGCTAGACCAGTATTTGATAGCAACTGGCAGCTACAAAGATAGTTGAAGTGAACTTGGACAGTGCTGCCTGAATGATTTTCAGTCTTTTTGAGTGGAATACTGAAACTGAAGAGAAAAATAAGCTATGTAGGTGATGTACTTTTATTGGATCCGTAACACTCAAAACATACCTTGCATATCTTTCTGATCCTTCCCGGTTATAGTTCTGAGCAGAATGAATTGACAAAACTTTAACTATAGGAAGTCCATTACACTACAAATAACTTGTGATTCATCAAAAGGGCAGGGGGACAGGCCTGGAGGAAGTTGAAATCAAATGTCACCACCTAAAAATATAGCTGAAATTATGAGATTTCTTCCTCTGATGAATGTTTGGAGTAAATTCCACAAAAGGCCATGTTCTTTGTGAACTGTATGATGCCAGCCTTGTGTGGGCTGGGGAGAAAACATAGGAATATGTTCTGAAAAGATGCTCTAAATGATTTATTGACAACATCCTGGGAACTGACATTTGACAATATTTCTGAGCCCACAGCCATTTCAGCAAATGCCAGTAGTGCAAGATTTAGGGGGTGGTGCTCCAGTTACAGTGAGATGAATACTGCCACACGTTGTTTCAGGCACTGTTCAGACACCAAGAATAAGTGGGCATAAATAGCAGGAGTGCCTGGTGAGAGTCTGGGACATGTGAGAGGTTCAGAATATCCTTCTGCATATTGATAACTTCAGCAATGTGTCAGGTAGAGGGAATACTGCTTCTTGCAGTATTGATAAAAAAGTAATAGATAAAATGTCCCTTATTAATGTATTTTGAAACTTCCCAAAAAAATGTTATACCAAAAAAAAGTCTTTGAGGCTGACTGACTGTTTATTGAGGAGACCATAGATGACTCAGATTTTGAGCAGGGTAAAGGAGCCCGTGGTCTCCTTTTGTCACTGTACAAACCTGGTCTGGATACATAATCACTGATGACTGCAGACAAATGAAAATTCTCCATGATTTTTTGAATTTTTTTTTTTGAATTGGCCTTACTACCAATCAGCAACCTCTGTTCTGCCCAGCATATTTATGCAAGAGAGCTTTTTTTGTTTATGTGCAGGTGTTTCATAGCAGTTCCACCATCCTCAAAGTTCAGCAGTTTATGAGAAACGGTGCTTCCAGCTGCCATTAAGTTGCCACTCACAGAATTTAACACATCCACTGTGTAAGTAATGATGCTGCAGAAAGGAAAAGTGACTGCCATTCACAATGTAGCACACCAAGTCCTTGTTTAGAATAGGCTGAATTCTCTTTCTAGTTGTGGAAATGCTGCTTCTCAGTAACTCTGCAATCCAGCTGTTCAGAGAAAACTGCTTTGAGTTCAGCACTCCAATCCCCAGAGTATTATTTCAAGCCCTAAGAGCATTGCCTGGAGCACTGACTGACAAAAGCTTTGCTGCATCAAAAAGACCTCCCCCCTGCTAAACTAATGAATAGGGACTATGTTACTTCTATGAAAACCAGTTGGTTAGTGATGAGAAATTCTGGCAATTTTGGAGGTAAGTTTTCATGGTGAATCTGTTTATATTAAATTCATAAAGCTAAGATATGGCAGTATTTTACTGTTTGTACATTAGTCTGCACAACATGTTTAATCTGATGAGTCCTGGTAAAACCAGAGTGATGTGAAAGATGAATGTTGTCATTTATTCATTTTGGGTGCAGCAGTAGGAAGAGCTCTCAATAGCCAAGTATCAGTACAGGCAAACCACTGAGCATTAAATGCTTATAGCACTTTCCTCTCTTGAAAGGTTCTGCACTTGACAGATTGTTCTTCTTCATCTTATTACAAAAGCATTAGTAGTAGCTGCATACTTGATCCACAGAACACTATGCCTTGAATAATTTTTAATAACTGATCATTTTAGAAGGTATTATTTCTTTATTGATGTAAGTGAAGAGGTGCCTGATTTTGACAGTAGAGGAAAAGGAATATTGATGCCAATTGCTAGCTGATATTTGGTGGTGGAACCTCCTGTGGGCTTTGGATCAGGAAAAGAAATGTCCGTGTCTTATTCTCACACAGTGGCAGCTTGTTGTTTGGGACAGGTGTAAAAGGGCATGACATTAAAACCATATCCTGAGGTTTTAATCAGATTGTCCTCTTTTTGCTGTTATGCTTGCTAATATTTTCTAAAACATTAGAAATAGTTTCCAATTTTTCTCTTGTTTCTCAATGTCAAGCCTAAGTTAAATTATACATGTTAAAAAAAATAATACTAGGCCCTGGAGGGTGTGTGATAGTGATATTATCTTATACCAAAGGACCTAATTGCATTTGATTTCTGAGGGATAAAATAGAAATGTACTTCTCTAAGCTGTGTTGATGGTTAACACAAGAATCTGTGTTAGATTTCCATAAGGTAGGCCTGGTCCTATGTTTTTTTCTAAAATCAATGGGAATTTCTTATCAGTGGGCTCAGGATCAGTTTCTCCTTCATGTCTGAAAGCAAAAAGCTGTCACTCTGGGTATTTCATCCTGGAATGTGAAGGTAAGCCTGTGGTCCAGCAACATTTGAGGAGAATCCCTACCCTTAGCCTGTACATTTTGCAGCTGTGAGTGGCTGTGAGCACTGGGAATGTAAGCAGGAATGAGTGTCTTTGATTTCTGTGCCAGCACACATAAGGTAGGCCCTTCTATAAGTCTCTCTCCCGATACATAGATTGCAATAGAGTTTTAGTGTTTGCCACAGATATTTTAGGTGGTTGGGTTTCTTCTGACACGTCCTGCCTTGCCTGCCAGCCCAGCTCTAAATAAGGCAGCCAAACGCAAACATGCAAATGGAGAAGTCTCTTCACCACTGGAACACAGATTCCTAGAATAGATTTCCTGTGCCCCTCTCCGCTTACTGGAGTCTTATTTCATTTTGGAAAACTGGCCACCTATGGCTAATTTCCAAAGCACTCCCCAAGAGATACACCAAACCTTCTCCATGCACATTGCTGAGGAGGACTTGAGTGGGGGTCCTTTTTAGAATCTTGTCCTAATGGTCACTTGTAATATTACACAGAATGGCCCTGAAATACTCTATTTTTTAATAAAGATGCTGTAATTGGTTTGGTTGCATCTTATAGGTGGTGATTTTGGGCTAGATACTGTGTTCATTATTATAGCAATTTTAGTTTTGGGAAGTGACTTAAGAGTGTGGAACATTTTTTTGTATAGTGTATGGGGCAGTGGCCCTCAAAAATGCTCTCACAGCACTAATAGGAATTTTATTGTAATAAACTTAGCTCGCACTTTGAAAAATATAAGTTTATGCGATACAATGCAATGACTTTTGGTATAAAAGCACAACAAACATTAACATACCTCCTTTGAAGGAATGTATTTTTACTGTGCTTTTCCATATAGAAATAAACATATATTGGATTCTGAGAGTAACAAGTGATATTTAGACGTTTTCAGTGCTTTGCAACACCAGTGCATTTCTGATACAACTAACGTACAAATCCAAACTAATTTTCTCTTTTACCTTGTATTTTATGGCCTAATTTGTTCTCTCTATGTGATTTTAGGAGGAATAAATTAACAACTATTTCTCAATTTTGAGTACAACATTACATGAAAGAGTCTCAGTGTACTTTATTACAGCTATTAAATTAAATAACCTCTCTTCATGTGAAAGGAAGTACTGAACCATTTGCAGAGTATGCTGGGATCACTCAGGAAGCCTGCAGCAGGGGGGTAGGTGGAATGAAGGAGCCTTTTAATACGTTGTGCATATGGTTACAGCATCCGTATCTCCATGCATCCATAGAGGCTTTATTTTGCAAAGCCTACCAGTGACTGATTGCACTGTTGCTTTTCCTAGCCTGGTGTAAGGTAAAGGCTATGCCAGCCAATACACACTGGCAATTCTAAAGGAGGTGGCTGTAGCTTCCAGGAATCTGTTCATTCACCCTTCAGCTAGATAGACACTGCTTGTTGTGTGTGCAGCCAAAGAGACATTCTGTGAGAATGTGTGTGAATGCTAGTGAGCACTTTGCTCACTGTTTGCTTGTTGCTTACACAATCATTTTATGCTGCTCTATTGCAAAGTGATTTTCCCCCATCCCTAATGATTAACACAGTTCTTAGTACTTGCCTGATCAGTCCCTGAGACCAAGCCTTTGTTAGGTCATTTCAATTTCTTCAAAGCTACTGTAGAAACAATACAATTTCTGACTCCTGCAGGCAACAATCTCAGGGGATTCCTGTAGTGCAGTACTGTTTTACAGAGCTCCAGAGGGAAAATGACTACTGCAAGGAATGGTTTCTCCCCTTTCCAAAATCACCACTGTCAGTTGAGTCTGACCTGGAGCTTCCATACGCACACTGCAACCAGATTCCAATATGGAATCTCTTCAAAGCTTTGAAGTACAGAACCATTATCTAAAAGCTAAAAATAATGTGGGTTATTGCTTGTGCTTAATGCCCCAGCCTTTTCGCCCATTGCTCTTCTCTCCTTGTCCCTGTTTAGATGGAGAATTGGCAGCTGTGGCCCCAAGCAGGGTGTGTTTGGTAGCTGCAGGATTTGGATGCCAAGTCCTGGGGTATCACACTCGCAGAGGCATTTGGGTCTGTGATAGGCTCTGGCACTGCACTGCCTGCAGCTGTGAGGCTCCCTGAGGTGGTGTCAGGTCAAGCTGCCTACTGCACAGCAGAGCTCTTGCTGATCACTCTGCTTCCCAGTTTGGTATAAAAAATCCACTCTGACCTCTGGGGGTAGGATCTGACACTGATGTGTTACTTTGCTTTTGTTCTATATTGCACCTGTAAAATTGTCTCACACAAGAAATGACATTACATCAAAAACTTGTGCTTCCAAGTGCAAGCTTACTTTCAGCAGGCTCTGAGCAAATACTTCTGGAGATGCTTAATGCTCAAATATCTACTAATCAGGAAGAAGTTGTTTCTGGTGATGTCTTGAATCTATTCTATGAATTGTAGGAAAATTGAACATTCCCAGGAGCTAAAATTGTATTTTACTATGCCTGCTCTTGGTTGCCCACCAATTCACTGGCGAATCCCTCTGACACCAGCTGCATGGACAGTTATAGGAAAGTAACAAACTTCCACGAAGAGGATGTGGCTTGCAACATGGTCAGGATGTCATTGCCTCCTTCAGAGTGTTTGAGTACTGCAGCAACTGGGAATATCCTGCAGCGTGCTTGCAGGAGCTCAGTACTAGGCACTGGCAAGGTCTCTGGTAATTCCAGCCTTGGATTCACCTCAGGTGTTTTTGCTGTGAAAAGATGTCTCTATAGGACATGAAATGAATGACACGCACACCGTCAGGTCATCAGGGCAAAAAGAGGGAAGTTTATTTTCTTACTTTGATTTATATAGATTTTGGACAATGACCAGGGATTGGACAATGAGGTTGACACCTCTCCCACTACACTGGTCAAACTAGAAGTCCATCAATTGTCCCTCCTCCATAGAGGAATGTAAATATCACTTTGTTTACCTGAAAATCTGTGAGAAACTCCACTACAAAAATGCAAACATCAGAAGGCTGAAAAAGATCAGCGTGACAGAAAGCTGACTATAACAATGCTTGTTTCTACTTCTATTTATTGTCCATCTTGTCTTTGAGGCAGATGTGGGTTGGTATAGATGTGCCAAACTGGTGTTATAGATGCACCAGGTAAAATGGAGTTAATTGGACAAAATGAACCGGATTGGTAAGTGCCATGATTCTGTTCCACAAAGCCAGCAGAGCAACTATGAAACAAAACTATAAAATGTTCCCTGCTGTTTATTCTCTGTGGTCATTAGAAGAGTAAACCATCTGAGAAGGTCTGTTAATGAGGTGGAAAAAGTTGACTAAAAAAGTAAATTTAATTGTTCACCTCCCCAGGCCAGAACTTATGGGATAAAAAAAGTAAAAGTAGCAATATCGGTAATAGATGGACTTCAAATAAGAGCCTGTGGACTGACAGATAAATTCCTGATGTCTTGCTGGTATCAGTGTAAATGGGGAGTGCTCAGGAACTCTAAAAATTAGTGAAATTTGGTTTTAGCCAGTGCCTTTGTTCTGAGAGAGCTGTTAGAACAGCTGTTCTGGTATGAGTACTAGAAATCATTTTGCTGTGAGGGAAACAGAGCTATCCATGGGATGGAAACAGCAAAGCACACAGAGAGGATACACTTTTTTGTTCTGATAGTGAACTAATGCAATACCAGTTACCAAGATCCTTTCTTAAATGTTCTCACATAGCAAGCTGTATAGATCTTATTCATGGTAAAAAATGGCTTGCTTTAGCTTCTGTTTTATTTCTACCTTAGAGAGCCAACTGACTGTTCCAGCGTTCTATTTTAGCTACTCCTTCACGTCTGTTAACACAGAGGCCTAAAGTAGTCATCTAACATTGATAAATGTCATAAGTCAGTAATGTGCTATGTGGCTTCCCCAGAATGTTTCACTCTTGTTCTGGCTGTTGGGATAGGAGAGAAAATATATTTAACTTTCTTTCTGGGACTTTCTGTGGATTCCAGTGTGGTCTAGCTGATGAAGTAAGTGTTTACTGTACAGCAGCTGGTGAAAGGTGCCTGTTAAAATGTTAAATGTAAAACTGCTTTAAATTGGCTATAATTAATAGTATGCTTTAAACACAGATTATTCAAACTTCTTCTTTTGCTTAAGATCAGTTTATAGTAGGAAAAAAATGCAACTATAGCAGAAAAATTGCAGTACTCAAACTTCCAAAAAAATATGCTGGATGTTTGTCATAACTGCTGCTGCTGTGCAACAGGCAACTGGAAAGAGATTACTTACAGTAACACTTGGTTTTCAAAAAGCTTTCATGATTTAAAGGCCCACTCTTTAATTCATTTTATTAGTAAATTAAATTAAAACATCCTGCCAGCCAAATATAATCTCCAAACTGTTGAAATAGTGAGTGACAAGCTTGAGGACAAAGCCAGAATGGCCATCATACCTCAGGAGGAGATTTCAGGCATTCCTGCTTTTAGAGATCACTAGAATATGCCAGTTTCTCATGCTGTGCCTCTCTCTGCTCTGACAGGCAATTTAGTATTGCATAATGTCCTTTTTGTCAGAATTACAGATGATGCAGGCTGAACCTGCTGAAATGACATTAACAGTACTGAATCAACCACTGTCATGTCAGAGAAAATATAGTGATCAGTCAGCTAGCCTCACACTGACCCTGAGATCAAGCCTCAGCACGTAGGTGTAAGGCAGGCTTAGGCAATTGTTGGGTGTTTTTTTCTGAAGACTGTGAGAAATCCTCAGTATCATCACAGAAGTTGCTTGTGTCAGTCAGCTGCTTCTCTGGTGGCAATACCTTTTCTGGCAGAATGACACATACATGAGCATCTTGTCCCAGGGACTGGCCCCCCCTTTTCTGGGGCCATTGGAGAGGTTCTGGAATCTGTTTTGTGGGACCTGAATGTTCCTCACTGCTCTGTGCTATTAGTACTAGAGATAGCTGCTACACATTTAATAATTAACCTGTGATGGTGGTAATTTGGATTATGTTGACTATAAAATATAACTTTAACCACATTAGAATATACCTAAGGCCAGAATTAGCCTTTCAGAGGCTGACAGAAAAAGAAGTTCAACTGCTGACAAGCCAGTGTAATGTGTGGTGAGCAAGAATAAAAGTCAATATATGATTTAACCAATGTGATTATTAATACAATGTAGATAATGAAAGCACTGGGGAGCTGAGGGAAGGTTGCTTCTTCCACAGTTTAGAAACAGTCAGAATATACTGTCCTTGAACTAGAGCAGCTGTTTACCAGGAAGCCCTCCTGCATTTGAATTGCTAGCTGATCTTTCCCAGCTTTGGTAAAAAAGCCTTCCAAAGCCAACCAAGATAGTGAGAACTCACAGAGAAAGGGATAAAATGTTTATTTGCTGTTCGTTCATAAGTGTCTTGAGTCAGTAGGTCAAATTCAACTAAGTGCTTCACATTTGATGACCTGGGATGATTTTAAGATCATTGGGACTGATTTTGTAGTGAGCCCTAAAAATTAGACTGTTGAGCTATTTTGGTCTAATTTATCATAGGAGTGCCAAACTAATGCAGATTGCTGTACTTGATACCTAAAGGTAAGCACAATAGTTTGCTTTTTAGAAACTCATTTGAGCAACTTCTGATATGCTAAATGACTTCAGGTGTAAAGGAATTATTGTGAGCTGTATGCTGAACCATTTGGTGAAAAATAATATATTTTAAAAATGTAGTTGTGGCACAGCCTGATGCACTTAATACTTTGTTGAGCACTTTCTGGTTTGTTGTAGGGGGTGATTGGTTCTATCTACTTTTAAATGGATAGTTACCTTCTTTGGCCTAGATCATGTCATATCATACTGTGGGTTTGGTAGCTGGTTCTGGTCCAAGTTAAATTTGGGGTTTAAGGGTAAAAAAAAAAATTCCACTATTAAGATGTTTTTCTTCCTGTTTTTAAGCCGTTCCTACACTTCTAGGATGGTAAAATTCACAACTGGTCTCTACCTGGCTAAAGTGAAGGGTTCTCTTCCTTCAGAAAGGGTTGTTGTGGTATTGGTATATCAGACAGTTCTGTATTTATATTTAATTTAGAGGAAAAGAAAAAGAAATTCTGGAATGTGCCTTTGAGTGTGTTTTGTGTAAAGGCAAATGTGAAAACGGACCATTGGGGGAAGATTGAGGGAGATCTTCAGAAAAGACAGGGTGTGTAAATGAGAGACAAAAAGAATGTGAGACAGAAATTATTTCTGGGTTTTAAAAGGAGAGGTAGAATTTATTAGTTTTATCTCCTTCAGTGGGTTTTGTCTGAGTCTGCCCTGGAAGAGGTCAGGGGTGTGCTGGGATGGCCACCCTCACGGTCTGGCAAACACTGCTGGTGGCGGCAGCTCACAAAGAAGTGACACATTCTTTTCAAACTGCTAGGGTCCCTTTCTCCCAGCTTGAACAGTGAAGAAAATTGTGTGAGGAGGAACTGATGACTGCAGAATTAGTAAAAGAGGTTTGTGTGGAACATACCACGGTTCCTGAGCAGAGTCCTGTAATCCTAGATGGGATGGCATTATACTGTGCTTTCACATTGTTTGCCCCTTTTGTATTCCTGGGGACTATTTGGAGAAGCAAATGCTCTTTGGCATGAGTCTGGCCCTGCATAATTTACATTACTGTTATTGTATTTTATAGCATAGCATGTGGGATAAAGACTCAGTTCTGAACAGAGTATATGGAAATGTGGCTGCCATTTGTCAGTCTAGATTTAATTAGTCGCAGTGGCTGTAGCAGTGAAGATAGAGAGACTAGAATGTGCCTGCACACAGACAAAAACATCAAGAAACAATTACTTTTAATGGAGAGTGGTCCAATTTATAATCAGGTTATAATCCTATTTTCTGACAGCACAATCATTTTTCTGAATCTTATCAATTCAGACAAATATGGGGAGGGGAGAGGAAAGTGAGAATACTGAGAGACAGAACTCGTACAGCTGTAGGTACCTTCTGGTGCTATTGCTGTATCCAGCTGCTGTCTTAGTATTCATTCCAGCACAACACTCCAGAAATAAAATTTTAAAAAATCAAAGGAAAGAAAAAAGTGACAGAACCAGATTGCCTCACAGTAGTTAGCTCAACAAAGCCTGGCACAGTCAACCATTTAAACACATGCTTAAATCTCAGCACTTTCAAAATTCAGTAAATCTTAGAAGCATAAACATATGCTTGTGCTCTAGAGCTTTGTTGGCCTAGACGGATGGACTGGGAAAAAGGATATTTTTTCCAATACTAAAGAATTATGAGCACCTGGAATTTGTCTAGTTTTTATATGTCAGCAGAACAGGTGTAAAAGATCATTGCATCCTGACAGCAGCCTTGTGCAGCACCAGTGTACATGTAAATGACTGCAACATCTGTGGGTGATGCAGGCTCAAAGCACTTTACCCCAGTCTCTGATAACAGGTATTCTTCTGGAAATGCATAAGGGCCAAATTCAGACTTGAGAGAGATAGTTTCAATTCAAAATTAAAAACACATACCCTGTATCTGAACTTGACCTTAAACTGATTTGGATTTCCAGTAAAAATATATCAGAGAAACCAGAGATTTTTTTTCCCTGCTTTTTGCACGAAATATTTTGATGACAAAATTCATTTCTGGTGGTAAAACACACAGTGATATTAAGAGGACTGCAACTAATCATGATTGAACAGGAAATGAATAAATTTGCCTACAATCTCTGTGGAAAAAAACTTAGCTGGCAAGCTGCAGGTACTTCTCAAGCAGAAGGCGTTGCTTCTCTAAAGAGTCTGTATTTATTATGGGTGGCTGGATATCTGCATGCTGGCTCAGTTCCCTGTAGTAAGGAACTGACCACATTACTATTTGCAAACACAGGGTTCACTCAAGTGGTACTAAAAAGAGAAGAGGTGGGGCAAGCAAAGCTTTAAAAAGAAAAGAGGAGTCCATCCAAGCCTGAATGTAAAAAACAACAGCGCTTCGGAGGAGGACGGTACCTGGGGATTTTGCTCCCTGCACTCCACTGAGAGCTGTGCTGAAGAGTTTTCTGAATTCTCTGCTTTTAGGATTTAAACAACAGCTTTGTTGCAAGGAAATTTGAAGTGATACTTGTGAGCATGGCTTTTAAGCTGTGTTAAATTTGTGGCAAGAGTGTCAGGCATTTCATACTTGGCTTCCAAAAGAGGAAAAAAAAAAAAGAAACGAAAGAGAGAGAGAGAAAAAAGCCCTGATGTGTGTGGGGAAGAAATCTCCCAGGAATTTCTTCAAGGTTGTAGTCAGACACAGTAAAGTCTAAAGTGACAAGAAAAGCAAGGCAAAGATAAAACTTGAAATTTTGATAAGATGTCTGAGTCTAAAGTGGCAGATTGCAGAAAACTTTTGGGATTACACGTGCTCATCTTGTCCTGGATATGACTGAATACAAGCTAGTTTTTCTCTAGTGACAGCTCAAAAACCCCCTCAAGATTATGTTTCTCTTCCTTGTTGCTCTTTTGCCAGTGGTTTTTAAAATTGGTTTTGTCAGCCTCTCAGCTCTGCAGCACTGGAACTGTCCTAATGGATACAGACTAAAGCCAGAAAACTCTGCTTGTGTAGGTAAGTTGCTGAACATTCCCAGATTAAGAAAACTGCATTGTATTCTCTTAATTTAGCTTTATAATTTTCAAAGAGTTTTTTTGCAGATTGCTTGTGAATACTTGGAGAACTGATAAATCAGCTTCTCAATATCTGTTGCATTTCAAAATGAACAGAACTCCTTTTTTTTTTTCCAGAAATTAGCACGTCTGTTGGTTTAACTATCAGAAAGCAGAATAAGTTTTCATATGATCATTAAGAGATATGAACTGTTCTCCAGTTACCAAAACTCCTTGCCATAGCTTTAGTGTCTCCATAGTTTCAGTACATGAGCATGCATGTATTCATGCTTCAATATATGTAAAGTTTGAGCATAGGTGTATTTTATTTCTTTAGACATATAAAAAGAGTGTTTTAATGATTATATATTATTATACATTTAGATGTGGACTAGATAACTTTAAAAGCTATTTTTTTTATTCTTATTATTACATGTACATGTATGTGGTCATACTAATAATGCATCTCATACAATACATGAATAGCAGGTGAACTTAATACTGTGATAATGAGGTCTGGGAGAAATGTGCAAGGCTGACATTACTGTAATCATCTCCAGTGATTTGGAGCATGTAAAATGCAGGTTCCAATTCTTTACAAAGTGTAAGACAAAGGATGACAGAACCCTCCTCCCTCCCCTGCTACCATGAAGTCAAATTTTTTCAAGTAATCCAGAGCCAATGAAGTTGTGAGCTTTGCAGCTAGGAGATGAGGAAATGCTCTGAAATGATTCAAGCAACTCCTCATACTTGGAGTTAATGCTTTTGCCTTAGATTCCTTGGGCTTCAGAGGCTCTGACTCAGTTCTTGTCATGATTCTAGTAATGTAATAACAGGTGCTTCCTCTGTGCTTTCTGCCAAGAAATACCATCTCGTAAGCAGAAAATGGAACCCTGCGTGTTAAATGCTATCATATTGATGGAGGAAGAGCTGGACATTTTTTGTGTACAAACTGTAGACCTGACTGAAGGTTTTTTGAGAGCCAAACACACCTGGAGTGCTCCTACCCTGGTGCTTCGGTTCAAATGACAAGCACACTTCTGAAATTAATCTCCATATTACCACCTCTTACTATGTTTGTCTCACGTTGAAAAGCACTCTCAAGGTGCACAGACTGGACTCCCTTTAGGCAAACCTAAAACAGAGGGTGTCCCTGTAGGGATCATCTTCCCTCTCTGCTGTTGGTGGCCATTTGGTCCGTGGGACCAGCCTAGACCTGGTTCTCTCTAAGTACAGGCTGAAATGCATGCAGTGTGTGTGCCACATCCTTAGCAACTGTTGCTCTTTACACAGCCTTTCCTATAGATCCATACAATTTGCTAGCAAGTATTTAGCTTCCACGAGCTGATTAGGATGCTCATTACTTGTGGCTTCTGCATTACTGGGTTGCACAATTAAGAGCTCGTGTATAATGGGAGAATCCTACTGACATGAAGGGAATTACTTGGCTATTGTTTAATGAGTCAAAATCCCACTCTAAATATTAAAATGCAAAAGGCTGCAAAGGCTCTTTTTTTTTTCAGTGGACATAGTTTGCATATTGATACATATTGCTCTTCCACTAATGAAGACATAACCTGCCCTGCATTAAGTCTTTTCTGTCGAAAATTAACTGCTGTGTGGATGGAGGACTCTAGATAAAGCACTGAAACAGATTGCCCAGTAGCTCAGCATACTCTCCAAGAAATAGCAGCAGAGGAAATCTGCATAAGGGCTGGCATTACTGGGACATACTCTGAGCAATTCCATATGACATAGAATAAGTGAAAAATGAGATGCATTAAGGTAATTTTTCAGTTACAGACCACTGGATTAGAGGGGATTAAGCAAAGGTGAAATTCTGACATGAAATGTGAGACTGAAGGATGCTTTGGTGTAAGGGATTTCCCTTTCTCTTTCCTCCGTGTACTGGATACACAACTGGTGCTCTGACCAAAAGTGTTATTCTAGTTCAGTAATTATGTGAGACAGAGGCTGCAGTGGAAGCAAGTGGCAGGAAGCTGGAGGCAGGCTTTGAAGGTAATACTGGAGATAAAAGTGGTGAGTGGGAGATGTGATTCATACCACTGAACTGTGAACAATGACAGCAAGCTGAGTCGTGGCTTGGCGACCGTTCTTGGCCAGCTGTAATAGATACACCAATTGCAAAATGTTCTTCATCATCTGAGGCTGTGGTGGCAACCTGCCAGCCATAAGGACTCCCCTGAATTGGGAAGGTGTCTGCTCTTTGTTAGTGAACTGTTACAAGGGGTACTTGCCAGAATGTGTGTAGGCTTTTCCAGGTCTGTTTTCCACACTGCAGCTTCAGACGAAGGTCTAAGTCATCTTCTTCTTGCATTGCTAAATCGCTCACTCCTTAATTAGTTCCTTTTATTTCTATGGATGTTCAAAGATTAAAGACCTTGTCATCCTGTGGAAGTATAATGAAATCTAACCCTAAATGTCTCACATAATTTTATACAGTTATTTTAAGAGAGATTTTTTGAATCCTGACTTGGTATGACAGGAGAAACAGGGCCTTTCTGAGGGGCTGTTAGTCCCAAAACAGCAAGGCTTATAGGAAAGAAAGTGTGAGAGAAGAGATCACAGGCTCAGAGTAAAACTAGTCTAATGAATGCATGCATCAATACATTGACAAGTTATGGTAGAATTGGAAGCACTTCTGCAGTTTTTGACCTGCCATCTTGAATTAATAACTTATTTTAAGATGCTATGAGGACTGTGGGTCACTCACTTTTAATACCTCATCTTTTGTAGACCCCAGTGGAAACAGAGAACCTTCTACCTCTGAAGAAAAATAGTCTATATATTATCTTCTGGGTACTGCAAGGCTGGAGGTGTACTTTGGTTTCTGGGCTGACTTTAAAAAATGTGTAAGTTTGAAAAATGAAGAAGATAATAATTTTTAAGATATCCAACAGTACTGTAAAAAAGTTTTGGAAGAAGGCAAAACAAGCCCCATATTATTGAAGTTTTGCCTAATCATGGGTTCTTAAACTCAGCACATCTCTAGCAAATTCTGTCATTAACAGCTCAGCCCTTGTCAATTCCAGAGGGCTAACATGCTGCACATTCCTACAGAGCTACAGCCTGCAATTGAAGGTGACAACTGCAGCTATCTAGGTCAGCTCTTTTGGCCAGATTCTTCCTTCTGTGTGTCAAGCTTTACTCTTTTCTTGCTTCCTGTTCACCTCTCTTCTACCACAGAGACGAGGAACATTACTCTTTATTTTACATTTTTAAATTCCCTTAATTATCTAAATCCTGTCTTTGCTTTACTCCATACAGCCACCAGAAGACATGCTGTTAAAGCTACTTGTCTGTATTCTGAGAAAAACGAAACGCCAAAACCTTTTTAATTCTCCTTTCTTTCTTTGTAAGCATCTCATAAGGAGCAGTAAGAGCCAATGAAATGGGCAACTGTTCTCTACCCCTGTCGTGACAGGGATAAACCTGATAAGATGCCTCTGCTTCCTTGTGTATTTCAGAAGAGCTGCAGTTGAGGTGTGTTTTTCCTTGTTTTCAGCAGCTGTCTTCCAGCTAGCTGTCTTCTTATTATAGTGATTTGGGGAAAGGGGCTTGTAAATCATTTTACCAAATAGTAGTCAGGAATTCTTGAACATGGGTCTGAACCCCAGACCAATTCATGAGAAGATTCACGTTCAGCTGGATCCAGCTGAATGTGGAGAAATACTCTCTTCAGCTGTAAAAACTTCAATCAAAGCAGGAAGGAGGCAAATATGTTACAAGAAAAGACAGAAATGGCATCACCCATCACATGATGCCTAATATAAAAGAGGGCTAAGGGGCAGACCCCTGAGCCAGTGACTGATACTGAAAAACTTGTTGTTTTGCCCGGTGTAAAATAGCAGTTTAATTAATTTTGTATTCTTTTTTTAAAAACATGACTACTTTCTGGTATCTAATTTGAAATCTGATTTTAAAGGGAGCTGGATCACAGTATTTGATGATGCCTCATGGCCTCCGTCTTTGAAAGGCAAGCCAGTAATTATATGTTGGAAGTTGCTAGATCCAGGAAGCAGAGGTCTATTTTGTAGCTACTAATTTACACATAGACTTAATTTCACATAGAATTTATTTCAAAGGTAGAATTTTTTTCCCATTTTAGTGAGCAAACACTTGAGATCAGAGTCCAGAAAGGAAAAAAAAGATACTGTAGTTCCTGGGGATCTTTGGGGATCTTTTCTACCCTTTCTCTACAAGATGTCTACAACTGTTTTCTAAATTGTATTTCAATTCTAAATTTGATTCTATTTTATATTTGATAAATTATATGTTCTCACTTGCTGTCATATCTGTGACATGGTCATCTCTAGGTTGGAAGACACCAGGAGCTGTAACCCCTCATTGTATTCATACTGTATTTCTTACCATCATACATGAGCATTTTACAACTTCTGCCCTCTCTAAAATTGTGAGTGATCAGGTTGTATTTTAAGCCTCATTTAAAATTGGAGATAAAAGATACTGAACTGCAAATCATCTATTTCATTTGTGACCTGCTGATAACTGGAGTGCCTTTTTCCATTTTTAGCTATCTTCTGTTCTTTGAGCTGAATACTTTAAACAAAATAGATAAAAGCAATGGGCTGTCCCCCAGATGAAATTTCACGTTCAGCCTTGTTGAAAAGATTATGGTGGTGGTTGGGTACAGCGGATTGAATTAATCACGAGTCCAACTCAACAGGAACTAGATTTGCATGAGGTTATTTGAGTGTATGTATCCGCACGTATACTTTATGTATATAATGTATGTATTTGGAGCCATAATGAAATTCAAGTTCTGGCTCACTGTGGGTTCTCTGTGTCCCTGCCAGGCATACTAATGCTTCAACCTTCTGCAACCAGAGCCTTTCTCAGGACTCTCAATAAAGTAGTATATTTGTATGCAAAGTCTTTGAGAGCTGCCAACATCGTGATGACATGATTCATCGTTTTTGCTGATTCTCAAGGCACTTTTTGCATAAAGAAGTCTTTGAGAACTAAGCAGAACCTCATTCTTCCTTTCAGAACTGGCTGTCAGGGCACTGCAGACAGCTTTTGTGTTCACTAAGCCGATTTCTTTCACAGGGTAAAGTTCCCACTGGGGGATGTGGTTGCCAGGACACGTAAAACAGCTTCAACAGGATGCAACTCCATGCTTTCCTTTGGCACTAAAAATGCAGATGAAGGCACTGCTAGTTACACCTGATGGATTGTTTCGTGATTGAGTTCTCCTAAACCTTAAAACCCAGCCTTTTTTTGTTTGTTTAGTTTTGTTTTGTTTTGTTTTGGGGTTGGTGGTTTGATTGGTTGGTTCGATTTGGGTTTTTTGTTTTTTGTTTGTTTTTTTTTTTTCTACTTTTAACAAAGAAGAGAGGGTGTTAAGCATAGGATGCTCTTCTGTTGTTGAAGCCGTAAAAACCAAACATTCACAGTGCTGTGGCCTGTTTCACAGTAGCCCTGTGTGTCTTGGTTCTTCCTACTTACCACTGGAAGGGCACTGTCCACTGGCTGAGCTGCCTGTGACCATGGTGCCTCTGCACTTTTATTGGGCAGTTCTCCTTCCACAAGAGCTATTCTTCAGCTGGAGCCGTGGCTTGCTTTTCAGTATGTGTGGGATTTGCTTTACTATGTGAATTTTGGTGGTGATGAAAATGGACAGGCTGATAACCCTGAAATCTCTCCTGTAGCATGATCAATCAGTATTCTCGTTCTTGGAGAGTCAGTTTTGTACACTCATATAAAGCTGGAAAATCCTCCCTGGAGATAAAGGATCATTTGCCTTTTACTCTGGTTGGTTGCTCAGTAACCTGTGTTTGGTAAAACATGTCTTCCCAGTCTGACCTTGACTTTAGAATATTCACTGCCTTCAGGGTTTTCTCTGGTAGCTAGTTCCCTTAGCGATTCACCTTTCCTGTTAAAATGTGAATTTAATGTCTGAATTTGAATTTCCTGGCTTTAGTTCTCAGCTATCAGTGCTTGTTAAATTGTTCCTGAAAAAGATTATAGTGTCTTTTAGAAAATCTGCTACTTTTTCTTTGTGAAGGTATTAATTTGTGGTGCTTAATCCTTCTTCCAAGCTTCTTTCTGATAATCTAAGCATTCTGAGCTCTTGAATTTTCTCATAGAAAGGCACTTTTCTTTACCTTCAAATCAGGCTTTCTATCCTTGTTTTATACATTTTCTAGTTTTTCATGATCCTTTAACAACCTTTATCTGAGAAATACAAACAGCATGCCAATATAGTCTGACTACTGCCATATAGAGAAGCACGTTTTTCCTCACAGTCATTAATTTCTCCTATGTTTATTTGCGTCATGATTTGAATTTTCTTGCCCAGTAATGTGCTAAGTGGTCAGCTTTCTGTCCAGTATGAGCATCAATCCTCTTCAGAGAAAGCAGTCTTTCAGATCCAATCTGTAGGCCAGGCCTATTTTTTTAATTCTTATTTAATGTGCTCTTTATTGTGATTGAGTAATAGCTCAACAGTGCTTCACATTGCTTAATCAAACAACCTCTCTCTTCAGCAATCCTATATCTACACAGCTGCTTTTTTCACCCATACTTGTGATTTCCACAGAAAAATAACTTCAGGTTCATTTAGTAAGATACTACTGTGATGAAAATATATTGACACACATAAACTACATTATCAACACATTCTCACACCTGCTGTAGTGCTGGTGGCTGGATCAGGCCACAAGTCCAGCTTAGTCAGTCAGTTACTTGATTTAAAAACCAGTGCATCAGAGGGAGAGTGGCAAACAGTGTACATGTCTAACACTGACAGCAGCTGGACGAGGAGATGAGGTCATCAAAGACCTCCCTTTTGGGCTATCAAAGAGCTCTTTAGCTTCAGTGACATCCAGGCAGTCTTTGCCAGGAGTATCTAGTTTTGGTGGTGACCTGAAGCCCATGGTGTCTGTAGCCCATTAACATGTTTCTAAGTCCAACAAACCTTCCTAGAGGGGATTTGGAAGAGTTTCTCTTTTAATGCTGTGGAGAATGGAATGTACAATCCTAGTTCATGTGGGAAAATATGCTCCCAAAAGCTGATTGTTTGAAGAAAATTGTGGGTTAGAATTAGAGTACTTCATGGAGTTATGTTGGTGAAAATGCTTCTGCTTTACCTTTGTAATCTGTTAAACAGAAATCAGTTGCACATGCTCTGATTACATTTCATACCTTGTCAAATTACTTCATCTGCTATTTGGAACACAAACTTGTGGGAAAACTCTGTAAACAATATGGAAGCTTTCCCTAGTGGGTGCAGACATATTAGGTGGCTGAAAAGCATTGACAATCTTTTTGAACACCTTTGATACTGGGGCAGAAGAAGGGGTTTTATCTACCCCTTTGAACACTTCTTACTACATATAGTTTTTTATAGCAGTTAAGGAGACTAGTAAGCAGAACCATGGAATATCAGAGATCTGGCTGCTTAGGTTTGCCTAAGTTACTGAGAAAGTTTCTTTCAAAATCTTTTGTGAGTCGGTTAAATTGCTGTTCCTTGTAATCAAGGTGCCCTGCTTTAAACTAAGGGAATTCTCACATAACACACACAGACCTAGTTTTGGTTATTAATCCGTTTCCTTTAGTGACTTATTAAAATGTATCTCCTTAAAACAAAATGGATTGATTCCTTTATTCCTGCATGTGGTGAATCACATGATAAAATACAGAACAAAAGCCACTGACATCAACTAGAACTTTTAAGAAAAAAGCTGTTCCCTAGAGCAACCATCACACAGTGGTTGGAGAAGGAAAGTATACAAGAAATATACCACCATATGGTACTATCAGATGTAAATTACCTTGGGAAGTTACTATCAGATGTGTTTGTTTTCAGTAGGGACTAAAATTTATCTCAATTTGGTGGGACAATTATCCATGGTACCGCAAATTTCTTTTCCCCTTAGTATAAACTATGCTGCTCAGTGGTAGTCTTTTTTTTTTAATAGATTCCTTTCTTTAGGACTTAATTAATAATAACTTCTTCAAGCCCTGATAAAACACCATAAACACATCAAATATCTTTCAATTCCTAAAGGTTCTAGCCTAATCTACCAGATGAAAGCCTAGTTTCTAATTAATTTTCTCAGTGCCTTGGTTTGGGCTTGTTTCTGATAGAATACAGTGGAAATTTCTGTGTTTTGTAAGTCTGTTTGAGATTTCACTCGAACAAAAGTGAGCTCAATGTTGAACTCAGTGCTGTGACAGTCTGTTTTCTGCTTTGCTGTTCTGCAAAATCTGTTAATTTGTTGGCAAAATTATTACTGTTGAAAAGGGGATAAAGATAGAAGGAAGCAGCTGTGAACAGCATTTGCATAGCAAATAATAACACAAATCAAGACAAGTCTGTTCCTTGTGTTTGAGCAATTAGAGACCAGTGCCCAGACACTAGGGAGAAGGATAATTTCCCTTGACAGTAAAAAAAAAAAAAACCAAATAAAAACCCAACCCCCTCCAAAAGGGTCACTGTGACTGTGACAATGATAAATTAACAACCCCGCCAATAATTCTGAAACCACTGGATGAAGGAATACAGGCATCTTCATTTCATTTTTTAATGATGGGATATTAAATTTTGTGACAGTTCCTTATTAGATAAATTTGTCAAAGGTATTCTTTCTCCTTGTTCTTTGCTGATTTTGCTAGCTGAATTTTACTGATATTTTTCAAACACCTATTTCAGATATTGATGAGTGCCTAGAAGGTGATTTGGGAACCTGTGGCCAAACCTGTATCAATATTCCAGGGTCATACATCTGCTCCTGTTTGCCCGGCTACTCCTTGGGTATGGACAAGCGCTCCTGCTATGTGAATGGTAAGGACATTTTAGTTTTTGAAAACTGGGAAAGGGCTTTAGAGATTCAGCTAGCATTCCATTTCAAAGTGAACCATGCCTGCTTGTCCCTGCTGGTCAGTGACTGGGGTTCTCTGGTTTGCCACCAAAAATCTGCCTCTGCTACTCTGTGGGTAAGTGGCAAGGCCAAAAGTGGATGCCACAGAAGAGTGATGGTGAAGAATGTAAACTATGGTGGTGGAAAGATGAATGAACATACGAGAACAAAAACTAAACTTAACAATTACTTCCTGTTTGCCTTCTCTGCCAGTTTAAAACTGTAAACTCTCTTATTCCATCCTTACTTCCAAGAAGACATGGCAGTACACAAGATTCTGCTACCTTGGCTGCTTTCAGTCTGTTGGCCCTGGTGTCTTCCCGGTATATTTAGGTTCTAGGGGTAGTGCTGTAAAATTAGAAGCAAGAAGCCCTTATTTTTGGTTTCATCCATTGGCAGTCAAAACACAAGTGTTAATGTGTGTTATTTCTCACCCTTCCTCTGTCCTGAGTGTATAAACTGATTTTTAAATGTGGGAGATGCCTTTAAATGTAAAAAGTTTTTACCTCTTCTAAGACAAAAATATTTGCAGCTAACAGATTTTGATTACCCTCGTCTTGTCCTCAACTGATGCTACCCAGGAGAAAAAACATGAGTTGGATTTTATTGATTGGCTTAACTCTATATTGCATCTAGAGTATGAGATGGGAGTGCTCTGAAGTTAATCTCTTACCTCTCCACTTTGACTTCCTGAATGCCTGGCCTTGGTTCCTGTCTGGGATACACCGTAGCTCCCTTCTGACCCAGGATCTCAAGTTTTCTATTTTTGGACTATTTTTTTGACCTGAGATTGTCTTTCTAATGCAGAGATGGGATGTGACAAGGCACGTTTCTGACCTGAAAAGTGGGAGCTGTACTTGAGTCCCTCTGTGTGTAGATTTTGGGACCATGAACATAACCAAAAGTATTCTGTAGAGCTCCCAAACTGTCACCAACACAATTATTTTAGTCCAGGCCCTAGAATCATCATAATTATCAGCAACATGTAACTAAAAAAGACCTAAACTGGATTTTTTGTCGTCCTGCCTAAACATCCCTAGTTCCTTTGCAAGCTCTGCAGTTCTGAACTGAAGTGAAAACAAACATGTTTCTTCTCAGCGATATTTGTGCACAGCTATCTTTCAAAGAATGATCTTCTCTTCATATTGGAGTACTTCAACTTTTTAACATGTTATTACTAACATTTATAGTAATAGCAGAAAGTGGCAGACAGAGCTACTGTGATTGGTAAGGAACCGTTAAGTCAGGTATAAACCCTTCTGTGGGGGATACACCAGGTGAAATACCCTCATGTTTTAAAGACAAGAAGATATTTGGGGCAGATATGATTTACCTGGCAATTACACCCCTGATAAAACTGAGTCCTAAATCTGACTGGTGCCTCTGCAGTTAAAGTTAGGTTTGTTCTGTTCTTGTTCCATTTAGAGCCCTCATTCACAGATGCCTGGTAGGGAACTCAGAGTGGAGAGGACAAAACCAAAGTGTATAAACATTCTTGGTCAACTAATTGGCAAAAATGTAGGCAGTAACTGTGAAATCCCTTAGATAAATCTGCCTGGCTACTCTTCAGTGTTAACTTACCATTTACATGAAGCAAATTTTCATTGTTCAAATATGAGGTTGCTCAGTTCAAGTAGCAGCAGAAAAACGGAGTAATTAAAATCCTGTAAGCAGCTGATTTAATTAGGTGATAGCTTTAAATTTTGAGATACAAAATACTCTGCTAATATAGAAACCGTGTGCTGACCATCTTCCCTGTGAACAAGACAAAATTATATTTTGGGTGCTGATCAGAACTTTCTTCACTTGGAGAAATCAAAATTTGTCTCATTCCTCTGCTTTGAAAGGAGAATTAAAAAACCTTGCAACTATGAAGGTGAAGCATCTGTCCGAATTTTGTAGAAATGCTTTTTGTTGAGTTTAAAGCCTTGGGTTTCATGCTAATTGTAAAGATATTTAGTTAAAAATGATGTGAACCTTGTCAATAATTAGTTTAATTTTCAAAAGTATATGTGTAAGAAAACTTGTGATTGTGCAGCTTTGATGGCATCCATTCCCAATAAATGGAGAGTTGCTTCTTCATTGTGGAATAATTCAGAAATGGATTACACAGGCTTGAAAGCTGTCATTCTGTTGGATCTATATCAATAATTGCACTTCAAAGTCAGTTGGTTTGAGGACCACTTATATGCCAGGATCTGTTGTTTCAAGCAACCATGTTATAAAATTCCAGTATTACTAACACAATAGGATTTATGTTTTGTGTGGTTTTTTTAATGATAAATTAAAGAATAGGCTCGATGCCCACAAATATGTATATATATATATAAACAAACAAAAAGAAAACAACAAACCCATGTTTATTTTCAAAATGAAAGTTAAAATGTGTTGGTTACATAAGAACTGCTTTCCTATATGCACTTGACAGACAGCCTAAATGAAAACCCTTGTGGTTTGGAAATGTAGTTCAGGTTCCTTGAGCAATCTTTATTGTAGTTAAGGTTCCTTTTGCAATCTTAATTGTACTCTACAGTGACAACCTAAAAATAACAAAGAGGACTTGGTAAAACGGGATCAGCCCTAATCATTATGCCATACTAATTGTACTTCCATACTTGTTTTAAGGTTGCACCAAGGCTATTGGGACCATCCTAGCTACTCATCACTTTCAGCCTTAATTGGTTTCCTGGAGTATGGGACATAATTGGAACACCCTTAATTTTAACATATTTTATGTTAAGTTATTGTTATACTCTTACCCTTTGCTTATTACAAAGAGAGTTTTTGTCTGGAAGTTATTGCTTTTGAGCTGTCAGAGTTTTAAGTACAGGTCTTTGGTTTTCCTTCAGCCTTTCTGCAGTGCAAGAAACCTCCCCAGTGTCCAGTTTCTTCCTTTGTCCTGTCTTGGGATCTTCAGTTTCCCATTTTGGATAGTTAAAGGGAGATTCCAGGCTGCTTCTCTGTGATAAATTCTTGTTATACCACAATAGTTTGGAGTGATCTTCAACTTAGAGGCACATCCATGGCAAACTTCTTCCAACCTCAGTTGGCAAGCATGCAGCAGTTGTTCTGACCTCTGACTGGGCTGTAGGATTTGGGATACGTATAACAACCACTGTAGATGGTTTCCTAACTCAGATTTTTGCCATAATTTTCAGCATTAAATATGAAAGGACCATTACATTTATACATTACTGGTTCTCTGTGATACACCTAGAAAGTTGTTATTAAGAAATGAGACAGCTAAACCTTGAACTTTCTCTTTTAAGTATGCTACTGATGGGAATTTAAGGCAGCAAAAATGCAATGATTATCAATTAATTGGTCTCATTTTGTTTTGTCTACGCCAGACCCAGCACCATTCCTCCTTTATAGCCATGGAAATGCCATCTTTAGAATTGACACTGAAGGGACAAATCATGAAAGATTGGTTGCTGATACTGGTCCATCAACACTTATGGATTTTCATTATATAGAAGAGAAAGTGTATTGGGTAGACTCTGAAAGGCGACTGTTTCAAAGAATTCACCTAAATGGCACAAAACGAGAGGTAAAGTAATCAGTTCTTTGGAATTCTCCTAGTTAATGGGTGTAAACCCCTCTGTGGAAACCACCTGCTTCTCGGGTACAGTTCTGCATTTACTGTTCATTGATTAGCACTTTTACTGATCCTGAGTCCAGGCTGTTTTACTGGCATTCACACCCAGTACATACAGTATTTTCTGTGGATCAGGTGAAGGTGAATTGAAACTGAAGGTGATGAAGTTCAGACAAACTAAAGCTTTGTAGACATTAATGTTTCCATCAGTTATAAATTATTCCCTGGCATTACAACTTTGTCTTCAAGATTACTGTAACACAAGCTGACAAAAATGTTATGAGAAAAATGTGCTTGAATTCCTACTAATTTTTTCTCAAACCTTTTATTGGTTTCTATGGTTGCATAAATGGTTTTAGCACTTCAGTCTTTGTTCAGAAAAAACTGTGCAGTTCATTGCATCTGGCTGTTTAAGAAGGGCAAGACAGGCTGTTGTGGCTGAATTTTATCACTGTGAGAATGTTCTTTTGTTGGAGAGAGATTGCCAGAATCATTTACCTTTGTGAAGTTTTCACTCATGTATTTTCATGGATTTTAAAGGATCAGGGTCCAGCAGCAGTGTGTTAGGAGACTTCCATCTGTAGCAGTACAGGCTTGGGTGCTTCATAGTGTACCAAATGTGAAAAGTTGTAGCTAAATATTAGTCCAGTGTATTTCTTGTGCAGAACAGTTTTTCCTTTTGCAGGGAGTCACTCAGTTCAGAGCAGATATGTGTGAGTACAAAGACCAAATGAAAGCGATGAAAGAAAAAGAAAGAGAAATAGCTACAGGTCTGAAAAAAAGATGAAGCAGGCAAAGGTCTGAACTGGAATGTTTCAGCTGGGTATTCTATTTCCTGTAATGAAAGCCAGTTTTAGAATAGTCATTAGGTTTCCTCTTGTTAACTCTTTTTTTTCTTGTTTACAGAGACTATGTTACATAGACAAAGGCATTTCAGGATTTGCTATTGATTGGATAAATCAAGACATTCTTTGGGCCAACAGACAGAAAGGAACCATAGAAGCAACAGATATGAATGGGAAGAAACGCCGAGTTCTCCGAAGAGCTGTTGGTCGTCCCACAAAGATTACCATTGATGCTGAACAAAGGTAATTTTAAAGGGGTTTGTATTTCATTGAAATGGATTCCAAATATGTAAAGTACTATGATTGTGGTTTCATGGAATCATAGAAATGGATTAGAAGAGACTGTAAATGTCATCTAGTTCCAACCTACTCACCGTGGACAGGGACACTTTCCACTAGACCAGGTTGCACAAAGTGCCATCTGGCCTGCCTTGAACAATTTCAGGGGTGGGGCATCTACAACTTCTTTGGGCAACCTATTCCAGTGCCTCACCACCCTCACAGTAAAGAATTTCTTCCAAATATCCAATCTCAATCTACCCTCTTTCAGCAAAGTTTCTGGGTAGGAAAGCAGTATTGGAGAAGCAAAGGGAATGATGCCTGCAAATTCTGGGAGTCACTTGTGGTCCAGACCCAGCACACTAAAAACATAAATTGGTAAAGTCTAAACTGACAGTTTGCTGCTTTTCCCCTTGTTTCTTTATCAGTCTCTCTGAATATTGGTTATGGATCTACTGTTGCTGCTTAGCATCACTAGTAGTTTGGCCTTCATAGAGATGCTCTTTTCAGCTTCAAGTAATTTACATTGAGAACCATGTTTACATGAGAGGCCTGGCTCCTCAAGGGTTAGCAGTATGAGTCATCACAGTGGTCCTTCCATGCTAATTTCCCCTTACACAAAAACCTCTTGCATTAGAACTGCACAAAAAAAAAAAAAAAAAAAGCTTGAGTGGAACAGAAATAGAAATGCTTCTGCTTTGTTCAGCAAGAACGTCTTTGCACTTTTGATTTGCATTAAAGCTGCTCAGAAGTGTGTGCAACTATTTCAATATTAAGGCTTGTGTGTCCTTTCCTAAACACATTTGTACATAAACCAATAATCTGATGATAGTAGTATTGCTGATACTCTTTGGAATCTTGCCATCTCAGCAGGATTTAGGGCCTGGACATCAGACCTGCCTTTCCTCAAATTTGTAGGAGCTCCCTGCGGATTTGAGAAGTTATTCCAGTTTCCTTACTGACTGCACAGTTGAACAAAGCAGAGGGACAGACAATAGTGCTTTGTGGTTGAGCTGGGCTGTTTCCTGCTTCACCTACTTTAGGGAAATTGCTACTACCTCTAGCAATACTAGTTTCTAGTATCTCCAGCTGTACCAGTAGTTCTAGTACCATACTGAGAAATGTTGCATACAGGAGCAACTAAATAACTAAATAAAGAGTGTGTAGCTGTGATGTGATTTTGAAAATGTAGGGTTGGTTTGTTGTGGGGTTTTTGTTTTGTTTTGTAAACATGCCTGTCTTGCCTGCAGGCTGTTATTTTTGTCTTCAGATGGTACAGTTTCCAGCATACACCGAGTGTCCCTCAGTGGAAATTACGTGATAAATATTTTAAAAACCACAGAAAAAATAAAGGCCATCTCACTAGATTTGGTTGCCACAAGGCTCTACTGGATCCAACATGACCTCGGAAAAGAGATTTCCCGCATTGGATCATGTGATTATGATGGTGGAGCTGTTAGTTTCCTCAGAAATTCAGTCCGGTGAGTTTTCCTCAGCTTGTCAGAAATGAAACATTCATTTCAGGGATGCAGTTAACCTCTCTTCCTCATTCTCCCTTTTATTGGGTCAGTTCATGACATGAGGAGTATAAAGTGTAGTGCAAAAGGCCTATAACTGTAAATGTAACATTATTAATAGGAAAATGGAAAAATGTCTCTGTTATAAGGATAATACTGCCACTCAGCACTCTCCATCTTCCAAGATTTTAGCAAATGATAACTAATTAATCCTTACAAATCCTCTCTGAGCGTTTATTAGTTGCCTTTTTCTGCAGATAGAAGAGACGAAAGGAGAGATTGAGTGATTTATCCAAGGTCACAGTGGGTGAGCTCAGGTGTCTGAGCTGTGCTCAGGAGACAGAACTCCATCCTCATCTAAGCCTGTTGTCCTCCTTAGCTGCTGGCTGGGCAGTCTTGGCCCTTTGCTTAGGCTCTCTAAGGAGCATCAGCACATTTGGTGAAAACTGTGCTGTGCAAGAGAATTGTCCCACCCCAGCGTCAGTGCTAAGCACAGCTGAGGGGGCTCTTAGGCCCATGTGCTTTTGGTCCTCCTGCTTGCATGGTTACAGGTGCCCAGTGGTGCTCACGGGGTCAGTGAGAGGATCAGGAAAAAGTTGTGACTGCAGTGTCTTTCAGCATGGTTGGGTCGCCATGTGTGGAAAAGGGATTTCCAACAGCAAACTGGGAAAAATATATAGTTTGGTTGGTCTGCTGATTTAAATATGTGGTCCACCACTTGCATATGATAAACACAAAGTTGGCTTCTCCCTACATTGCCAGCAGTCAGTTTGGATTTTTCCTTACTTTTTTCCCCTTTCTCCCTTAAGTTGGTTGTTGTTCACTGGGGCCCTAATCCTTTAGCCTGGATGATCTGGATTCTCAGTTTTTCACCTGGATTATGTCTTCCTGTAAAGTAGAAGAAAAAAATATGTCTTTCAGTATTTTTTCTGCTTTCTCTCTTCTTTAATACTTGGGCTTTTTGTGATTGATGCTAGCTGCTATAACTGACCAGTGAATGGAAACTACATTCCTGAGATAGGAGAAGCAGCAAAAGATGGATTTTAGGAGTGCCCTACTCCTACCACTCCATCTCCACCCTTATTTCCTCAGACAGTCAGAATTGTCAGAGTAGACCCTGGATATTGGAAAACAATGGAACCCATCTGACCTACATCCTTCAACAAACCAAGTTTCCATTTTGCTTGCTGGGTTCACCAGAAGCAGGGTCACACCTAGGCTTTCTCTCCTAGTTAAGCCAGTCCTGACCAATAGATCATTAAACCTGCCAGAAATGCAGGTTATCAATTTTGTGTCTATTTCTTGCAAATTTGCAGGATTATGAGTGCTGAATTTTTTGGGGAATGTCTCTGCGCCTGTTCTGATTCTCATATGTAGAAGACACTATAGTGTGTGTATATATATATATATATATACAATGCAAAGAAAGGTAATTTTTAGTGAACTTGACTGAGCTAGGCATTCAAAGAATGTTTGAGTGAGTAAATATACAGGAATCAGGTAATGTGACACTTTGCTCTCTTCTCTTGTAGACATCAATTGCTTGGTATGTCACTCTTTGCTGAGCACCTGTACTACTCAGACTTGAAGTCTGGCATGATATGGAGAGCCAACAAATATACTGGAAACGTTGTAGTCACAATTAGCCTGAAGCCATCATTTTTCCCACCAGCGGAGATAAAAATAGTACATCCATTTAAGCAGCCAGGTGCAAGGATTGATTCTCAGGATTTGGGTAAGTAAATGTAATGCTGCTATGTGTGAGAATAGTAATGTCATACACTCTGATTCTCTGCAGTAAGAATTTTCTTTGGCAAAACTCCAGGCCTCAGTGAAATAAAGGAAAAAGTTTTTTCCACTTCAGTGGTCCACAGTTCCACTTGGTGTGTGCAGCTCCAGCTGAGTGTCAGGACAGAAGCGTGACAAGCATAGACTGCTCGTTTCATTAATCTATATACACATGCAGATAAATGTGACTTTCTCATTCTCTTGCCTTTCTTTACACAAAGATATTGTAATGCCTTCCTGCTAAATGCATGAAGCATACAGATACCCTTTGTCTACATTATCCTCACCAAATGTCTGCTTCATTTTGGAAGTTTTAGTCTAAGGCGCATCTAAACAACTCTGATTATTATAGCAGTGAAGGATTTTAAGCACACAAAATGTTCTACCAGTGGATGCCTCAGCTTTGCTGTGAAATGATTCAATTAAAAAAGTCAGCAGGTCTTAGACAGTCTTGAAGCTACTATAATAATTATAGGATAAGAGTCTCTTTAATTGATACCAATTGCAGCCCACAGCGTGAATTGGTCATCCCGCTGCCTTTCACCGTGGATTCAAAAATGAAGGTAATTGGCTATCCATAGTTCATCTTCCTTGAGGATTCCTGCTGAGGCAGTAGGAAGTGGGGAATGTCCAGGGAAATATGTCCTGTCCTCTTGTCTCTGTGGAGCAGAGCATTCTTGCTTTAATGGAATGGCTTTTGTCACCAGTTTTGCTTGGATAAGAACAATGGAGCAAAGACCATGGAGGCATTTGTGTGTCAGGCAACGGTTGCACAAATCCCAAGGGAAGACGGCCATGAAGGGAAGACGGCCAGAGCTATAAAGACATGGGGAGAGCGTAGTGTTTGTTTTAGTTCATATGAGCAGAAATGGAACTGTAAATATATCTTTGAACCATATCTAAATAGCTACGATAAAATAGGCTTTATTTTTCTTCATGCCAACCAACAGCTTCATGCAGTACCATGCAGTCTGTGCCCTCTGAAGACTGGTCTGAGTGGGAAAATCAAAACCTTCAAAGGAACTTTCCCCTTCAAATGCTTTTTTTGCAGTGCCAAGACGTGTTGAGATGCAGAAAAGTATAAAGTGTTCCTGGAAATCAAGCTTACGCTTGTAAGCACAGGGAGTCTCTATTCAGAGACAATACTTGATCTGTCCTAACTTTGGGGAAAATGGCTGTCCTGGCAGATGGGAGCACACTTTTTTCTACAGACACATTTGGTGCTTTCACATAGAGGAACTTGGGAAAAAATGTGCAGCTTAATTTCAGTGACTGTGGACACTTAGCCATTATTCTTCTCTCTGGAGAGGTACTCCACTTCTTCCTCCAGAGCATTCTGCTTTCTGGCATTTCTCTTTCTATGGAAAAGGGCTTTCCCTGCTTTTATTAATGTATAACCTACCAATGTTTTCAAATCTATGTATATTTCCAACATGCTTAGTAAATTTTTGTACAATAGTAAAGGGTTGTCAGCAGTAGGCTTTTTTTAAAAAAATTCCGAATAACTTCTTGTAAAAATGTCTGGGAAGTGATGGAGTAGAAAGAAGCTTAACAGGCTGAATCCAGATGAACCTTTTGGACTTTGTATGTGCATTGCTTGGCTTATCCAATGCAAGAACGGGGATGAAAGGAGGACTAATGAGCCTGGAGTTCAAATGAGATTTATAGCTGATCTTACAACAGAGAAACCTGGAGATAAAAGCATACCTAGACTAATTGGATGCTCTCTACAGGCTAAGAAAATGTACAGCGTGGTGTCAGCTGTGAATTATCAAGCCTTCTTTAGAGCAGATAACTAGTGAGTTCCTTCAGATGAAAAGGGAACTTAGGAGAAGTGTGCAACTCATATGATTTGATTTTTTTACTGGAATTTGAATTATTTACTTTGCTACTTAAATTCCTCACCTCCCCTCTTCCTTTTCTCTTTCAAATGAGTTCCTTGCATTGATCAGGGCCAATAAGTAGAGAGAAGAGCATTAATTCATTTACAGGTTTGTTGTAACCCCACAGAACAACTTTGGTGTGGCACTTTAAATTACGGGTCATAAAATATCTGAAATACCTTAAAATCTCAAATACTACCTCTGGAATTCTTTGAATCTTTCCTAAGAGATTAATGATATTCAGTACAACTTTTTTTTTTTTTTTTTTTTTTGGAAATTATGTGGTGTTTCTTTCCAGTATAAGATACTAGCATCAGGCTAATATCTGAGTATATGTATTTCCATGTAAGATAGGTGATGGGAGGGGAAAAAACCCCACAAAACATAAGGGAGTTAGTAAGTGTGGTTTGTAATGGTGTTCTTCCAGAAAATATTACATTATAAACTTTATGATTCATAATTTAATCACCATTCTCTTTAAGCTTTGAAATGTGATTGTGTTTTTATTTATTGATATGGCTACATAGAGTTCTAATACTTATTCAGTTAAAAATTATTATCTTCTTGAGATTGTCCAGATGGCAAAACTATATCTTCTGTTATTTATTCTGTAACTCCGAGGTGTCTTTGGTCATTTAAGACCACTTAGATCAATAATGGTGCAACCATGGGGAGAAAAATCATATGATAAGCACATGATGCAGCCTTGAATGTGGTCTTGTTTGTGGATTCTGTTTTGTGGCATGCACCTGCACTTTTGTCATTCTAATGAGATCTTTATCTGAAGATTAGTTTCTCCATTACTGTATGTTCCTGATTCAGTTGCAGTAGAAAAAGATTGTATCCAATAAAAAATTAATTCTACAAAACAAGAGACTCATCTAAAACCACACGAAATTCAAATCTCTTAAAAGATAACATGCTAAATCACATAGATGATATCTACCTAGTCATCAATTCATAATTTTGCATGTAATGATATGACTTTTGCTAGAGAAGACTTAACCAGTTAACCAAATATGTGCAAGGTGTCTGTGGCTGTAGTCAAGCTACGGTGTCTGTCTGGGAAATTATATATTATTACTTTTATAGATGTGATCTCTCATTCCATCAAGGGGCCAACATTTTCTCTGCTGTGGCTGGCGGAAGAATAAACTTGGAGCTTAAATATTATGCAGTTTTCTGTCTCTTGGAATTTAGCTTGTGAATTGGAAACAGCACAAGAAAATTGGTGACATATTCATTTCTCTGCCTGTACGAGCCCGTAATGTCTTACACACACAGAGCCCAGGGCAAAGTCAGAGTTTTGTGTGGCTGCACACCCACATTCAGTAGCATCAGTCCAAACAAAAATAATAATTTTGGAGACAAAAATAAAATCATGAGTGCTGCATGTCTGTGAAAGCACCAGCCCTGAAAGATAGCTGAACAGAGACATGAGACTCTGCATATCCTTCCCATGAGAAAGGATACTAGAGTATCTTTTCTTGTGAAGCAGGAGAAATAGATAGGCTCCTGGGCACATGTTTTCTTCTTCCTTTGGAGAAAGGTTCTGAGTTTGAAATTTGAACTCAACATTCAGAATGCTTGTGTTTCTCATAGATCCACACCAATACTAAGATTCTCTAAAATGCACTAATACCTTTTGCCCAAATGAAACACATAGTCATTATAATCTCTCCAGTTATCTTTTTTTATTAAATTGTATGAGTAATAATACTCCAATATAATCTCCAACAGAAATAATAATAACAGCATCAACAACAGTCTTTGTATGCTGTCCTAAAAATCTCTTTTCTGCATGCTGCTCCCTCTCTGTTCTTGTTTCTGAGTGTTTTACAAAGTAATATATAATATTGTGCAGGACTGGGTGCATAGGAAACTTGAATATGTCCTTTCATAGTCGCTGTAGGTAAGGACCCAAACCAAACTCTCCCCTATTTCTGGGTCTCTCTAGATCTGCTTGTGCTGACATAGAGCTTGAAATGATCATTTGCACACACCTACTCCTAGTATTTCAAGTACTTTCATTTTTATAGTGATTGTTTTTTTGCCTGATTTTGCCAATAGGAAAAAAAAGAAGTAATTTTGTATTAGTAAGAAATTCCTCAGCATGGTTGAGCAAGCAGATACTGAGAGGAAAGACAACTCTTATAATCTTTCTACTAGAAGGTTAATATGATAACAACTTCCTTCTGCTTACACTGTAATTGTTCTTTCAGAGAAAGAAATCTGTGATTTGAACAGAGAAAAGTGCAGAAGAAGAATCTGCAGGCCAGAATCAAGGACTCATTGGTGCAAATGTTCTAATGGCTTTATTTTAAGTCGAAATAAACAGTTTTGTGAAGGTAATACATTAATTTCTCATCACCTTTATTCCATCACAGGAAAAAATTCTTCTTTTTTTTAACTTATTTCCTTGAGTTTGAAAAATTGCTATGAGCTTTTAAAAATTTCAGTGTGCCATTTCAGTTTTGTGTTCTTCCAAGTTCTGAAATAGTTTATAAAGAGACTTATGCAAGTGTCACAAGTTCTATTCTTGTGAGAAACTTTGGTCTTAGTCTGAGTAGGTAAAGGAGCTTCAGATAAGTAGAAATGCTTATGTGTGCTAATTGAATTTTTAAATAAGGATGAAACTGGATGTATCATCAAAGGTGAAACATTGAATAATCCAGCAACAAGACGTCTATCTGAAGTATTGTTTCAAAAAAGACAGAAATTCTTAACACGCAACTAAATATTTTAATCTGGATTGCTTTATTAAAAATCTAAAACTGCTATTAATAATAGATAACATAATACTTTTTAAAGCATCTCTTTCACTACATGACCAGGTTATATAAGACACAACGGCATCAGAATTCCTAGCTTACAGGATTTACAAACTTGCCTGAGCACCAGTATTCCAGCTGTCAGGAAATTCTCAGGTTTGATTTCTGAATTTCAACTTTTAATACACTTGTGTTTTGAGGCTTTTACTTAAGTCATGTTGAACCCAAAATTTTAAAAAGAATTTTTGTTTTAAGAAGGTGTATAATGTACATTTTTTGGATGTGCACAGGATTTAAATGGCACTGGAAACTGTATGGAAAGTCATCTTTTTGAAAGTCCTCTAGGCACCTATGCTGGACACACAGGGCATGCGTATGTTTTGCTAGAAGGTTTTTAACACAGATTTGAATGAGGTCTGCAAACTTGTTTTCTTACAGTTCATTAGGAAAAAAAATAATTTATGAAATTAATCCTAAAAAAGGATGTACTTTTTTCAGACTGTTACTTTGTTTCATTTATCTATTCCCTAACATTTTCTGATGACATTATTCTGACACAGCAAGTTCTTTGTTTTTACAGACATTAATGAATGTGGCTTCTGGAACCACGGCTGCACTTTAGGCTGTGTGAACATCCCTGGTTCCTATTACTGCACCTGCCCGAGAGGCTTTGTTCTGCTGCCTGATAGGAAAACGTGTCATGGTAAAGAGCTGTAATAGACAAACACTGGGAGTATCCTATTGGAGGGAGTCCTCATTTAACACTGGAACTGCTGAAAGTTTTGTGTATTCTGTTGCTTGCTTCCAATCCCATATTATGTAAGCAGGATCAACTTAAACTGAGTGAACTGATTTCAGGTGTCGTGTTTAAGGAAGCATAAGTTACACGTGAGAAATTATATATGCTTCTTCAGGGGAGGAAAAAAACAAAGTCATGTCTCCAGAGAGACCTCTTTCCAGATTAGGGCTGGTGACACATTCCAGGTGGATAAGCAGTTATGTATTTTTAAATGTGGCCTCTGAATTTGGCTCACTCTGTAAGGATTTGCCCAGTCTGTGAAAGAGCAGCTCACAGCATCCTGTATTTTCTTTTCAGAGCAGGGCTGATAGCACTGCTAATATGTATGACACTAGTAGAATTAAATGCATATGCTCAGTTTACAAATGAATTAAGCTTTTCTGAGTAAGTCTAGAACATAAAATGTGAAAACTTCCAAGTTTTGAGGTCTTGGGATATTTTCAGTCACTTTTGAAGTGAAGCTTATGCATAGACAAAGGTCCTTCTACTTTGTTTCCATGGAAATAAAACATTGATATAAGGCCCAAGCAGGAGCGTCAGTGCACACCAATGAGTTCAGCGTGAATCATGTCAGGATGAGGATCTGGATATATTAAATATCACTGTTGGAGAGTAAACACAGCCATAGAATCTAACAGACTCTAGCAGTCAGTCTATTTTAGACTCCAAGAGTCGTGGTCAGGGCCTGGAGTTGGACTCGATGATCTCTGTGGGTCCCTTCTAACTAACAGGATATTCCACTTCTTCCTCTTTATGAAGAAGGAGCCAGGAGCAGGATTCAGTGACCCAAACTGGAGGTGTGTGTGACAGCTGCAGAAGGCAGCTAACTGCAGCAGAGCAAATATGGGAAGGCTGCAGCCAGAGCTTATTGGGAGGTGGGATATCATTTTGCTTCCAAAACAAGATTTAGGCACTGTGCAACTCAGTCCTACTTTGGATGACCATCTTGAACTGTATGCCTGCATTTTGGGTGGCTCAAATTAGATAGAAAATAACGCTTTTCTAGCACAGGCTAGGGATACAAAATGGACAGTGTGACTCCCTAACTACTGCAGCACAAGACAGATTTTCACCAGCTATGCAACTTGAGAGAGAGACACACACAAGATGAGAAGTTCAAATGCTGGCCAGAGATTTTGATGCTTTGTCCTTCAAGTCCTTTATGAAGTTCTTCATCTAAAGCCATAAGCTCTGGTCAGAAAGAAACTTGAATTCTCTGGACCCTACTCTCTCTGGTTAGCACAGTCCAGTCCAGAATGCAGTTGCCCTGGAGAACCAATATTTCCAAGAGCCATGCACCATTAAAGCCAATGTGTGCAGCTGATTCATAGAAGCAGCTATGGAAATTTTGCATTAGTTCCAGTTATACGGCACTCAAATTGGGACAAAGAGACGGGGCACTGCAATGCAGAAGGTGTAAGAAGCACATCTTGTGAAATTGCATTAGAGAAATGCTAAAAAAAAAATTTGGCACTGCAATATTTCTTATAGCAAGTAAAGGAAAGTTATTGCCAAGTCCTCACATGATTTTGCCCTTATAATTTCTAAAATTGACACTAAGGGATATAGTTTTGTTTCTGGACAGTTCATCTCCTGTTTTGATTGATCTCAGCTCTTTTACACTTGGAGTAGTAGCAAAGCAGTTCTTCCTCATTCTCTTTGTCTTTTATATTTATTCTTTCAGTACAGATTCCTTGTAGTTTTTAAAACCTGATCTATTTTTGATGAAAAATAAAAAAGAAAGTTTTCAAAATTATTTCTATTTTGATAATACATCTTCAGAGAATTTTGGAAAATTTAAGGCTGATAAGTATAATGGCTTCGGGACTCAGAAATTTTGGCTTTCTCCTGGGCTGTAATTAGGAGAAGGTGTGGAAAAATCTGGAAAAGAAAAACAGAAACACAGCATAACAAACCACAGAAAGACTGCAGATGTGTTGTACTCTCAACATCACACTTTTATTTATTTATATATTTCTTTTCCTTACTTTTTTTTCCCTTTTTCTTTTTTTGCTATTTAAGAAGGTGCTAGCATCTCATACTGGGGGCTTAGTAAAATTTTTTATCATCATTTAGGATATTTTTTCCTCCTTAAATTACTGTAGAGCTAATTACCTGTACAAGTAATGACACTGGATGTAGTCACGGCTGCCTTCAGACATCTAAAGGCCCTGTTTGCTTTTGTCCGGAAGGATCTGTGCTCAAAGTGGATGGCAAAACATGCACAGGTAAGTGACACTTTTCCAGATGAAGTGGCTGCCAGGCTCTGTTTATTCTTGGCACTAAGAGCCAGAAGTGAATGAAGGCATTTTACACTCATTTTGAACAGCTGTAAATAATTGTACAAGATAATCAAATGTAAGGTGCTTTGAGTGCTGACATGAGCAGTATTCATTTTTTAATAGATTTTTAGTAGCAGCAACATCCAATATTAGCTGGCCAAGTTCTTTTGTTGTCAGCACAGATCAAGGCATGTTGGATATTTTTGTTGTGGGAGATATCTAAAATTCATACTTGAGAGGACATATATGAACAAAATTAAGGCTTGGGTGAAACCTGGAGACAATTTATTGACATCATGCAGCCCAGGTTCAGAGTCACTCTAAATTACCCACAAATGGAATTTTTTGCAGTCAGAATACTTGATGATGCTACACTCAATCTGTCATTCCCCATTTCAACAATTTTCCAGATTCCGGGGACTGTAGCTTCTCAGCTGCATCTTTTCAGTCTTAGGGGTCAAGATAGCTCTATTACTGACAGCGTTATGTTGTGAAAATCCTCTTTCCCTTTTAATCTCTTTCATATTGTGGACTGTACTTTATACATAGATTCAGTCAGTATTTCCGTTTTGCTAGCTCATGTTGGTATTGAGAATATAACAGAAAAGAATTACAAAAGAGCGGTTTCTTTTTATACGAAATCTTGGTTTGTTTTATCAGAAAGTATTGATCTGTCATTCCACCCTAATTAACTTCTGGGGAGACAATTGCATTAATTTGCTGTCTATTTGCATGGAGTGCAAAGTCTGATAAGATTTATTACTCTGCTGTAGACAGAGTTCTCTGAAACACATGAAAGACCCTCTCTCTTTATGTATCCCACCCTCCCACCTCGTGTTACAACAAAACATCTTGTGTTATAAGTTTTCAGGAAAACTCTGGAGCAAGTTACTACTAATTTGTTTTCACTTCACTAGGCTTCTGCTTTCAGCAGGAGGCCTTTTGGTAAACCTACCAGTCACTGAGACGATTTGCACTGTAGAAATCCTGAGCAGAATGACCCATTCTCTTATACCTCTGATTTTGTTGTATTTTATTTTTTTTTAGAACGTCACAGTAAAATTTTACAAATGCTCTGTTTAAGGTTGTACATCTCCAGATAATGGTGGCTGCAGTCAGATATGCTCTTCTTTAAGCCCATCCTCCTGGGAGTGTGCTTGTTTTCCTGGATATAAGCTTCAGCAAGACAGAAAGCACTGCACTGCTGTAGGTTGGTGTCTTGGTTTGCCCGCATATTTCTGTCAATAAAAGTAAAACATTTTTTGAGTTCTTTAAGGTGGATGACACAAGTGAGAACCATTTTTGCACTGATTTTAGGTTACGTTGTGAAACGTGGGAATTATTAGTTGTTAGGAAAGACAACCTATTTTGGAAATAAACAAGAGCAAGCACCAGTATGGTTCTGTCTCCTTTACAGAAAGTTCAGTCTGTGATCCATCTTCAGCATTTCACTCCAGCTCCCATACTGTGGAGGTCTGTCCTGCAGTACGCAGGGTTTTGTGCCTTCACATACATATGGGCATAGTTCTGCCCAGTGTTACAGAACTGGGGCTGGAATCTCTGTGTTTGGAGAATGGGGTAGGGAATAGTCTGTTAAAGGACTTTCCATTTAAGGATATTTCTCCCCCATTGGCACCAGGAAGCTGAGGTGTTTGATGTGCCCTTTTGGATTCCAGACCCTTGTGTTCCTTCTGAGAAAAGGGCAGACTTCATTCATCAGCAAGGTATAGGCAATTGCCAAAGAGAAAGGAGGAAAAAGAAGTTTTTGATTTGTGCCCGAAATAAAGGGAAAGCTATATTTTTTGGGCTTCCTGGATGACAGTATCTTTCTTGCTTTTACTACGAAAGACATCTCCATATGCAAAATTCAAGTTATTCTGACATTTATGGTGATGCTGTAACATAGAGAGATGATTGCCTCGAGGCTAAGGCACTCAGTGTGAAATGCAGCAGGACTAGTGACTCCTTTTGTCAGATATGTTGACGCTGATGCTGTAAACTTATATTCACATTTATCTTTAATTTGTTAGGCAAGTGGAGTGTAGGAAAATTGTCATGATTTCTTTTTGCTTCTGTTCTTCATTTTGTCTTTTACTGTTACTTATTTACAATGTTACTTAGGTAGCAATGCAAGTTAGAGATCACTTTGAACTTAGTGCAATTAACACACTGGCAAATTTTAATCCACAGGTCCTAAGCCATTTTTGTTATTTGCGAATGGCCAAGATATCCGCCAGATCAGTTTTGATGGAACAGATTATACAAGTTTACTTGACTGGCAGATGGGAGTAGTCTTAGCACTGGACTCTGACCCGGTGGAAAATAAGGTAAGGCATTAAAAATGAGAGGATTCTGGAGTGTTGCAAGGACAAAAGGATTGAGCTTTCATGTGCCTTAACCTTTCCTCTGTCAGGGATCTGGATTAGGCATTATGCTGCTCGTTGTTCTGTTGCCTGTCTAGGACCACAACTAGTACAGGCTGCCAAACATTAGTTGAAGAGTTTCGTCCTTTAATTACTTAGTTTTTGTACATTGAAAATGGTAATTCACAGAGAATTTGGATTTCTAAATTCACTTCAGGCGTGATTTCAATTTTAAAGAACTTTTGTGTGATTGATAAGTTTTCTCCATTAAGGCTGCACTGTTGTTTTCTGGAAATACATTGTGGGCTTTTTTCACTGTGTAGTGGTACAAGCAAAGGTATCTTGTTCTACACAGCTGAATCTGTATGATCTCCACTAAATGTAGGAGTAATCTTAGCAAGAATTATTTCCCATATCCTGATGATATTGAGCAAAAATGCTGAATGCTCACAGAGTCTATTGCTCTTCCAAAATGTGTTCCTCACATACGAGATGGTGCTGTTGGAAACAAGAGTCTTTTCTGTATAAAGACTTGCTTTTCTGTGTGGCCACATTCTAATGTCCTACTCCTTGCCTGCAGAGCTCGGAAGGAGTTCAGCTGTGCCTTGCTAAACCTTCAGTGGCAGATAGTTATATTTTCCCATGGAGAGACTTATTTACACTGTAAAAGTGTTCCAAAGGAATACTGGATGGTACAGTGAAAGCTGATGAGGAGCTCAGTTAAGTTGTTGGAAGCATCTCAAGGCCCAGATGGACACAGCTAAACAAATGTGAATGTTACCAGATCCGCATTTACAGGAGGAGCACTTCAGGCGCTCCTGGAACATCGCCACTTGCTCCTGAAATAGGGCCCTGCTGGAGGGCTGAAATAGCTGCCCTGTGCTGTGCCAAGTGTGGGTCAGCTGTGCCAGTGGCTCTGGTGTGCCCCCGGGATCCCCTCCTGTGCTGTTGGTGGGCAGTACGGAGGTGAGGGGACACGCAGGGCCAACCAGGCTGCAGGAGCCTGGTCGTGTCAGCACAGAGCTGAGTGACAAGGCAGCACCCCTTTGTGCTCCCAGGGTACTGAATTAGCTGGTCTAAGGCTAGAGGCTCCTTCCTGTTTTGTTTGACCTTGTGGTTAGCATCAAAACAAAGTTATTAATTTCACTATTACCAAAGAAAGCCTCAGCACTGCTTTTCATATGGTTGTGCCAAATAGTGTTTACTTCCCTCTGGTATTGGGATACAAGACAAAATTTACACATCCTTTGAAAATGAAAACCTAGTTTCCCTACCAGCAAAGAGCTTTTCTTTTGACCCCAGTCAAAGTAACCTCTTCTGGAAACATTGGAGCCTTACAGAATAGACGCCTAGTAAAAAATTAAGATAGCTGCAGGACGAAAGAGTGGAAAAAAATAGAAGTAAATTTTATAACTCCTTTTCCCTTTCCCAGCTCCTTGATATAAATAGAGTGCTGCTATCTTCTCCACACTTTTCCCTTTTCGACATGAGCAGCCAGTGAAATGACAACATGTTTCTTTCTGCCAGTTCCTACTTTTGCTTCCTCAGCTGGGCTTCATGTGAAGTAGCTGCTGCCTGAAACAAAACCACAGGGTATTCAGAGGGCTGTATATAGGGCAGTCAGGATTTACAGCTAAGCACAAGCTGCCTGCAGAAGTCATCCTGGTTGAAGGATAAGTGCCTTTTTATTTGATCAGGGATCACGGGTTACCTGTGCAGCCTTTTGTGAATAAGCAGTTTGGAGAATTTTCCAGATGAAAAAGGTGTTTAGAAATGGAGTTACTAGACAGGAGAGGTAGAGTAGAAAGTGAGATGAGAACTAATGGCACCTTGTCTGTTATTTATTCACAGATTTACTTTGCCCACACTGCCTTGAAGTGGATAGAACGAGCTAATCTGGATGGTTCAGATCGTGAAAAGGTTATTCATGGAGCCATGGATACACCCGAAGGCCTTGCTGTGGACTGGATTAACCGTAAATTGTACTGGACAGACAGAGGGTACATGCTCCACAGTGCATTTATGTTGAAGCATGCCATAAAATGTTTGGAATAAATGACTGGTGATACAGAAATAGCTGAGATATCACTCTAATTCAGTAGTGCTTCACATTCTGATTGGGTGCTTTTAGTCTCAAGTATATACAGTTGGAAGGTTCTTTAAAACTGAAATGCTGGAAGTTCACTTGCAGTCTGCTACTGTATTTTTATCTTTGTCTTTCCAAGAAGCAAGGGTTTAGATTCAGCTGCAAGGAATCTAAAGCATGTACTGCATATATACATATATGTATGTGCACATGTGCATGTGAATATATTTCCTTATGCTCTTCTTCATATACATATGCTCTGTGTGTGTATATAGGTATATTTTTGTATATACATATATACATATAAAAAAGAATATTACTGTACTGAGTACATCTTGGGGCAGAAGTCAGTGTTATTGACAGCTTGAATCATGTTATTGGAGAGTCTTTGTCAATTATCTCTGATAAAAGAAGAATGACTGCTGCCAGACAATGTGACCACCTTTCAGCTGACACCTAACCTTATAAGCAGAGGGAAACCAAACTGACCTTTGATGAAAAGGCAGTTTCAGATCACAACAGATAATGAAGACTCCTTGAAGAGTGGTCATGAACTTTTGATATGATCCATAATTCATTAGTCAATAAAAACTAATTTTGAGTGTTTAGATCACCCTCCTTCTTCATTTTAAATATTCTGCTAGTCCGCTTCCCTGCTTTTAGGTACAATATTGTTACATGATTGAGCTGCTGTAGAAATATGCCAGTGTTTCTTGTGAAATGGGAGATTATGGTGCTTGTCTCCATAAGACAGGAGTTCAGGGAGAATATGAGAATTTGAACCTGCAACTTCCTTCTCACCCACTGCATTTACCTGTTTGTATTTCATATTTGCAAGAATATATTTCTCCTTCCATCTCTGTGGGGCTTTTCTTTGAAGCTTCAAAGAGGCATGGAAGGCTCTAGGCTTGCTTGCAGGTAGAGGCTGATATTTATCTGGCAAGGTAAATACTCCAGCAGTAAAATCGGTTTTCTGGAAAAAAGGTCAATTGAAAGATTGGCAATGTAGATTCTATACTTCACCTGGCCACAAATTTCATGAGTGATCTTAAGAAACTTAGCCTCATTCTTTCCTGCAAAAATAGATGTAATATGTAAAATGCAGATTTATGCATAGATGTAAGTAGATGTAAAATGACCACTGATTTCTGGATGAAAAATGCTATGTAAAAGTACTATTTAAAAAAAAATTCTTTATACATTTGGTAATGGTATTCAGTTAGGAGCTGATTTTCCTCCTGACTCGTTTTAAAGCTAGCATTTATCTATTAATGATCATACTTGCAATTCATTATTCACCCAAAGCAGGAAAACTTTGCTATGAAGCAGCAGGTATTTTATCATCATGCCCTGGACCAGATAATGAAGCTGTAACATGAATTACTTGTTGATAAAACAACTAGACATCCCACAGCAGCAGGATTACTTCCTGTCACTATGAAATGATTTACTACAGCTCAACTAAAGCAATGCAAAAATCTCAGTACATTCAGCACAAGAAGGTAATTAAAAAGATAGCAGGGAGGACCTAACAGTGCTCTGTGTATTGCAGGAAGGTGTGCATTGAAAGGAGCAACCTGAATGGAATGCAAAGAAAAATGATCATCTGGGAGGATCTCTCCCAGCCTCGAGGGATTGCCATTCACCCATTTGCCAAGTAAGGAGTGATAATCACAGTAAAACATGTAATCCTTGTGGATGATATTTAAAAATGAGCTTGCAAACCTTGCCTTTTTGGCAGTCAAAATATGCATTAGCCTCATGCTAGGTTAGTCATTGCCTTGCAGAGCTGTGTGAACTGTAATGTTTTATTGCAGGGTTTCTTTCATGGGTTGGGACATGTCCATTTCTCATATAGATTTTAGAAGAAAGTAATTGGAGCATTAATGATACTGTATGCAGTTCAAGCTAAAGAAAAGCATGAGCAACTGAGGTCACTGACAGCTGTACGTACCACCTGACAAATTTTCACAGTTCCATATGTAGTAGTGTGAAGAAGGTAATCACTTTTAACCAGTAGTGTTTTCAAAAGTGCCCCTTTTTTTTGGTCCATGTTTCAGTTTCAGAGGAAACTAAACCTAATTTACTGTTCTGGAGATTTGTTGTTTTAAATGCACCTTATATCTTCTTAACTAGTGTTGAAATGATCCCAGGTGTTTAAACTCTTGATCAAATTCTGGCTATTTCAATCAATGGCAAAGTCCCACAGATTTTAGTCAATATGATTGTGGTGGGAGCATTTTTAATCTGGTCCTTTAAATTTTGTTTTGATGCTCATATCCTGCCATAAATAAGTAGTGATGAATCAGAAAGAAGCAGGTTTGGAGAGGGTGTTTTGCTAACTTGCTTCTGCCCATAAAAGACCTGAAAGAATCTTTCAGTAGAGGTTAAATGCTATAGAGACATTTTGCAGGAAAACTTTGAAGAAAGGTAGGTTCTGCCAGATTATTTATTAGAATTATTGGTAGAGGCAAAGTGTGGAAGGGGAAAGGGAGGAAGAAACATCATTAAAACCTTTATTTTCAGAAAGTTAATGGTGAAAGGATGAACAGACATTATGGCAATGTCCGTACTTGTAAATATTAAAGAGACATTTTCAAGAGCTCTAATTGTGTTTCACAATTAGACCTCTTGAAAATACTGATCCCTGCATTAGTTAGAGCAAAACTGCTTGTGTAACTATAGGTAAGGGAATCCCTGGGTTATTTCAGTACACCTGACAGAGGTAACTGATGCCTGGGGAGATGAGCCCAAACTTCAGACATTATTTGCAAATGTAGTGATCTCCATTTTGAGTTGCCTTCTAGCACTGTCTGTTCATTGAAAACTGCTAAACACTCAGTGAGTAATACACAGGACCCTAGAGGGAGACCCTGAGAATCATGATTTTATTAAAGGAAGGAAGGTTCTGGACCTGATATTGGTGTACTTTTTAAAACAACCTGCCTACTCTTGCTTGTTTTCCATGGGTAATGGGTAATTTTGGTTTCATTTATTGTTGTACCCCTGTTTAAACAAGGGTCTGGCTAATGCACTGTTTTCTGTTGTCTGGGTTTGCTAAACCACCACTAGCTGTCATATGGAAAATCAAAAAAATCAAAAAGCAGATATGAAGAGCTGTGGCAGTTAACATAGTCAGGAGTTGTTTTCCAAAGGTTTCATGCCAGTGAACAGAGAGAGGATTCTGCATAAGTCCCAGTGCAATCACCTGGAGTCTTGTGGCAAATGTGAAAAGATCAGCAGCCAATATGTTTGCTTGAAGCATGCACTTTTTCTCCTGTGAGTCAGGGCTGTATTGCTCTGATCTGACCTTTCTGCTTTGAAAGAACTCCATGGAGAGGAGGACAAACATTTACCTACTGACTTTCTGTATTCATTTTGTTTTCTGAAGGAGATTATTCTGGACTGACATGGGGGCCAGCCCGCGGATTGACAGCTCTTCATTGGAAGGCTTAGATCGCCAGGTCGTGGCCAGCACTGGCCTGGTGTGGCCCAGTGGAATAGCTCTCGACTACTTGGCTGACAAGTTGTACTGGTGTGATGCCAAACAGGCCCTGGTTGAGAGTGCAAACCTGGATGGTTCTGGTCGTCGAATTCTTGCACAGAATGATGTAGGTGAGGCTTTGGGGTTGATAATTGCCTACTGCTGCTTGTCCATGTGTGTGTGCATCTGTGTTTGTGTACGACAACTACTGGCCAGCTGCTGTGCTATATATCCCATGCCATCTTGAGGTTAAGTAGCACTTAAGTTCTTCATTCTGTTACCCAGCTGACTTTTATTCATTTTAGCAAAAGCATGTCTTTCTAACACTCTCTGCTTTTATTAATGAGTCACTTTACATTGCACAGAGAACTTCTCTGTCTTCACGGAGAAATGGAAAGAATAAAAGAATTAAAAATGTGGTTTGCTTTTCCCATGCATGGCTTCTTAGTTTAATTCAGGTTTTGCTGTGTTTATTGCACCAGTGAGTTATACTGATGTAAGAAGAAAGGGAATTAATCTGGGTCGTTAAGGTCCTTGAGCAGCAAACCTGTTTCTGCAATGTTGAACACTGGAAGGATTCTAAACACATAATAGATACCAAATGAAAAATGATTTTACAATATGCTGGTAGTTTTTACGCCTAAGACTTGTACAGCTTGACACAAAACTCTGTTGTGCTGGAGCAAGAGAACAGAGGTGTTAGCAACAAGGAACTGATGATGTACCACACCTAAAGTAAAATACATGTTTAAGAATCTCGTACACGGCAAATTAGTTTCTGGAGAGGACAATTCCTTTTGATCATGGGGGCCGTTTTGTAGGTGTGGATACAAAACATGGGCAGAGTGAGGACTCACAGCCCAATACCATGACTGCCGTGGGTAACTTTATGGTTACTCTGTTGAGCAACCTCTGTTTCAGTCTGTGCTCTGGGAAGGCTTGTGTTCATCACCTAAGCCAAATACCCTCCCAGTCCTTCGGAGGTGAGTGGGGTGAGGTCCTGGAGAAATCAGTGCTCTCCAGTTTATAAGACATCAAAAGGCCCAAGAAGAGAGACTTTCCAGGCTTCTTCTCTCTTCCCATACTGCATATATTCTACCGTATGCTCCACCTTGCAGCAGATCTGCAGAGGAGGACCTTGAAGTCTGATCAAAGTTTCATTTTGTTTCTCCACAAGGAGTAAGACAGTGTCTTACAGGGAGAGAACAGAGAAGGAGAGCTAGGAGCACTATAGAAGTATGGACTATGGGAAAGGAGCAGTGATATGGCTGTTTAGAGGTCAGGGAAAAGGATATCAGCATCTGTATGCAAGGAAGTGAAAGATATGAAGACCTGTAGGGGTATGAATTTAGAGAAGCATGTCCTGATCATTTGCTAATGCTGTTAGTGAAGACTGGAATTCAGTTTTTGTCCTTGAACAGCTGTACACTGGAGGACGGGAAAGTGGCACCTCTTTATAGGTGTGCTGCTGTGACCTGAATTTTTATTACAGCAGCTCCCTCTAGTGCCCCTGTACTGAGAGTTCATTCAGTAGAATGCATTCAAAATAGGTAAATGATTGCTGGTCTTCCACCTAGCCCTGTTTTCAGCTGTAAGTATAACAGCCCCTAATAACCTGCCCGAGGCAACACAGAACACAACCATCTCTTTTGTTTGTGCAGTGGTCGCATTTGCACTGTTCCTGCTATCTCCATTGACTGACACTATGCTTCTGATTTTAATCCTTAATGTATTCCCAAAATAAGAGGTTAATAAACTGCTGGTCAAAGCAGGGTTCTGTTTGTGCATAGTGCAAACTACAGATCCTACAATTGTGAGGAAATGTTTGAGTGGGGACAGTATCTAGATCTTGGTCTCATTGTTCAAATTTAATGGGAAGAAAAGGTAGGAACCAAGATCCGTGATTAAGCATGGGTCAGTGGAGATAGTGAGGTGCCAACAGTACACTCTTCAACTTAACACTAAAGAACACTTAAACAGTGCCTTAGAAATCTTTTGTAAAGGATTGTTTTTTTCAGTTTATTTATGAGGTGAATTTAAGATATATCAACCCATACTCCTTCCCCAGGATTCTAATTGTTATCTGTATTGGTTATCTGATGTTTTGTTTTCTTGTTCGCTTGCCTTTGATTTTTTTTTTTTTTTTAAAGCTAATACATGTTGGGACCCAAATTTCATTACCAAAATTAAACATCACCTATTTGAGGTCTATATCAAGAAGCAAAAGCACAGATCATAAAAAACACGTACTTAAAAAACATACCTTTCAGAGGGACCCAGACTGCAGAGGTAGAATGCAGTGCACCCGAGGCCCTAAGGACCACAACAAAGCAAACCTGCTTCAGCCAGGACGCATCCACTCCGAAGCCAGGTGTACATCCATGGAAGAACAGCATGTGTTCTTACCTTCCATTGCAAAAAGCTTGCCCAAAGACTATCTTGAAGGAAGGAGATTTCTGAGTGTATAGAAAAAAATGGATAGTCCATATGGACTAATGACAATTTTCTACCATGAGAGACTAGAAAGAGTCAGAATCATTTTGTAAAGATCTTTATGTCCACCATTATTTATATGAAATTGTCCTTTGGATTCTGAATTGCTGAGCTTATCTCTGTAAGTCAAACTACAGATCTGAATTTTCCTAGTGTAGATAATGTTGTGCTACCAAAGAAAAGTTCCTGTGCTCTGAACTTGGGGTGGAATTTCTTGCAGCTACTCTTAGTCCTGTAATTGTTAGGTGCCTGGTTGAAGCTGATGTCTAGGATCCTGTTGTCATCAGTGAAAAGAGAGGAAGTTATCAGGATGACTTATTGCCTCCTGTGGTTTATGTTAGCTGGCTATATGCCCCCCTGCACTGCACTTGTGTGTATTTTGGCACTTTCAGAAGCCACACGGTGGCTTTGGGGCCCTACCAGGAGTCAGTGGCTGCAGTGTCTGTAGCTCCCAGGCTGCCCCGTGCCAGGATGCTTATGCAGGATGACACATGCTGTGAGGTCCTTTCCTCCTTGTTATGTGAAGACTGCAAAAGGGGCTGTGTACCTCAGCAGCTCTCTGCCAGGCCACTTAGTGGCAATGGAGGGAGGTACCCTGGTTCTGAAAGGCTGGTCCCAATGCTGCCTTGAGAAATGATGATGTGTGAGGTAGAAGCATCTTGTGAACTAGATCTGGTTGGAAGTCACCAGAAGTATAGAGCATGTGCTGAGCCAGGCAAGTGTCACAGCCTCCTTTGCTAAGAGCACAGGTAACATGTGCCTGTGGTCCATTATTCACGGGCACTTATCCTCCTCCAGGGGAAACCAAAGTGGAGCACTGGCTATGGCTAGGACCCTGTATTTGAAGTTGATCTATATGTAGATAATGCTTTCCTTTACAGGGCCTCTTGTGTATGTTCTACAGGTGTGGAAATGATAAACCCAATGTCTTTGTAGGCCACCCTTTTGCCATAGTGGTGTTTGAGGACCACCTGTGGGTTTCTGACTGGGCTAGGCCTTCCCTAGTGAGGGTGGACAAGAAGACCGGCCAAAACAGGGTACGTCTGCGAGGCAGCATGCTGAGACCCTCATCAGTGGTTGTAGTTCATCCTTTGGCGAAACCAGGTACACTGCAAAAATTAAGCAGTCATTTCCTTCCAGCCTCCTCTTGTTCACTGATATCAGTAGAATAGATTCCCTTGGGTCGAGGATTATCTTCTCAGAAATAGGCTCTTTAAAAAGCCTTGCATAGTCAGACTGGCATTTATTGAAAGCGTCATCTGGGCATGTGTCCCAGGAATGCTGACAGATTTATGTTCATGCCCAAGAATAGATGCTGATCAATTGCGATGAGGCTACCACAGTCTTTTAATTCCTATTTATCCTAGTCTATTAGCACCCCACACGCACCAAAATAACAAATGACATGGGGAAAGATTTTGTGAGATTTATTCGTTTTTGATCAAATAATTAGATTTTTTGTTGGGAACAGTCTCCCTGTAAGCAGAAAAGAGTAGTTCAATAGACCAGGATTGAAAGAAGGTGATAACAGGTTCCTTATGTCCTTGAAATATTAGGACTCTAAATATTAAAGGAGAAACAATAAAGGAAATTTAAAAAATGTGGTACATGAATTCGATACAGACTACATGAATCTCTTTTCCTGACAGGGCCTAGGTGTTAATATCTATGCTTTACTATACACATTTGTTGTTACATAAAAAACAAAATAAAATAAAATTCTAGTTTTTCTCAGTCATTAATCTTTTTCCAACTGCTTAAACTCTGCATGCCTAAACGGAGATGTTGACTGAAGAAGCAGCTTGTTAATTTTTCTGTTTTTCTTCATCAGGGGCAAATCCTTGCCTTTATAAGAATGGAGGCTGTGATCAGATCTGTGAAAACAGTTTTGGAATTGTTCACTGCAAGTGCCATCCAGGATATGGGAAAACTCAAGATGGAAAATCCTGTCATGCTCTGGATTCTTCCAACTCAACAGGTACAGTCCTCCAGTTCCCAAAAAGATCCCCCCTCAAACCCTTGAGGAGTCTGACAGGTAGCACTGGAAAAATTCACCTTGCTGTAACGTAAGGAATGACCGTTTCTCTGAAGAATGAAAACACTGGAATGTAGTCCTTGGGACAACAAGACAACAGTCTGACCACTGCAATTTTTTCCTTGGCATTTTAGCAGTGAAAAAGGAGTGTGCAATGCTGACAAGTATTGTGAGCAATGGGTCATATTTCTTTTTTGCATTTGAGAAAAGTCACCGCTTTTAGGAATAATTTGGTGTCAGAAACAGGTTAGTCTGGAAGGATTCTGATGTTTATTTTGAAAGGAAACCACCATGTTTACTGGAAAGTAGACAAGTACTTGAAAATCAGAAGGCTATTTCAGTAGATTTAAATAGTCCATGTCACTTTTTCTTGTCTTTTTCAGGAAGTGTCTCTGTGCACAAGGAGGTAATGCCAGTGCCACCACCAGAGACTGTGCTCCAGAGCACACAGAGCACTGGGATTTTTAAGGATGCAGACAATGGGGAAAAGCAGCAAATAATTTTTTTTATGGCTGAAATCATGGTATCAGGTAGAGTCTGATGGTTATCTTCCTTATGCTTATTCTGAGGCTCTGAACTGGTTTATAAAGCAGAAAGAAATCATAGACCTTAAAGAAAGGAAGGTTCATTGTTGAGATTGGTAGTATTCATACTCTTAATCTTCTAACAAGAATTTGGGTCTGTGCAATTATTCCAGGTAGGACTGCTTTTTGTCTGTATCTATAGTCCTTGGCTATATCAACAAAAATTGGTGATATTATTCTGGTCTAGAGAACAAACACTTCTAATTTGGAACACTTGAGAAAGTCTCTCCCTTAGGTTTTTAGGTATATTGCAATCTTTTAAAAAAGTTAAAATAAACCCATTGAATTTTACATATCTTTGATGACACTAGATCATTAAATTTTGCAATAGATTTTAAACAAAATATTCAGAAATCCTGATCCTATATGACATGTCAACTCCATATAGACAAAGAGAACCACTGCAGTGATTGTATCGGCTTGTCAGTACTAATCACGGAGAGCTAAGTTTCAAACTTTGACTATATGTTCTGATTTTCTTAGTTTTTTTTTTTTTTCCTGTAATAAAGATATACACTACCTCCTTTGATATTTCCAAATACATCCAGTGTTTTATTTGTTTGTTTGTTTTGCTTACGCTATAGATGAAGATGACTGCACTGCACTAGAATGTTATGTCAATGCAGAGTGTGTTTTGCTGGAAGATGGTGCTATGTGCCAGTGTTTGAAAGGATTTACCAGGAAGGGGAAGTCATGCTATGGTAAAAATAACATTATTATAACTTCTGAAAAATTGTGGATTGTGGGGGAGGAAGCAAATTTATCTCCTTTCACATTGGCAGCCCTGCTGTGCAAGGCATCAGAGAAAGGTCAATAGTATGAAAGGGATGATGAGCAGAGAGCATGTGAGATGAAATGGCTAATTATCACATGCCTTTTTTCCCCTTCGAGCCATGAGTGTTAATATTAATCCTATTAATATTAACAAGCAATAGCAGGGATAATAGAAGTATAATGTATTTATTTGTAAAAATTGACTAATTATAAAAGCTCAGTCCATACACATGATAGCTAATGTATAATTTAGATATAAGGAATCGATTCAAAATTAGTATTCCTGATGTAACATTTATATAAAAGTGTTGCTCTAGTTTCTTTCTAGCACTAGAAAAGGACTCTAACAGCCATGCAAAACTCTAACAGCCATTGCTCAAGGTGGTCTTTAAGTTTTTGAACTTATTTGCAACATAAATGGAAGAACTGTTTTGCTCTCACAAAGGTCAAGAGAGAAAGGTGTTAGAAACAGAAAGAAAATAATTTAGTAGCTAAGCATGAAGACTCAGAAGAATCTACGTTACTATGGAAAGGGAAAAAAAATTGTAAGCTGAAACAAGCATATATATTTTTTTCACCATAGTACTTTTTCTTTCTTTAAGCCTATGTGTTTTTTCATAAAACAAAGTTTCTAAGTGCTCTTAGAGGTCTTTTCCAACTTAAGAGATTCTATGATTCTATAACATAAAGTTATTTTTGGATCAGATCATTTCCTCTGGACAGGTTTTTATTAAGCAAATGGTATTTGTGATCTCCAGCTGATTGTACAGGGTTGACTTTCTTGGATTTAAAACACCCCCATCAAATTTCATACCAAAAAAGACCACAAAGTCCTTCTCTTCCCATTTGCTTCCCATGCACAAATGCCAAGTGACAACACAGTCTGAGGGAGGTCCATGGCACAGATGTTTCAGTTTATTGATTGAGGTGATGGTTTCCTGACCGCGGTGTCCTGTCCCTTGCTCTGCCCCACAGACGTTGACGAGTGCGCTGCGCACACGGACCGCTGCAATCGGAGCGTGTCAGACTGCATCAACACAGAGGGGGGACACGTCTGTAAATGCCTGGAGGGCTACACTGGAGATGGAGTCCATTGCTACGGTATGGGCCTCTGTGAGGGCTCTGCTTGCCCTGGAAGGCTGAGACATTCCTGCCTTTGTGATTCCTTCCTCCCTGTTTGAAGTGTGGTAACCTCAGCAACTGATCAATATGCAAAGCCTGTAGTTGTCAGTGAATATCTCCTCTCAGTGTTTGCACTCTTTTTAGTGGCTATAGAAGGAGAGAGAGGAAGAGTGAAGGGGAGGAGGGAAGTGGAGGTGAAGCAGTAGAGCTTTATTGGAAATCGTTGCCATGAATATAAACGAAAGCAGGTATTGAGTGTGTCATAATACTCATCAAATAATTCCAGGTCTGTTTAATAGGCATGAGGTTCAAGGTGTGACACTGACAACTTGAGTACATTTAGAGTCTTGTTAATAATCAGACCCACTGATTTTCCCATCCAGCTCTAATGCCAGGTCTTTAGTTCATTCCCTACGTCTCTTAAATTCTTAATCCATTTTAGTGGTAAATATGAACAGGAAGCTTTTTCTCTCCAGTATTTGACTAGCACACAGTTTGTTCAGAGCTTTATGAGAGTCTTGCCTTCTCTTTTGTCCTTTTCTTTCCCTTTTTTCCTTTATAGCCTAATTCAAAGCCCATTAAGTTTGAACTAATTCCTACATAGTCTTTACTGGACTCAGTTCTTCAACACTGATTAGGATGACTGAAAAATTAAGAACAATATTATTATGGGTAGAGTGTGGAAAGTATCAGAGGCAGAAGAATCAAGAAAACCTTTTGCCTGCAGGGGTCAGAGACAGAGCTCATGTCTTTGAGGGTGTTTGGAAGTGCAGATGGAAGTGCACACAGAAGTGACAAGGTCCTCTTGCTGACCCAGCAGAACCTAGAAGGCAAGTCCCCAAGCAGCTCTGGTCTCTCACTTACCGCTATACTGTGGTATAGTTGTCCAGGATGCAATAACTTCCACTGTTATTGAAAAACAGTCTATTATCTTCCTGAAGTCTTTAAGTCCAGAAAATAGATTCTCAGCATTTTATAAATGATGCAGTATTACTAAGATGTAAACATAACTAAAACGAATTTTGTGTTTGATGACTTGAAATGTACTATGAAAACCAGAAACTGGTAAGTGATTTTGTGCTTCAGTTGTAAGCGCCTGGACGCATGCACAGTGTAGTGTCTGGGAATGTGATGGTACATCCAGTGATAACACATAACAAGTTCATTTTGTGTTGGTGAAATGGCATTTGTTGAAAATTGCTGCAGCCGTTGTGTTCTCCTCCTGCTTTTTTTTCCTTTTTAAAGTGCTCTGAATTTTCTATACTGTTTTGATCCAGATCCTGTTAATTTTACTGTAGAAAAATTCCAAGCAGTTTAAGCAATCACTTCACAAAAATTGGGGTAGCAGATCTGTGATTCCCCAAAGTAGATCCGGCACATGTGTTCTGCTGAGAGTTCATAAAATGAATCAGAGACTCCCAAACTCTGCTATGTGAACCAAAGCTTTCACCTTTGAGGGGAGTGCTTTGGCAACTTAGCAACGTGCAGGTGGGCAGCCTGGCAGATGCTGCTGCCGTGGGCTTTGCAGAGAGGGTGTGGAGGCAGGAGGAGGGTGTGCAGCAGACTAGGGGTGAGAGATGTATATGAACTTAACATGGGCTCTGAGCCTGAAAACTCTTGTAGTCAGGGAGCCTCTTCACAGTCATTCAAAGCCTCACTCAGTGAAGTGGTTACACAAACTGAATAAACCTGTAGGTTTCTAGACACTTTTCTTCTGCCTAAACTCTTTGTTAGGCTGAACTAGGTGGGTGGTACTGGGGTGGGCAGCTCCCCACTCCCAAATCCTTCTGCTGTGTTACTGCAAGAATGCCAACATATGGATCCAGGCTGCAAGCTATGACTAGCAATGCCAGGAGAATACATCTGGTACAAGTAAATCTCCTCTTCAACTCTGCTGTACTTGTTACATTTCATGGGGAAGCCTTTCTCTCCTTCTCCCTGTGGAAAGTTTTTGCAGCAGCACAGCATGCTCTTGCTATAGAAAGTATGCTGGTTGCTTTTCCATTAGGCTTTCCATGAAGGCATATTTGCAGAGGGAGAGGTCTTTGGTGTTTTTCCCCCCACTGCCTGGGGAGGTCAGTGCTGCGACTGCTGCCCTTTTAACCGATGCTCTGAGGCATTTCACTCTTCTAACTGCAGACTGTTTGGGTGACAGATATTGATGAGTGCAAGACGGGGTCCCACACCTGTGGAGAGAACATGACCTGCACAAATACAGAAGGAAGCTTCACTTGCTCGTGTGCTGATCATGCTTCTGGAACTGGCATCGCCTGCAGTGAGTAAACGGAGTGAGCAAATAAAATGAAGTGGCCCTAAATTAAGAGCTGTGTCCTTGGATTAAGTGTTACACCTGGAAACTAAAGGATCCCTGTGTAGTAATATCTTGACCAGCTTGTGGATCCATTTAGCATTGCCTTTAGGATGCTGTTTTGTGGTGGACTGAGGAGAACAGATCCAACTTTAGTTAGGAAATATCTACATTAAGGTTCAATGTAAATTTTTACTGTCTAAATGTAACAATCAATCTATCAAATGCCATTTACAATCAACAGCAGAAGTAAATGCTCCTTGGAAATAACACTTTTTGAGGATAATTTCAGTCTGTGCCATTTTTCAAACTCCCAGTGCCTTCTGTTACTCTGCAGAAGGCTAGCACAGGAAATGCACATGATTTAAGTGCCATTTGATTCCTCAGTATAAGCTTGTCTTTCAGTTCCAGTCACTAATTGCTCAAAAGGAGTCTGAAACTCCTTAGAAAAATCTGATTACCAATTTACCGAAGGGAACTGCTAAAGGTTCAGCTCTAGTGACTATTTGACCCTCTTTTTAGTGCCTCAATGTGGTAGCAGCATTCTCTGAAAATGTGAGTGACTCATTCTTTTACTCTGTGTCAGCCCTCTTGGTCAGGGTGAATTTTACTCCAGATTGAGTGACTTTCTGATGATGGAGGGACATTGTGTGATTGGCAAAGAGCTGTTTCTTCAGAAAAGCAAGGAAATGATGGCTTTCTTAAACAGAACACCTATCAGGATTCCCACTCCCATTTCAGTCACTTAATCTTTCAGTCGTTTCAGGTGTCACTCAAAAATGATGATTTTAAATGATGTATGACTTGAAAGTAATGTTTCCTAGGTCCCTCATCTGTCAGTCTGACCCATGTCTTTATAGATGTTAACACACTGTTTTAGTTCTTTGCCTAATAAGCTCTTTTAGTAAGATGAAATTTTCTTTGCTGAATGCACGCACACCTGGGGTTCACTATAATCACTCATCCCTTTCCATTCAGGCTCTTTGCCATGGCAGTTCTCCTGAAAATGAAATTTTAAAATCCAAATGTCATTGAAGGTCACGTTGCAATAAAGCTGGTGTGAATCATAGAACTGACTCCATAATTGTATGAGAATGGTTAGGCGTGTCTCTGCTATTCCACACTGCCAGAAATTCTTTGCCATGTAACTGTTCTGTTCTGACCCATAGATTTGTTGTAGCATCAAAGTAGCCGTGAAAACTCTCCTTTTCTGTAAGGGCATGTCTGCACTGTGGTCGTGCTGTGCAGAGATATTAGTGCTACTTTTAAAACTAGCTAGTTTGGATAGGTGTGTCGGTGGCAGCATGTGTGATTCAGAGCAGGCTGCAGAACCTTTTGGCAGAACCATAGCGCTCCCTGCTCCCCCAGTGATGCTGTTATCTGTACCTGAGCTAGCCTGAAATAGTAAAAATCTGATCTGCCCTCACACAGAGATGCAATTAACTGGATGGCAGCAGAGTAGAAACAATCTGCATAACAATGACAAGTTGCTTGTGAAAGCTTCTGAGTCTGAGATCCAAGTGCACGAAATACAGTCACCCTTCACCTCTACCTCTCACTCTGGTAATTTATGCATGGTCGAGATTTACTGTATGCCAAAGCTGCATAAGTTGCAAAAATAATTTCAGAGTAAGCACCCAGACAGTTGGTGCAGTTTTTCTCCAGAGCTGGGCTCACACATCTAAATACAGAGAACTCAGTCAATCACTGTAGGTCTTTCACTGTAAATCTAAAATCAAGCATATTTAGTAATTTGATCTAAATTTCTGCTTGCATAGATTTGAGAACAACATAAGAAAATAGGTAAAACACAAGTAATTTTTTAAAAATTAGATATTTGTACCTTGAAGTTCTGGAACTCTTTTGTAAGATTATTTTGCCAGTGAGGTCAAAAGTTTGAGATGTTCTCATGAAACCCTCTGTTTCAGAATCTACTGTTCCCCCAGCTTCTGTCAGCAATGAATACACTACAAACGGTGTGCAAAGTGATATTGTAGGATGTCCTCCTTCCTACGAGTCATACTGCCTCCATGGTGGAGTGTGCAATTATGTTTCTGATCTACAAGACTATGCCTGCAAGTAAGTACAGAAATTTGTGTTTCCTCTGCTGAAGAATGGCGCCCTTGGAATGCTACCCTCAGTTAACTGCAGGCAGTGAAGAGTTTGTCCGTGAATGATCTGTTCATCACCCATGTCACTCATTAGCATTCAAATCTCCTCTTTTCTGTAAGTGATCTGTGTAATTTTCTGTGCATGGCCACTCCATTCACACCCATTGCAGTTATATAGTAGGGTTGGATTTGTTCCCTAAGCACTTGATTCTTTTCTTTGGAAATGGGAGGTAAGTTGTTAAATGACTTGAAAGAGGTGCTTGCTCTCTCTCCTGTACATGCCATGCTGACTTGGACCTCCCTGTTGACCTTGCTGTTCCTGTGTAGCATTCACTGGGATGAAAGAGGACCCTGAGGCCAGGAAGCAACCTTCTGGTGTCAGCACCTTCCATTACAGAAAAGCAGAAAAGGATAGGATATAATTGCCCTCTTAAAAGCAGGGAGAGATGCAATGAGGCCTCAAAATTGAGACCTACTTCCCCTGTCAATATTTTTAACCCTGTCAATATTTTCGTGAGGCCTAATTCTGGGTTCCCCAAATGCAGGTAGTGATAAAAACAAGGAGAATTTCATCTCTCCAGAAGTCAGCCTTGGCTTGGTCAATGTGACAACCTAGTCCTATGGAGTAATCATTTCTTCAAAACGTTTAGTGCTGGCACTTAATTGTGTAACGTGATTATATTTGAAGATGTACTCAGAATCTTTCTTCTAAATCCAGCATAAAATCTTTACAATGGGACAAATCCAATGACTGCCTCCTCCCCCGGGTCACAGGTGATAAGTGAGGACCTGTACAGGGGGTGGATGCTGTTCTAAGGTAGGCAAATCTCTCTCTGTGTCTCACGCTTTCCTATTTTGAAATATGAGTGGTGTCCCCTGCCTGCAGACCTCTGTAGCTGTAAGAATATGAAAGGAATGTGTCTCATGTACATATATGGGAACAAAGTCGGTGCTTTGTGCTGTGGATTTCTTGAGCTCAGCAAAGCCCTTGGGCAAAGACATTACAGGAGACAGACTCATAGCATCTTTGGTACTTGTTTTTGAATTTTTAGTGTAACTTTTAGAGGCGTAGTAAACTATCTACTTTCACCTCAGAAGTTCCTTCTCTTGAAATTGAAGAGTCTAAACCTGCAGAACTTTCAAATTGGATCACATTTTTTTTTTTAATTTTATTTGTTAAATGTTAGTGCATAATGAGAATTCAAATGTACTTATTTTCCAGCATTGGAAGTGGAAGCAGTTAACAAATTTAAGAGCAACCATGCTTAGCCATACTGTTGGGGTTTGTGTGTGGGCGTTGCTGGATTCTGTCCCCGCTGAATCCTCACTAGATGGCAGCATTCATTCATGTAGGCTCTAATGCATTGACTACCGAAGGGAAGGAATGGAAAAACGTTATCCAGCAAAAATCACCTACCAAATGTGATTTGTGTTTTAATTAATAAAAGATCTTACAATAGAAAGTAGATCTACCAGCATGTTTGAAATTCATTGTAATTTAACATTAACAAATTAACATTTTTTCTGCCTTCCAGCACACATGCATTCTGAATTGTAACAGAATGGGAGTGCTGGTGCCTCACTTAATAATGAATGCTGATATAATGTTTTCATGGAATTAGGTAAAAGCTGCTTCAGGTCAAATCCTGCTTCTTTTTTCTCATTTGACTAGCTGTTGGAATTGAGTAAAATTAGACCAATTAGAATTGTTGTGAGTTGAGCCTACGTTGCTGAGGAATTGTTATGAACTGACTAGACTTTTCATTTTTTTCCATTTATTATTTATGTGTCTTGCCGTGCCTAGTAAAACTAGGCCAGGATTATTTTTTGATGTATTTCTCACTTTCTAGTAATTTTGATTTAAGGGTTTTGTGCATCGATATTTCTATGTTGGGTTTTGCAATGGTAAAACCAAACAAATAAACAAAAACTGGCTACAGAAGAAGCTTATACTAAAAGTAAGTTTTGAAGATATTTCTAAACATTATGGATGGGATTTTTTAAGCACTTTCATTACTCTCTAATTTGAAAGTAAACATTCAGATTAAAATTTGATTCTCTTAATCAAGTCAGTCCAAAAATATGAGTCAGTTCTGTACTGCCTGCTTTAAAGAAAGGGGAGCTTGCTGTTGGAAGAAGTTAAATGGAAAATCCTGGGGAAACACTAATCACACAGCAGGATTTACAAGATTTAAGAAATTTTTTTTTCTGCTTTTTACCCATAGGAATCTGGTAATGACAACCTCTCTGTATAATTCTATAGGCGATTCGATACCAGTAAAGAAAATAATAGTACCAAAAAAAAAAAAAAGAAACAAAAGAAAAGAAAAAAAAGAAAAATACTTTTAATACTGGATTCTGCAGGTTTTGACAGCATTCCTTTACAATGGTTTTGTTTTCCCCACTGCTAAACTCAACCAGATGTTTCTGTAGCAGCGCTGAGTGGTGAATGAAAGCCCAAGGTGGCTGGAGTGGCGGTCTGTGGCTGTGCCCTGCCGCCCACTGCAGCGTGCCCCTCTTTCCTTGGCAGCTGTGTGACAGGCTACGTGGGGGAGCGCTGCCAGTTCAGTGACCTGGAGTGGTGGGAGCAGCAGCGCGCCGGGCGGGCCAAGGTGCGGAACATGGCCATCACCGCGTGCGCCGCCGCGCTGGCCCTGCTGCTACTGCTGGGCCTCCTGGCTGCCTACTGCCACAGGTACTGCTGACAAACACGGCCAAACATGAGCTGCTCCTCAGCTGATGGGAATTCCTGGTATTTTGCTTTTCCCTGAATAATACAGAAAGTTCTGGCATGTCCCTTGTCCACAGAGCTCACGTCGGGGTTAATGAGCAAACATGTCTGGAGGGAAGAAGAACAGACCTTGTTAGAGCTCAGGAGCATGCCATTTACTTCTTCCTGGGCTTCCCTTCACAGCTCTAGTTGTCTGAAACTGTCATAGTAGAGGCTGGCTCTTCTCTGCTAGCTTTTCAAAGAGTTAGCTTTTGTTTCCCGTTCAGTGTAGAATTCCACCTGAAAGTTTCTTTGCAGTTGAGAAAAGAAGTTTACCTTCCCAAGGCAAACTTACAGAGTGATGCTTCCAGCAGTGAACATGGAAACAGTTTTCCTGTCAGTAGAGACAGTAAAAGCAGGGAAGTGAGTCTAAGCACATCCATTGTAAAAGTACTCCCTGGCATTTTCCATGGCTGTAATGAATTGTGCAGATTTGGGATTCCTCTTGTGGCAAAAAGAATTCCAATGGTCACAATTTAAGAACCCAGTCTGATGTGAAATTAAATGTCATTGGTGTCCCTTAGACCAGAAAGTATTAAGCATTTAAGATAGAGTCTTTTGGCCATGACCTTGGCAGACAGCTGTTCTCAGCAGCTGATTTAAATGCAGAAGTTTTGTTTATGGTTTAGATCAATTTTAAAATTAGACTCTCCTAGACATAAAAAGTCAAGCTACAAAAGAATTCAACCATGTAAGCTAATATTTTTCATTCTTATTTAATGGTTCTTGGCATATTTAGTCCATAAAATTAGGGAAGCTGCAACATTTCTTATTTTCTATTAATTAGTGATAGGGGTCCAGAATTAATGCTAAGTGCAGCCTGGTTTTTTCTCATAACTTGAGGTTCAGATTTTGGTCAGTAGACATATAAAGAACATAAAAAAATGTGAGATTCTTATATTTTTCATATACTTCATATGTTCTCTTATGAAAAATAGACAGAATATGATTTGTTTAAAGGTATGAAGGTATTAAATTTCTTCCCTCCCTCTCTCTTTTGTATTTTTTCACAGATTTATGTTTCTTTCTTGCTTTTGATCAATATAACTATTTACCACAACAAGAGGTTTTCAATTACACACTTGACTGAATCTGAGCTGCAGCAATTACTAGCATAACTAGATCAAAATTAAACCACTGATCTAAAATCCCTATTTAACTGGAGTCTGGGAACCAGTATTTGGGTTGAAATTGCTATACCACTTTTTCAGATAGTCTACTGTATTTCAAAATGTACAGATTAAGTCTCTAATAGCCCTGTTCCTTCCCCTGCAAAATGGAGATGTCTATCTTCTTTTAATTGAAGGAAATGAAGCTGGAGGTCTACACCTGCCAGTTTGAAAATGTGGGAACTGAAGGCCAAGCGTGCTGAAGTGTTGTGTTGGTTTGTTCAATGACTGTTGTCTGCTGAAGAACACTGTGTTACTCTTAATGTTAGTTTTATGCAGTCTGAATATATAGTATTCCAGGTTTCTTATCTTCCTTGGGAAGCAAGGAAACAACTCTTTTCCACAAAAAGACCCCCAAACCTGAATCACAGATTCAACATCAACAATTCCTCCACCTCAACTGGCCAAGGTCACAGAAAACAAAATTTATTTACGTTTTATTTTCATGAAGGGAGCAATACATGATAATTATGCCGTGTGACCTTTCTCAGTTAGTATATAAAAGTTACGTAGAAATAAAAGGAAAGTTTGTAAATAAAAGAAAAATTCCTTTGGTATTTTGGTATTTTCTTTGGTAAATATCTACTAAATTTTATTTAAAATGGATTGAGCAAAAAGATGTTATGACCTCAGACTTCCAGAATTTGAAGACTATAACATTAATTTTGTTACCTGATGTTTAGAAGGGAAAAAATATATGCATGTAAAGTGAATAAAGATGTACTGATTTGGATCTCAAGAGAAGTAAAATGAATTTTTTTGTTTGGGCTTATATAGGCTTTTAATACTGCCTTATAAGTGATTGCTGTTTAGCTGCAAAAATAAGAGTCTTTGAATTTATGGAACTAGTCTCTTAGAGCTGATTATTCATACCTTTTCCAGCTCCAGATTGTACTCTTAGCTTTTCCCCCTAAAGCCAGTTCTGTGGGTCATGAATTTTTCATGGAAGATCTTATTTCCAAAATTTTTGAGACTTTCAGTTTGTTTGCTTCATAGCAACTCCTGAAACTGTTGTTTTGCATAAATGATGCAGATAAATACAAAAGTGACTTTCATAATTGTAGCTACCAATAGTGTACAAATATACAGTCAGATTTTTATTTCTGAGCTTCACCCACAAACACTCTTCATTGCATTGGCTGAAACAAATCTTTGTAAGATAAATGTATTATAAATAGAATAATATAAGAAAATGTAAGGGTCTAGTTAAAATTATGAGGTCTATTGTTCACTCTGATGAATGACCCTTCACAGATGGCACATTTGAACATTGTACACACAAGCATTTGTACACTTCTTGCTGACTTCTTTTTCTGACAAGCTATTTGTTTTAACCACTGTTTAGTTACTTGGAGAGCAAGCCACAAACCAGTGAGAGAAAACAAAACACATATCGTTCTGTGAATACTGATAGAAAAAGGTATGAAAAAAGCAGCATCTGTTCCTCTCAGAACAAAATAATTTGCTTCAGCTTTTGTTCTGTTGCAGAAGTCAGAATCTGTATGAGAAGAATCTCTGTGCAGAAGTGATGAGAGCCACCAGCAGCAGCGCTGACAATGAGAGCGTAACACCTACTGGCAACAAGCCTCTGGTAACTGTTAATGTGGAGTGGAGAGGGAATCAGGAAGGATCAAAGAATGTTAGGGATCCACTTGAGATTATCCATCAAATAATTCACATCTTAAATACATTAAATAACTGCTAGAGTCATCAAGTGCTTTGCTGTGAACCCTAGTTCATCTTACCTCATTGTTATCCCTCAAAGTTCACAGCTGCCTGGATATATTGCAACCATTAGCCAGTGTTATTGTTAGCTTTGAACACAACAGTTGGGGAACTGTGTTCTAAATTGAGGAAATGGCAATGTGATGACATGGCATATCACACAGTTATTTTCACAGGAAAGTATGCCCTCTGTAAAAAAGCCTTCTTGGAAGCCAAGTATTGTGTGTGCTACATGAGATGTTGAACTCTATTTTGAGGCTTGATGAAATTAAATGTCTTGTATTAGAAGCTGCTGCCTTGTAAAGAAAAACAACCAGGATTTTATCAGGCAGCTTGGTAGGATATATAAAGCTCCAGTTTTACACTGGTGTAGGTAAGAATGTTGACACAGTCTGGTTGTACAGGCCTGTGGCTGTTGTCGTTTTTGAAGCTGTATTTAGCCCTATAAAATCTGGTTTAAGGACCTGATTGCACTGCTGGGTGATTGCAGTTGGAACTTGAAGTGGTCTAATGACAAAACTGGCATCTGTGGCTACTTCTGTGCTCAGTCTGAGAATCTTAGAATGGCCTTGCAAATGATCTAGTGAGAGTATCTGGCAGGATTTGTGAGTGGGTAACCACTGAAGCACACTATCAAAAATATCCTGGTAGTACTGAATAGACTTGACCCTGGTTATGGCATATGACCTTAGCTGGTCAACTGCACACTCTTATGCACATTTTATTATCAGCAGTTTTCCTTCAGGTATTGGACAGCAAATGAGCTGAATCACAGCAATGCCATAATTTTTTCACAGCAGAAGTAAAATCCACAGTTTGCAAAATACCTGAGGTTGAGAAAAGCTGAAACGTTTGCTGGGACTGAGAACAGTTCACTGCCTGGGAGTGGTGCTTTAGGAAGCCTGCAGCCCAGCAGCTCTGTCCCACCTCCTGCTGACCTTGCAGTAAATGCTGGTCAGCAGTGACATTTTTGCTGAATATAAGATTACTAAACAGCTAAGCAATGGACTGAATCAACAACAAAAAACCCAAGCCAAAACAACAAAAAACAACAACAAAAAAATCAAGCTTTACATCTATTATACATTTGTGTTACATTTTACTATGCACCAGGAGACACTGAATACATTAATAAAGTAATTTATTGCAATGGCTTGGAAGAGGAAATCACTGACCCTTTGCTAATTACTGGTGCTTACTCAGTAATGGATTGCTGCGGTTTCATGCATGTGATTTTCTCTGTGCTGATGTAGCCATTGATCTTTAAGTTCACCAGGGCTTCATGCATGCATGCACTCAGGTTAGAACATCTAGAGTTGCCAAAAAGCTCTGGGAAGTTGTCCATTTGTACCATTCACCTCAAGTAGGTTACTGGAGAGCTTTATGTAGAAAAAAAGGTTATACTACATCAGGGACAGAAAACTATAGCTGCTCAACTTTTAAGGTTTTTGGGTACTATTGATCTACACAACATTAATGATCTGAACAAAGGACTTCATATTGGGACTGTACCATGTATATGCAGTAACTGTAAGGAGCTCATGAATTTCACTCATTTGGTGGTCCTCACTGCCACTGCTCATTTGTGAGGCTGATGAGAAAGAGTGCAAGGCCTTTCTTGTTCTTGCCTGTCTAGGCCAAGGTAGAGGATAACAAGATTTTGTGCTATTGCATGCATCCAAAGTTAGGTATCAAGATACTGAAACTATACCTACAAATTGTCAAAAGATCATACACTTTACTTCTTTTCTGCCAGGCAAGGGTGCAATTACCTGAGGATACATTTAGCTGAGGGTATTCCTGCATATTTTTTGACATTCATATTAGAGTTCCATAAGCCAGTCCAGGTTAGTCCTGCTGATATGTGAACCTTGGTAAACTTCTGAATGTGCCTCGATTTTGATGCTATTCTTAGACTTTTCATCCACCAAGTGTTTTGCTTTGCATAGTCAAATATATTTTGCAAAACTGTGTGTAGCTGAATCTCCACCCAGGGTCGGTCACATGTGGATTAGCAGCTGTAAGAGCACAGATTTTACATAAATTAACTGATGTCTAAAATAGGTACTCCTGATACATGTATATTCTATCCACATAAATCCACCAGTTATCCACCTGGACCCCTGAATCTGTCAGTCCTACTGTTGGAACATCTTTTTTACAGATGTTTTCTCTTCTTCCCTGTCTCTGCTCTTAAACCTCCCCCCTTTACAGGTTTTTCATCTTAGTGCTTCACATTATTTTCCCCTAGCCCTGTTTTTTTTCTGTTTTCCCCCTGGTCCTTTCAGCATGTTCCCCCAGAGGGTCTCATCGTCAGACTTCTGCTGTCACTGTGGAGTGATGGAACTGCATCCTGCAGGGGATGCTGAGAGCCTGGAGGGGAGGCTTGCTTCCTTTCCTGTGTTTGACACAGTCTCCTGCTGTCTTGGATTCCTGCAGATATCTTTAGTACTTTAAAAATGGTACTCAGCACTACAGAGAGAGTTGATTTTCATGAACTTTTGTCCTTGCCATTGGAAATGTTGATTTGTAAGGCAAGAGAGTTGGTAGTTCTTAGCTAGACTGAGACTGTGTGCTTTCCAAAGAAAGACTGGGGCTGTCATCAATTCAAATGTTTAATTACCTGCAGAGGAAGGGTCATCCCAGAAGCCAGGATGACTTTTTTCCCTGTTCTGTGGTTGGTGTGTGTGGCCCTTTTATTTTGCCTCTTGGGTTTCAGAAAATCAATTCATTTTTTATTAATTTGGGCTCTTCATATTTTGTGCATATTGTATGTATTTGCAGTTTGCGGTTTTTAAGGAGGGTAACAGTTCTCTGGAGACTAAAGCAGTTGATCTAATTGAGTGTGAGACAGCAGATCCTCATCCTACCTGTCCTTCAGAATCTGGTGAGTAGGATGTCCTTCCTTATTAGATCTCTCCTCACTTTGTACCAGGAGGAACAGTGGCTGCTAGAGCAGGCAGAGAAATCCAGATTTTATTTCTGGCAGAACCCATGTTTGTATCGATGTGAAGAGATCATTCAGTCTTTCATTTTGCAGATCAGTCATGAGAAACTACACTACCCTACAACTGTGCTTTCACACAGATCAAGCCAGAGGCTTCTTGCGAGAGAATAATATCAGATGTTTGCATTAATATGGACCTTCAGAGTTTTGCAAGTGAAGTTATGCCCATCATACTGTTGGGGAATTGATATCCCTGGAACAGTACACTTTGACAGTCCTTATTGGTCCAGGCAAGATAACTGGAAAAGTGTGGGGAGTCCAGGTTTCACCCCATGGCAGCAACTGCAGTTCTACTTTTTACGTTAAACAAGGTGTTTGACTGCTTGGGGAGTGTTTGGTGCATAAACAAAGATGAAATGAATGAAGGAGATGTGCCTCTCATCACAGGTCCGAAGGCAGCAGGTGGCACAGAAGCACAGAACAGGCTTCCATGGCCGTCAAATTACCAGCTGAGCTGCTCAGAATTTTAGGAAATTCTGCCTTCTAGGTGAATCTCTTAATTGCTCAGATGGTGAGAACTGATGGGGCAAGAGTAATACCCTTAGACATTTGTTTTTTTTACCATGTATACTTCCTAATTGCAGAAGTTACTAGAGAAGCCAGTTAGCCTCAGACACTTAAAAATATGCTAATACAAATGTTTGAGGATACAAACATCCAGGCATCTTGCAAGATTTTCAAAATTGCCAGTCCTGTCCTTACACATACATTGAGTAGTCACTTTATTCACCAGTAGAAAATGTGCCTCACATTTACTTAGATGCTCTAATATTGGGAACATGTGTAGAAGCTTACTGTCCTGCAAAGGAAGACTGATGTTTCCCATTAGGAGATTCTGTTTTCATTTACACTTTATCAGATGCAGGTATTGGAGCAGAAGTTTCCCATGACAGGTGTCTGATTTTTTCCCTGAAAATTTTAGCAGAAGTGGTTCCACCCTCTTAGACAACAAGATCAGTAAATAATCTGGTATTTTTTTAACATGTTAAAGAAAGTTCTTATGCCATGCCAGTGAATAATTCGAAGATCGTTTGACTTTGAAGGAGAGACTTTAATTTTTCCAGGCAGGTAGTCTTGGCATGCCTTTCTCCATTTTGTATTGAAAGGGAAAACCATGAATTTAGCCTAAGACAAGTAATTTCTTAAAATCTGAAGCAAGTTCTTGGCTTTGCCTGGTTTTTAGTTCTTTTGTCATGTGTTGGTATTGAACCTGATTCTGTGCATTCTTTCATGGCTTTCTTCTCTCAAAGTGGCCACTACATTTCTTTTAGCTTAGCTGCTGTGAATCTTTTCACGTGGTTTTCAGTAACACATATCCATTTTCTCCAGAGGAAGAACAGCCGGTAACATATGACAAGGCAGCAGAGACTTTGGCAGAGGAGGGGAAGGAACAAGGCCACCGAAAAGAGGGTCCTGCTGGTGAGAAATCGCGTCAGTCCACGGGAGCACCGAAGGGCCCTCCCCAGGATCCCTGGAGCATCCACCCCAACCCCCTGCCAGAAAGGGAGCCTTGCAATCTTGCCCCAGCCAGCTTGCTGATGCAGCCAGATTAGAAGCAGTCTATGTTTGAATGGGAAAAGGAGGAAACCAGCAAAGGATGGGAACTCACATGCACTGAAGCAACACTCTTTTTTTCTTTTTTTTTCATTAAAATCTGCTTTAGAAAAATCCCACCATTATTCAGAATGAAACAGAGAAGTCCTTGCCACACCTTGCCTGTCATCTCTGCTTAGAAGAATTGCTGTGAGCAACGTGTTGGCAATGAGTACTCTATAAGTATCACTGCTGCTAACTTCATTAACTGCCTGCTAAAAGGTTACTGAGAGGAAGGCAGTCAAGTGGGTGATTTATCAGTGATAAGCATTTTCCAAGGGAATTTGTTGCAAGTAGTGATCTTTACATACAGAGTCTAGAAACTGCCTAGAAAATGTGACACAAGGACAGCTGCAGAGAAACAGGAGGATAACCCAGAAAAGTTAGTTCAAAATGGATCTTTCTATTAAAATATTCCTTATGGACACTATATGCCTCTCCATAGTGCTGCTGACAGACCATTGTAACTTCCTGGATTTCACCTGAGATGTTCTTGTGTCTAGCAAGCACCAAATAGGACCTTGCATTTCTCAGGTTTTGTGTACTGCAGGATGGTTTGCAGGCACACGTTATTAATGATGGGTAGCATTTGAGGGGAAGGTGATTCCTCTGTTTTCTTCCCAGTCTACCCTGGTCCTTCAGAGCATAACAGGATTATTTCTGGGTTGAGGAAGTGGGTTTGTGTCTGCTTTCAGCCCTGGGGAGAGGCAGGTGCTGGAGCTGTCCTTGTCTTACAGAGGGGTGTCTGGCATCAAAACCTGGTCCGTTATATAGGACTCAGTGTGAGGAAGGAAGTCCAGCCAATTGCTGTTCCAGAAGAACAGGAGGAGGGGGGCAAAAACACAAAAAACCCACCTCAGTTTGGAATGGCTTCCACTCAACTGATTTGTGCTGCCTGTTAAATCTGAGGGAACAACTGGAAAGCTGAACCCATTTTTCTTGTAACTGGATTTCTAGCACCTGTCAGGTTCTTTGCCCGCTTGTAAAGCTCTGCTGTATGCAGAGATGAGGTCAGTTGTTTATTGTGAGATTATCTCAGTTGCTGCTGATAACGCCAAGGTTGTGGGTTCAATCCCTGTGTGGGCCTTTCACTTAAGAGTTGAACTTGATGTTCCCTGTGGGGCCCTTCCATCTTGGAACATTCTGTGATTCTGTGATACCAAGTGATTTTCACCAACTTGTCTTGACTTCCTAAGGCTATTTTCAGAATGTTTTGGAAGACACCTAGACATCAGCTAAATTACTAATAATGATTTTATTATTTGTAGAAGATCTCTCAGTCCTCTGTTTGAAGCCTGCTGTTGTAACCTTTAAACTCTTCTACAGTGCCCACCACTAATGTTCCTTGTAATTCATAAGATGGATAATAGTGACAAATGTTACTAATTTGTGTGTTTACTGTTCTGCTTTTCTGGGTTCTTTTTGAATCCTGCCAGAAATGTATGGAATGTCGTCATTTTTTTTTACCAGCTCTGTAGGCCAATATGGGAAAGAGTATTGAAAGGCTCCTACCTCTTATCCAAAATAGTTCCACATTGGAGTAACTTTGTGAAGTCAGTTTTGTTTTAGGTTGGTGAAACTGTAAGAAAACTGAGTCCAAGTTGTCAGAGTTACAAAAATTTTAATGCTGGTTTTGTAGAGAGTTGTCACTTATTTAATTTCTAAAGTAATTTTTGCTGGTGGTTTTGAATTGTTGGGTCTGTTTTCTAACCACATCAGTTCTGGATTTAGAAAAAACTTGTAAAATATGCATTTCCAGAGCTTAGTTGGAACTATTATCAGTGAAGATTTATTCTCTTGTGTGAATGGTAACGAGGGTGCTTCCACAGAAAGAGAATTGGTTGAGAGGTGTTGGCATACTAAACTGTGTTCAGGAGCAGGCAACAACTGTGTTGAATCATTAGGATTTGGTAGATTTGATTTTCAGTTCAGAATTGTTTAATTTCACTAACACTGTTCAACACATCTAGTTTGGATTCCCTGGTCTTTCAGTTACTGATCTTCTGTATTTTAATGTGAAGAGAGTCCACGTCTAAAGTTCAAAAAAGCATTTTGTTCCCATAAGAACTACCCAGTAAAAAGACTTCGATCCCTGCACTTCAAGTTTCTCTGGTGAAGTATGTTAGTGTGCTTAAAATGCAAGTGTTGTGTCGAATGACAGTCAACATTTCATTGAAATTTCCCCAATCAAAAGAAATAAAGATTTGTAACTTTGAATCTTGAATGAATAAAGCTGTTTCAGACTCCTTAAAAATTATTTTGCTATTCTATCCTGTGGTTTTTGTTTACTTTACTTTCCTTTCGAGGATCTAATTTTTAATTTGATAGCATTCTTTGCAGAATAAGATAGGGAAACCAAGCTGATATGTTTTTGTAATTAGAGTGTTTGGAGTTTTAAATGTTTCCTAAACACAGCTGTAAACTCAAAATAATCTTTAGTGTAAAAACTTGAAATGGTATTTCAAATACAAATATAATATATTTGGTTTATTTGTATGTTTATAAATATATTGATTTATAAAATAAAATAAAATAAAAAACCCAGACAAAAATCCCTGGTGTCCCTCTTGTTTTAAGAGAAGAGAGTGCACAATTCTGGTTTCAGCTGAAACTGAATATGAGGTGAGTTGAAAGCTTCACTGGTTTCATACAGCCACAGTCTAAAATGTGTTGGTGCAGCATGTGCAGGTGTCATGGATTTCTTGTTCTCTGCCTGGAGAATCTATGCTAATGAGGATTATCTGCTGCAGCTCACATGTTGATCCCACCTTGAACACGGTAAGTTTTCATTTATATTTTATTTATATCTACCAATAAAATCCATGTAATCCTTTTTGCTCACATTTAAATGACTCTTAGGAATGCTGGTACTTATTCATCCGGAAATACTATCTACAGCTTCAGAATATGTTTTCAGATTGGTTGCCAAGATGTTCTTTTCAGGCTTTACATGCAGGTCAGTTGAAGTAAAATAGTTGAATTGTGGAGGTTGCTCAGTTTTTTTGGCTAAACTTCATCAAAAAAACTTTTTCAAATTGTTAGAATTTCTGTGTATGTAACAAGCTAAATCCTACTGTTGTATTCTGACTTTTAAAAATGAAATTGCATTAAGCTGTAAAAGAGGAATTTAGAAGCATACTGGGGGAAAAGTATGACAAGTCCAAAGTGAGAAAGCCATGGGCCATTTTAAAGAGCAAAGTGACCTTGTTTAGTTCAGTAAATATTTACTTTATCGAAATTAGCATTTCAATCCTCTAAAGCTATATTTTCATTGTAAGCAAGTGAGGAATGATTCGTGCTCATTCATAAGGGACACAGGCAATGCAATGGTTCCTAGAACTGCATGACACATCTACTTTTATATCCTTTTTCAGTCACTTGCAGCTTTGTGGAGGTTTATCTGTTCAGGCAAAAATTTTTCATGTAACTGGTCTCTTTCAGAATGAAAACCTTCCTCCCCACGCCCCTCCCCCCCCCCCAAAAAAAAAAAAAAAAAAAGAAAATAAACAAAAAGGAAAAAAGGAGAAAGTGGAAAGTTATTCAGAATGGGATTAATTAGGGGAAGCCTATACTTTCTCAATATATATCATGTTTTTCTCATATTGAGAGTAATTTTATCTCATGTTATTTCAGGGTGATGCCTACAGAGTTCCATTAGTCTTCAGGACACACTTGGTGTTATTGCTTCACTCTCTGATAACTGGCCATCTTTATCTCTGTGCATGAGAAAAGGAAAGAAGTTCGTGGCATTAGAAGCCTCCCCCAGAGCCCAGGAATGCACCCCAAACACAATCTGCAGGGGTGATAGCCTAATTTGGCTTATGTTTCTCTGATCTTTTATTGAGACTGCTCTTTAATGCCAGTTTTGATGTGGACCAGAACCAGCTAACTTTGTGAAGACCATTCATCATGGGATTAACTTTCAGGCACTCCTCAATATCGAGGTTCAGACCTGTGAAAAACTTTAGTCCCTTCTAACAAGACCTAGGGATCTTTAATACCCTGCAATTCCAAGACTTTGGAACTACAACTTTTGAGGCAACTGCTGCAAAATCATGTATAAAGATGCAGAACTCCTTTTGTAGTGGGTCTGTGGCCACTGTCACCTCTTCCTCCTCAAGGTTAACTCTTGTAGGTGTTACAACCAAAATGTCTTCTCCTTGCCCACTTTCTCTTTGGAGAGGATGGTTATGGCTCTTCCATTCTATTAGGTGCAAGCTGAAGCTAGTCCAAAGCCTAGAAGGAATATATACACTTCATAGATCAAGACCCTGTAGTCTGGCAACTGTCTGTTTTTCAAGTAAGAAGTTAGGATATAATCTCCAAGAATGATTTTAAGAACATCCGAGTCCGGGAGCTGTTTCTGCTCACACTCACTGCTTCATGACACTGTTACCTTTCCAAGTATCTGGTTTTATACCACATCCATTGCTGGAGCTTCAGTTCACCAATAGTCTTGTCCATATTACCCCTAATCTGTTCCTATCAGCCGACCCTCACTGTGGGTTTTGGGATCTTGTCTGACAGCCACTTTTCAGTCCATGTTGCAATATTGACCTCATCTGTGTGGTCTTTATCCAAACCAATTTGGATTGGTTATAAAAGAAAGTCAAAAGATACCATGTAAGAGAATTACTCACTTTTATGTGAGCAGATATTGGGAACAGAACAGCTGGAATCCTGGTCCAATAATAAGTTCCCTAGGTAGGATGCAAAAAAGGAAAGGAATACTTAATAATTTATAAAATAATTTGGTGCTTGCTCTGGGATCTCTGCTGATTAAAGACAACAAGTTTTATGTGCTGCATTCAGTCTACAAAACAGTGTGCACACCTAAATGGACATGATCTTTGTTAACATTGATTGCACAAAATAATACATTTGATTGTGATGTAATAAATTGAAAGAATGCACAGTTGATATTTCAAGAGTCTATTAACAGTAGTATATCATAATGTAGTAAAAGTAGTGGAAGTGTGCTATGTATAAATTTATAATTTCTTCATTAAAGAAAGAAATATAAATTTTTGCACTAAGATTAAAAAGACCATTTTACTGTTTACTTCTTTACAAAAGAAAGTTGGACCCAGTTCTGTGCAGTCTTTGTTCAGAGTGTGTGCCTGTAAGTAAGTTAAGAAGAAGAAATGTGTATTTTAAATGGCTCTTGAAAGACAACCATTTAAAAAAGAAATCCATAAACTAATACATCCACATGCTGAACATCTCACTGGAGGCCAAAATAACTAATAACCATGGGAGATTCAAGGATGCCTACAGCATTTGCATGAAATAATAATAAAGTTCAAACATTTCTGCTGACCTTAGTGTTGCTCATTAAAGCTTTTAGCAGAGACCTGGATACAGTTGCATTTAAGTGAGGTATTTGGAATTAAAATACAGATAAAAGGAAAAAGGTTAATCCAGGTCAAGGGAACAGACCAAAACTGGGATTGCATAAGATTATAGTATCTTTCCTCATTTCTCCAATGGTCAACAGCAGTTAGTTTTAAGTAACACTCTTCTCTGCAAGATCTCTTAAATGAGACCCTAAACATGGTATTAACTGTCCATTTTTTGGGAGTTGTCAGTGTCTTTAATCACTACACAATGGTTTTTTACCTCGAAGAGAGTTTTGTTGGCCTAAATGCAGAAATGTGCTAAACACCATCTTCAGCAGACAGAGATATATAACAAAACACCCCCTATTGCTTATTATATGTTGTAATCATAATGGTTCTTTTCTCTTTTCTCATACCTAATAATCTGTATGAATTGTAGGAGGTACATCAAAACACTCTGAGACCACTTTCATAATAGAGAGGCAACCCTGACCCTGGAGCTGAACACTACCAAATGCTGAGGCAGCTGGATCTGGATCTTGCCTTGTGGATGAATATAGAAATAAAACAAACCTAAAGTCTTCATCCAGCCAGTGGTTCACTACTCTTCTTCTGCATCTCACATAATGTTCCCTCAAAATGCAAATCCAGGGCTGCGTGGCTGAAGATACTGCTACCTTAGAGAGTGGTTGTGGGCACTCAGGAGCTTTTGGTTCTGTTCCTCCATCCACTGCTCACAGGATGACATCAGGCAAACAACTCAGCAGGTCATTGCAAACTTCCTTTCCATGAGAAGAAAAAAAGACATGGGAGGAGACAGAGAGAGAGAGGAAAAAAAGGGGAGGGAGGGAGAGAAAGCAGGACACAAGAATTTGTTGCCTATATTGTAATAGCTCTGGATATGATAGTTGGTTTTTCTAATCTTTGAAAGAAATTCCAACAGAACGGCTACTCTTATAAACAAAGCTAGCATTCAAAGCAGTGGACTTGGAATCAAACTGATTGAGATTTATATTTCTTTCATCTCCAGGGACAGACTAAAACTTGTTTGAAGTGGATGTAGCTTTGGTGATGTTGTGCTGGCACATTTTACATCAGATTTGAATCTCACCCTCTTTTCACATTATTATGTGCAAACTACTCAGTATTTTATTTTTTAATTATGTTAATTAATCTCTCTTGGTAAAAACTCAGCCCTTTGTTTAGAGCCTTGGAGTCCAACTCAAATCTTAAAACTGCACTAAACTCTAGTGTAGAGGAGAGTTCACCCTCTGTATATATATGTAAGCAGATCCAGACCTAAGATTTTAGAAATGCTTTACAGAAGTCCTGAAGCCCTGCATGAGCAGCTTCTATAAGCAAAGCACAGGTATGTTTGCTTCAGAGTGTACTTTAGGACAAAGGGAGCACTAGAAGAGTTTGGATGTGTTGGATCCCCAGTCACACAAGGCACGCACTGTGAAGTCTGGTTCAGGAGTCTTTCCAGTCAGAGGTCCCAGCCAAGCCCACGTGTGTCAGCCGGGGCGGGTGCGTGTCTGTGAACCACCCAGCTTGATCCAAGCAAAGGAGGGAAGGGCAGCTGGGCCCTTTAAACAGTTGGACAAATGACAACTGACTCGTTTTGAAGTCTTAGGAAAGAATGTGCACTAGAGTGGACTAATACTGGCAAACAAGGGAAGAGAAATGGATATGGCCAAAAGTTGGCAGATCTTCTCATGGAATATAAAGGAGGTGGTGGGGGGAAGCCAAGAATAAAAAGGGCTAGGTGTTATTCTTTCCACATGTGTTTATAGAAAAGGGATAGATTTCACATTTCACCTTTTTCCAGTTAAATGTATATTTTTTCTTCTGGTTTGGTTTTTGTTACTTTTCTTCGGCACCTATTGTTCTGTTACAGGTCATTCAGCCTTGAATTTAGATGGCTTAGTAACTTGGGTAGTATTCCTCTGCTTCCCATCTACAAAATCAAAGGGTCATATTTGGTCACATTTGGTCATCTGAGTATTTGCATTTATCCTACATGCTGTGCATTGATAACAGGCATCCGCAGTTGCTTCTTCAAAAACATAAAAGCCAAACAAATGCCCACGAGGACTGGAAACAAATGGCAATGGCTGGCAAGTTTTGAATCTCCTCATCATAAAAATTAAATAGGAGTTTATTTATTCTGTAAAGGCTCTTGAAGAGACAAAGGGGATGGAGAAACAGTAGTTAAAGTAGTTAATCAGAACCGCCTTTTCTGAGACAAACCTAGATCATATCTCATGTGACGTAAATTAATGTAAACTCTTCTTTGCAGGTCTCTCCTGTTATCTCCATTTCTGAAACTACCATTTCTAGTACAATGTTTTGAGGCTCTTCTGTATGTTTGTGCATTTCTACCTTTACATTACCACACTGTGAGTTAGTTTAAATCTGTTACTCAGTATTTCTGTCCTTTACTGTGCCCAGGTGAAAGGGCACAGTAGTGAATTGCTTCAGTGTTTCAGATGTTAAATGAAAGCGGCGTCCAACTACTGGTGCCCTGAGCAGTATGATACATATTTCTTTAAAACTCTTAGAGGTAAATATAATTGTGAGTGTATGATTTGTCTTCTTGGCTGCTGGATTGAGAAGTGACAGCAAGCTCAAGGTAGCATCTCCCTCTTGATGAACACCTATAATTAACGTTGCAAAAATCAAGAGGCTGGCTAATTATCTGCAAGATTTCTAGTCACAGCTTGAGTCCTGCAGCATGTGATATGTTCAGGGGGGTTTTGCAGGGGTATTTTTGGCCCCTTCAGGCTTTTCTGAAGGTTATTTCTTGCAAAATTTTGCAGATCACAGGAGTTTGGCTAAGCTTCAGAGGAGAATTATATGAATGTGTAGCATCACAACTGAAAGGAACCTCTGAAGGTTCAGCTATATTTAAATACTCCATCTATTTTCTTGGGAAGAGTTTTGGGGCCCAATTTTTAATCAAACTTGTAGCTGACAGCATAACCTAGCTGTAGGAGAAGAGAAAACCTTGAGAACAAGGACTGAAATGAATGAGAGAATACCAGATATATTGTAGAACACTTACAAAAGCCCCATAAATGAAAGTTCATTTATTCACTAGAAAAGCTGATCAATTGAAAATTGATGGTGCAGTCAAATTCAATTAAATGGTGCAGTCAAAACTCTTTGTCCAACATTATTTCCACCACTTCATTTATGTGCATTGGACTCATTTATTCTCTTTCCTTCTATGGATTTTTGATTCACTCATGAACAAAATCATTTAGAATAGATTTGCATTAAAAAAAGATTATTTTTGTTCTCAATTGTGATTGTATTTTATTGGCCAAATCCCTAATGAGGTTTTAGAGAAAGGAAGCATTGAATTAATTTAAACAGAATCTTAAAAAGTAATAAGTCATTTTCAGATAGAACTTAGATTTGAAAGTTGACTTCAAATGTGCCTGCTTTGTAACATTAACATGCTGTGTAGACTATTAGCAATGATGTTCTGTGTGGTCTTTTTGTCCTGCTTTACTACCACTGTTCAAGCTGCTCCATCAGAAAGACCCAGAATGCAGAAATGTCCCTGATAATGTCATTTAATTTCAAACCATTATGCGTGTTGTGCTTATCTTTCAGTAGGGGCAGTGAAATTTTTAAAGAACCTGTTCACATCTGAGTTGCAGAAGTTAAACACTACGAGTTTAAGAAAGGATGGAGTTCCAGCTAGAACAGTGAATTTCCTGACTTCTGATTAAAACCAGATGCTCAATACTGTTACAACATAGAGTTTTATGGGTGAGTACAGAAATATTTTGTTTCATAAATGTGTGCTTTACAACAAATCTAATGGGAATTGTAAAGTAGTACCTCACAATACCAATGTTTAAATGTCCCAGTGTAGCATATTGAAACAATTGCAGTTCTTTGCTCATGACACAGCTGAGGTGCAAATCCCTAGGCTGATACCCTCTGTAAAATGTGTCAGATGGAAGACAGGAACACACTCTCCCAGGACAATATTTCAGGGCCAAATGCAGTCTCTCATGGGATGTCCTTAGAGATCGATTTCTTGGGGTTATGAAAAATAAATGTAAACATTCTTGCAAGTGTCTGTCACCATTTAGGCATTTGCATTATGTATAACTTCTGTCCATTCATGTCAGAAAGAAACACCACAGTGTGTCATGCAGATTTTCCTATATTGCATGCTAAATGTTGTATTGGCGTTTTAATGGGGTTTGGAGTAAAATCTTGTCTAGGTCAGTATTTGACTTCTTGGAAAGAATTAGTTGCACATCCACATCCGTCTCCAATGGAAAAATCCCATGTAAAGCACTTTTTTTTTCCCCTTTATTTTTTCCCCCACTATTTCCTTGCTCTGGAAAACTGTCCAGCCATGTAGCAATAAAAGCAAAGGTACTGAGAGATGCACTCCCAGCCAGTGAGTGGTGCAGCCAACTGGGCAGCTGTCAATCCTGCTGCTGTTTTCCCTCTCCGACCTGTTCATGCCAGTGCCAGACCCAACAGCTCATATTGGAAACAAGGAGGCTTTGGTTGCTTCTGGGCTGCCTGAGCTTGGTGCTTCAAGTTTTAGACCTGTGTTATATGGCACAGGAAACTTTTGCCTCTGAGTCAAGGGTGGGACCTACTGTATAAACAGTGGCCAGAGTGCCAAGAGGGGTGATTTGTGACTGAAACAGCTCCACCTGCAAAAATTCCTCATTGTGAATGCATATACACAGACTAAACTTTCCTTTAATTGGGGATGGACGTGTGGTGTGCTGCAAACACGGCTTTCTCTGTCCGCCTTTTATTTTTGCTGTTTTGCTGGAGCCACTCCCTCCACTTTCATGGATATTTCCCCAAATCCAGTGTGAACACAAGCATATGAAGGCAGATTTCAAACCCACAAGGTTTCCTGTGAGCAGGAGATGTTAGAACTATAGTGTTTACTCTATAATGCTTACTCCAAATATTGGAGGAAGAGACCTGACACAAAACATTAAGCACCATTTTTCTTTAGGAATGATAGTCGGGACAAAATAACAACAATTAAGTATCTTTGTCATTTCAGAGTTGCAGTGGTCAAAATGTTGCAACACTTCACCTGTAAGGAATCAGTTCCTAAATTGGGCGTAATGCTTTTATTCCAGTTATTGCTGATATGGCTGAGATCAGTAGTGCTGGAATGGGTTGGTGTCTTCAATCTTTCTCCTAATTTCTGTGCCAGGGAGTCTGTATTTCTATAGGGAGTGAAAATGAAGGCATTATTTGGAAGAAAGTCTGGTTTGTCCTGGGTGAGGTCCATCACTTTAACCTTTTGATCTGTGGAGGGAAAAACCTGTCCTTTTACTTTAGATGTATTTGGTGTTTGTGAAGACATATGGAGTGAGAATACTGGAAACCACATGCCCACATTTATCTGAAGGTTGGGGATTACCTTCCTGACAGGTGAGAAAGAAGTCGTCTCAAATCTCATTCAAATGTTTTCTTTGTTTCAGTAAATCTTGGAAGAGTGACAAAGTACAGCAAACATGTAATTTTGACATGAAAAACAGTCCAAAAGGGCCTGAAATGAAACCAAAAATTTCTTTCAGCTAGGCACAGAGATTGAGTGTGACTCTTATGCAAATGATTTTTTCTCATGTATTGAAATTCCAGAGGTTCGTTTTTCTCCTTCTTTTTATCTTTTTAATTGAAAAAAAGGATCATTGCTCCCCCATCTCATTAACTCTTCTAGTCTCTAAGGGTATTAAGTCTCTCTTCCTAGTAATTTAAAGAAACCTTTTTACATTAACCTAAATATATACCACTGTCAACTTTTTGAGGGTCCTGCATCCAGGTATCAAGCTGGGGTGGTGTTAAGAACAGGACTTCAAGGAGAAGATCTTCATGTTCTGTCAGACTCTTTCTGCCTTTGACCTTAACAGAGCAAAAAATGACCTGAGGGACTGCATGAATCAGTGTGATCTAGCAACTCTCTGTTCTGGTTCCATGTTCACCACTTAACTGCTCTTTGATGTTGGTCAATGAGGTGTTTTATTTCTGTGTCTCTTGTTTGTACCTGCCAAGATAATCAGCTCTTGTGCAAAGTCTGCCTATGCCATTCCCTGCAGTCCTGTGCCCAGAGACTTGTCCATGTCAACCCAAGCCAGAGTCAGAGGGAGATTGCCCAGCTGCTGTGACAGGCAGGGCATGAGGCTGGACCATGTCACTTCTGGGCTGAATGCAGAACAGAAGGGTCTGAATGCAGAACAGAAGGGTCTGAATGCAACAGGGTATGGCCTAATAATTCCCTTGCTGATCCACAAGTGGTAATAATAAAAAGGATGAGGTTGCTGTAGGATGCAGCATGAGTGTCTATGTAGAAAAGAGATCATGTGGGGTTTGTTATCCACTTATCTCTTGCTGAAATTGACAGGTATGTTCTTGCTAGGAAAGAAGTGTACCACTGAAATACCTATAAAATGATCATTTGCATCAGCTCACCAGTCGTTTTGCAAATTCCAATGTTAAACATTAATATATTTTGACAAGTGTCAGCTGCCAGCATATTTTTCATTAGTTTATAGGCTGTCACATGATTGTACTCAACACTAGAAAGTGATGGCATTCTGAGACTCATGGAAAGCTGCTGTTACTTTGTCATGCTGTCCTGCTCCACAGAAAGTCCTTTTCCATTACATTGTACCATTTGAATTTAGGAACAGTGTTTTACCTTGTTATGGATTTACTTAAGGCAGACATTGGTGTGATGGGAATCAGTGACAGACTCTGCTCACAGCTGTGATGTCACAGCAACTTTGTCACCACTTCACTTCTGTTTTCACCTTCTCTGACATCACCCTTTAGGATATACTGGGGAAAAATAAAACAAATCCAACCATAAAGTTCTTGTGTAAGCAGAATAAGATGCTGGGTTAAACCGTCTGCTAGAACTGACTGAAAGCTTTGCAATAAGAGGGCAAGCTGCTTGTTGGAGGGGGTTGGAAATGGTGCGAGGAGGAATTTGCAGAACAAGACTGTACATCTGTGAGCTCTGTGCAGGCCTCTGGAGGGAGGGAGGGAGGTTTCCTCTTTTATTATCTGATGAACATCAGTCCCTTTGGTCAGACTGCTAGGCGCCTCCAGGAGCTTAACCTCAGATTAACATCTGCTTCATTTCAGTGTCTGTCTGATAGTGATATCAATAAACATCATCATCTTACAGTAAAAACTGATAATTAAATCTGTGCCTGCTGACTCACTATCTATTGTACCCTGGGGAATAATTACAGATAGTGAAGATTTAATAGATAAAGAAATATATTTTGTATATCACTGAGTAATGAATATGAAGCTCTTGTAAGCATGATTAACTGCATATAACATGTATCTATAGATCATATGAAATACAGCCAGAGACAGGCTGAATATCCTTGTGCTGGTGTAGACCTGCTGTAAGTGGGTAATTCCTGTTAACCAGATTTGGACATGTTACATCAGGATGGTACCTGCAGGTCTGATCCATCTGCTTTCTGCTTTGCAAAGATCTGTGGCAACTGAAAGGAATATTGGAGGAAAACCATAGGTGAACCCCCTGTCACATTGCACATACATTTGTAATGAGGGGCTCTTGCCCTCTCTAGTAGGGCAAATCTATCATCAGGCTTTGGTTGGACAGTCCTGCTCCTGAGCTACAAAAATCAATTTTTCATGATTTTTTCCTCTAGACTGCCCCATGGTGTCTGGTGAACAGTCTCTAGAAGTGATGCAGCTGCACCTTCCACCAGTGACAAAGGAGTAAGAAACATCCTGAAGAGAAGTGTGAGGCACAAAATGCTGTGAGCAAGGAGAGGACTGACAAGCACTTTCTAGTGTTACATGTGAGGGAGGCCCTGCTAAGAGCCCAGCATGGTTCAGCTGGGAGACTCCTGGCTGGCAGAAACAGCTCTCCAAGGGCCTTGTGCACAGTAGTGGCTGAGCATCCTGCTGAAACCAGTGCTCAGCCCTCAGGAGAGTGAGGGGGCCATGCTCCTGTCAGCCTCCATCCATCACTCTCTGTCCCTGCTATGGCCAATGCCCGGCTGAACTGAGGAGGACCAGGAGCTGGAGGGGGCTCAGCCCCCAGCCTTGCAGAGGTGGGTGTTCAACTCTGTGCTGCCAGCAGCTTCTTCAGTGGTGCTGCAAGCAGGTTCAGAGTCTTAAGCTGAGGGGTTTTGGTTGGCCTATTGAGAAGAAAGAATGGGGAAAGGAGAGAGAAAGGCAAAAACTGATTCCAACTCAGTGTGTTCTATGATTCTATGATTTTGTTTCTCTAAACAGATATATTTGTACCTTCAGGAAAAGTCACTCTCAAGAAATGAAAATGTGAAGAGTGAATTAAAAGAAGAATAAAACAATGTAACTCTGCTGTAAGCAAGAGAAAATGAAACCTCTTTCTTATATTTAAAATCAAGTTCTTTCCTGATGGTTTGGGGGAAAAAAAAGAGCAGGGAATGTAAAACTGTTTGCATAAGCACTAATTTAGAAAGAAAATTTTAGTAAGTTAAAGAGTAAAAACCAGCTAAAATACTTCAATAGTGTGCATGTTTATCTTCAGTCTATCTGTTCAAGAGCAGTTGGTGTAATGCACCTAAGGTCATTTCTTCTGGAGATGGACCAAGGGATACAGTTTAATCTTTCTGTGATTGCGGTACCATGTCATCAAACCTACACGAGGATTTGGTTCACTTCTGAAATAGTGTGTGCAGGGTATTTGGGATGCTGCAACCAGCTGGTGTACTGGGGAATGCAGAACCTGTACCTCTGAGTTTGGGATCTGCTCTGCAGAACAGGTCACAGAGCCAGTCAGAACTGAAACCCTCCCTGGAATCTTTCAGGATTTAATCTGAGGGTCAGAATTTAGTGCAGCTTGAGTTGTTTCTGAGCAAGGATATTTAAATAACTTTTCTAGGCATTCTTAGATGGTAATACATTTAAAGTTTATTTAGATTTAATTAAAAAGTCCAAAACCCCTTCACCCCAAAACCTCAGGGTACTACACTACACTGACTGTCAGAAGATTAAAGCAGAGGGAGGTGAAATAGCACAGTGCTCTAATGTGAGAACACACAAAATAGGGATCTGGGGACCCATATTTAAGGAATCTTTAGAGAGCAGAGATAAGCTGTTACTACTTCAGCTGATCTCTTTCATTAAAACATGTACCTTTATCGTGGATTAACACATATCATGATCCTGTTAATATCAAAGGTAATTTGGCCCCTGATGGGCTGTCAACTCAGTTATTGAAATAATTTGTATTTAAAAAATCTGTAGCTCTTTGTGTGTATTTAGTGCAAAGATACAAGCAGAGATCAGTGACTTGCACCAGTTTTATATGCAGTGCTTCAAACTAATGCCAATTTGGCAGTGAAAAGAGGGACTGAGGAAAGACAGTGGGACATATTTAAAGTTTTCACTGGCAGAAAAAAATCTCATTTGCCAAGGTTTACACTAAAAGCTTTTGCTTTCACTTTTCCCACTTGGACAGTCCCTGTGGTTCAGCCATGTGCATTAACCCACTCAGCTGTCCTAAGGTGTCTGTTGAGAGAAGGGAGAAACTTGTACCCTCTCCACAGAGGACAGGGGGACACTTGAGCTTTGTTTGGCTTAACCTCTTTATCAGGGTACTTTGCATTAGGAAAAGAAACTTTGTGTTTAGTGGTAGGTGAGAGTGGCAAAAGCTTTGGGGAGACTGTGGGTGGTCTCAGAGGGTCTGAATTTCGAATCATGCCTTGCTGCAGATTCATCCCACAGTGAGGTCCTGGGCAGCTTGGAGGGAACCAAGAGTTCCTTTCATGTTTTGAGCACATGGAGGCACCTTCAGTGCTGGCTTTTAGGGACATCCTCACCTGTAATCTGGGGTTAGGGCACCAGGGGACACATGACCCCATCCTGCCCTCTTTGCTGAATTTGATGCTTGGACAAGGGTTTGCCCTTTCTCTGGGTCCTGCAAGCTGCTATTGCATTTTGTTACAGAGCTGCTTTTCAGCCCAGAGAGGGGCAGCCTCTGGTAAGTGGTCACGCTTGGAGAAATCTGCTAGGAAAGGTGGTCTGTGGAATGGTGGAACCCCATGGGTGGTCAGCTGGGCTTGAGGCAGCTGGGCAGCATACTCAGGGTTGTACCATCCATCCTCTTCCTGGCAGGGGCTGCTGAGCCATGCAAACAAGCACAGATCTGGCCAGTGCAGTGGGGCAAAGTAATCCCAAGGAGCTGGGATTAATTGGGATTGGGTAACTTGTGCAAGTTGCTTTGAACATAAGAGACGTAAAATGCTAATTATTACTATGAGGTGTCTAAGAGCCCTTTTAAATTTACTGATTACTGTTTTCTATACTGTGGATTTATAAAGGGGCTTCTGGCAAAAGGGACTGTTATTCTTAAAATTCAGAAAGTAAAATTTTGGGTTTTCCAGTGCTGTCTGGGAAAAATTATAAAATTGGCCAACAAAATGAGACCAAAATTAATGGAGCAGGATTTACATTAATGTAGCAGAGCCATCTCGTAGCCTTTGTTCTTTGTGCCATTCTGAAGTTCCTGGAAGTAGACAGATCATCCAGAAACCTCTCTACACACTAAATGTATTTTAGTTGTGTTTCTTAAAGGAATGATAGCTCAGTGTGTAATATGGTCATATTTAGAGAGAAAACACTTCCACCCAAACCCTTACGTGTTTCACTGGTTTTAACGAATCCTGGCTGGAGAGAAACATTATTTGTATTTTTGAACAGGACACCTGAGACATTTGGACAGTGAGTAATTTTTGTGAGCGCAGAAAGGCACTTACATCCACCTGTGCAACACGCTCTTCTCTGTGGCTGCATTTACTAAAGCTGGGTGGATTCTGACACTTGGGGGTGGGCAGCACCCTTGTGGATAGTGCCAGCATCAGCCCTCCTCTGTCCTTCTCTCCCTGTCCTCAGTGTCCTCTACCTAAAGCCAAAATGCCAAGCACTTTCAAAGGTCTGGCTGCTTCTGCAGATTTCCTGGTGCACTTTTTCACTGCTTGTGGTATCGTGTGGGAGCTCTCACAAATTGACACAGTAGAAAAAAATAACTCATGATACCAGGATTTGTGTCTAAACTGTGATCCATTCCCAGGTCCCAGGTCACCTGCTTGCCTTGGCCAAATATGTCACCATTACTCAATGACACCTGCATGTGTAGCTACTGCTGGCACCTCATTTCCAAGTGATGGAAACCTCAATGCACAGGAGAGAAAGGAGCTGTGACAGCCCCCACCAGGTCCCTGCATGAATCACCAGGACAACATGATCCTGGACTGTGCCGGGGCACATTTGCCAGAGAACAAGAGCAAAGTCAGAGAGTTCAGCAGCAGCTTCCTGAATCCCAGTGGAGTCCTCCTGGTCTCTGACTCTTTTCAACTTTTCAAAGCCTACAAAGGAGCTGGCTGGGGTGTGATGGCAGGATCACAGACTGTGGGGAACTGTGTGGCAAGGGAACGGTATAGCCTCCCTTTCAGCAGCTGGTTTTCCATGACTATGGGGAATCAGAAGGAAAATAATTTGTAAACCACTGTTATATAGACAATGTCTGTTTGTTTTCTAGTCCCTGGTAGACAGCTCAAGCATGAGAAACGTGCCAAGGCAGCAGATGGATCGTCATAAAAGTTGGGGCATGTCGGGTGAGTTCCCTATTGACTTTACACTACACACTGTTTTGTCCCTTATTTTCACTTTTCCCAGTTCCTGGTATTGGCAACGATCATGTCAAATTGTACAAGTGCAAGTTGCCATCCCAGGGAGATGGCTTTTCCTTTGGAGCTGTAAAGTAAGATATTATTAAAAGCCCAACCTGTACTGCTGCCTGACAGTGCCACTAAACAAAGACATGAACTAATTTGTATGCACTTAAAAACCTGTTTAGTGTTTCTCCTAAAGCTCATATCAAAGCTTTTTGGGAACATGTTGGGGGAATTCGACAATAATGACTATATATTAGAGAGAATGCATAGAAAGAGCATTGAATATGTCAGGGGATTTGCACTTTTTTTTTTTTTTCCTTTTTGGGAAAGGAAATATCTACAGTACATTGCTTTGCTTTATATTCTTCCCAAATTATCAGCTGGGGAGAAGTTTCACAAAATATGCATTTAAGGAAAAGAAACAAGAACTATTGTTTTACTATGGCAGGCATGAAAGTAAATACATAAAGAACTGATCTAATTTCTGTACAGAAATGTGTAACTAGAGAAAAAAAAAAGGGAGGGATTTGGACAGTTTGGTTTAGAAAGAAGTTCTTTTTCCTGCAGGAAAAGTTGAGGATTTGTGCTGGGCTCTGTGGGGTAGCCAAAGAATTTTTTGGGGAAAGCATGAGCCCACTGAGTTGCAACCTGGATAATCTGTCCATGAACAACCAGAAGCTAACTGTAACTCTGATAAAACAGGCTTTAAATTGTCAGGGAGTTCAGTGTCCCTGGTTTTCAGAGTATCTTGCAGAAAGATCAGGAATGAGGCTCTAAACGCCATGGGAGGCTTGTCATGTAGTTTTTATTTGTAAGATAATCGTGTGCTGGAGTCTGGTTTTGGGCATTTGTACTCAGTGTTAACATCTCCTTTCATTTTATTGTCCAACTCTTTTAGATGTGAGGTTTTACATGGATTAAATTAGGATATAACAGTTGTTTAGTCTTCTGCTCAAAATAAGTGCATTTAAAGAAGAGAAGCTGTAGCATTTAAATGAAGGGCAGGAAGGAGTGCATACCCAGAGGGGCTGTCACTTCAGATAAGTGAAGGAAAGTTCTGTAGGAAGCTAATACTGAGAGCTGGTTTCTTCACGTGTTAGTTTTGCCCACCACTCAGTATGATCAGGAATCCAGGAACTGTTCAGCCTGACTCAGAAGAATAAAAGCTCTTTTGAAGCATGCTGTATAAGAATGCTGATAGCTTTTCAGGATTTATTATATATCCTGTAATATAAAGAAAAAAGATGACTCCAATCTGCTTTCAGCATGTACAGTAAACACTAATGTTGTTATTTACCATCTTCCAAAAACATGTACATTCAGTTATGACATATAGGCCTGGATGACTGGGTTAACCTTTACACCTGGATTTATGAACCTGTTAAACAAGCTTTCTTATTCTTTCTGAAAGAGGGGGCCATAAACACTGTAATTTAATCATAAAGCTTTTGGCCTTAGCACTATCTATGGGACTCCTTGTTGCTCGCTGAGGATTTATAGCAGTATGCTTGAAAGTCATTGCAAAAATTGCTATGAATATTGCAAAAAAATGTTTGCTATGAATTAACATTTGAGCAAATTTTGGCAGCTACTTTATGTCTGGTTTTGTCTGTTCTCTCATACAAAACTTTATCTGGAATATCTGAGAGGAGTTACATTCGTACTCTAAATGCAGAAGTACTCAGTGAAACAGAAATACATCTAAGCTACACAGTCATTCTTTCTCTCTCAGACAAGGGCTGGAAGCAGTTCCAGTCATGGCCAATAATAGCTGAGCAAACCTCAGTCTGGAACATTCAGTATTTCTTTGCACTCTGACTTAATAGGTAATTATAAATTTACTTATTGAAGTAATTGATAAATTAAGCAGTTGCATAGATGTTTGAAGAATGGTGTTTGCAACTAGAATTTTACAGAACAAAATAATTCTTTTCACAGTGGTAGAAAACAAAATACACTCAAAAAAATACAATTGGTCTCAGATATTTTGCAGATGGAAAGAGATTCTTATGTCATGGGATATGTTATTTGTCGAGAATCAGTTTTTCCAGCTCCAGTTGTGGATGAAAGAGAAAATTTAAACTGATTAAAAATTACACAGAGCTGTAACTGTGAGGTTTAAACTTCAAGTAGGTGGAAGCTCAGAAATGAAAAAGAGCCATTTCCACATGGCTGAATTGAGATAATGACTAGGGATGAAATCCCTTTTGCACAACCTTGGTCCGAGCAAGGAATTGCTTGGAGGGGTTGAAAGAACCAAATTTATGGAGTACATAGGGAGAAGGAGAAGACAGAAGGGTAAAGTTAACTGCAGTGTTTCAGACCTCAGCAAAACATCTGGATTCAAGAAGGTGCATTGTAAAAGCTTTGGTCACACCCTCTTCTGCCAGATATTTCTATTATATCCTGTTTCAAGAGATTTAAAGAGGAAACTTTGGAAATGTTGTGTTAGCTAACACTGCTGACCAAGATTTGTGGGGTATTTTTTTGTCAAAAATATGGTGAACTTTAAAAGTAAATTTTGGAGGGGGTTTTATAGATCTGTTTGATTTCCACATGAGTTCAAAGATTGGCCATCAGGAACAGACAGTGAGTACAAGAGCAAAGCAGCTAACACTGTCTGTTTCTTTGTCTCTCAGGGGTAGGATGTTCATGAGAAGAAGGCTTCCTAAGACTGCTCTGTGTTCATCTCTTTCTGGACACCACTGTACCTGAGCCCTTGCAATATTAGAGTATTTATCTTTGAGAAGGTCTGATAGAGCAGGATAGTACTCTTATTCTCATTTTACAGGTGGTGGAATCAAGAAGAGAATGCACTATGACAGAAACATGTTTGAGGTAGAAAGGTGACTCGTTATCTCACAGTTTGCTCACATGGAACACATATTCCAGGAAATAAGTCGTCTGGGGGGCTCAGATTGATATACTGATTTAAAATGTGCCATTTTTACCTGCACTGAAAATGTTGCTTACATTTAATTGCTCTACTAATTATTCCACTTGCAAAAATTTAATTGTGAACCTTTCCTTGAGTATCTTGGCTCACATGCTTTCAATTTGAGTCCTCAAAAAATTACAGGGCTCTTTTCTCCTCAGTCACGTTTCAGCTGCTTTTTGCTCTCACCTCTCAGTGGTTTGCGGTCCTTTCTCCTCCAGTTCTTCCCTCTGTTCACTGGGGATGCTTTCTCTTTTGTCTTTGTGAGATGCTGTCACACAGCTCCAGCAAGGCCATGTGTGAGAGAGATTCATTGCAAACTAATGATAGTCCCTGTGTTTATTTGAGTTGCTGTCATGTTTAGTCTCCATCAAGGCAGAGTGAGTGGCTGCATCACTGCCTCTCACTTACGAGCTTGTGTTAAATGTCATTTTCAGCATGTGTTATAAAACACCACATGGTGAAGATAAGCCATTTTGTTAGTTCTGAAACTTGAAACCCCTGTCACCAGACACCAGAGAGAACCCCACATAGGTTGTATAAATGACTTTGTTACAGCCAGACTAGATGCTGAACCCACAGATTTGTGCCATTGTTAACTGCTTAAGCAGAAGTGCCTGGCAGAAAAATTGACATTGACAGCACAGCATAACTTGGTTTATTATGAAGTCAGGTGGTAACAGCATCCAGTTTTGTCCAGCAAGCACCCACAGCTCTTCCCCCTCCTGCGTGTTAAAAGGTATTCCTGCTGCAGACAGCAGGTCATGGACAAAAGCCATATTGACTGATGTCCTAATGCATTATTGAGCAGCTGGACAGGGTCATCCCTGGGTGCAGCTTAGATATTGGGTGTGGCAATAGTAAGGAGAAGGGGCGGTTGGGAAGCTTTCATTGGAGTCAAGATCCAGCTGAAAGTGGACAGCTCATAATGATGGTGCTTGTCTAAAGAATCAGACAGTCATGAGAATATATCAAAGGTAGCTGTGGAGCTGCTTTGTCTCCAGTGGCTCATAAGTGAAGCCAGTGTCTCCAGTGGCTCATAGACAACACTCAGCTAAATTAGAGCAAGGAAGCTGGGGAGCAACACATTCATTTCTTTGTAGCTCTCTCTGAGCAGAGTAAATAACTCTTTAACATCATGGTTAGGAAATAATCTTTACTGTTGCTCAGGACTTCTCTGATGCTGAGTGATTTCAAGCTGTCAATGTAGCCTGCTCAACTCACTGGGGCACTTTGGTTTCACTCCTCAACTTTTCGAGATCTCGCCCAGTTTAAGACGATCCTCTCCATAAAGATGAAAGGATTGGCAGTACAAAACAGCTCTTGGGGAATAGCATTACCCTCCAGGAGGTAAAAAAATTCATTGGCAGTACATCAGGGAAAAGCCTGAAATCTGGCAATCCTCCATGCTTTGAAGAAAAGCCCTTCTGTCCACCTCACGTGTGGGACAGGTAAGGTGTGTGTTCATCCAAACTGTGTTTTAGAAAACCCCTCCTGTCACTCACATTGCCTCAGTCAGGGAAAGGGCTCCCTAGAGAAGAGCCAGCTGATGGAGGCTCGCTTTGCTGACTGGTCCATTTTTGGGGAGGAAGCGGTTTGAGCTGCTAGTTTGATGTTGCGCTGTTTCCGTGTCAGGCGGGTCCAGCAGAGGGGGCTTTGACACAGAGGAGCGGCATCCTTGGTGCGCAGCTCCCAGCACGCAGGGGCGAGTGCTCCTGCAGCAGTAACACGGTCTGACCAAAACCCACTTACAGTGTCCAGTATGTAAACACAGCCATGGGTTTATTGCATTAAATTTGCCACACAGGAGACATTTCCCATTTTTATTTGTGGCTGGGCCAGCCATCTGATGCAGAATTGTTATGTCTATTAACTAAATGTTCCGCTGCTGTCCCTCCACCTTCCCAGTCACAGGATGTTTCAACAACTGCTATAAAATACACTCACACAGATGAAATGCAGCAGCAGTGAGATGATCTTGGAAGAAGCAATTATAAAAAACCTCAGAGTGATTTAGAATTACATTTATGCAGCACCTAGAACTGACCCTTTATAACAAAGCAAAAGCTCTGTTTGTGGCTCTGATGTCTTGTTTGATTGTTAAGTTAGATTCCTACACATGGAAAATTAAAACCCCATGCACTAAAGTTGTTCATTTTTGCAAGCAGGGCCTCAGTGAATAAGAGAAGCTTATGACCCCATTTTTGACTGCTAAACCCCACTCCTTGCAGCCAGCCCCACTACAGGTGCATTATCATCCTCAGATTTCATTTATATGAAATTTGCTTTACAGCAGATTTAATGAAATCTAAATAATGCTTTACAACAACTCCTAGCTCTCTCTCTAGCCAGATAGTCTCTGTGCAGAGCCATGACCAAGATCTTCCTTGCTTATGACTTGCCTTTATTAACAGTTTTTTTAAAAACTTGGTTATTTTCTTTAACGCAAAGGTATATCTGACTAGTGACCAAAAAAATTAATGTATTTTCAGATATTTCCAGCATGGTTGAAGTTTTGATATAGCTAGTTCTAGGTGCAGGGTGAGAAATGAAAGTTCTGCTAAGGTGGCTTCTACTGTGGAACAACCCTGGCTATTGATATCCAAGTATGATTTCCACTGGCTTTGTCTGTCCCTGTGCAATGTGTATTTTGATCTGCTTGTAAGTTTTAATTTTCTAAGATTTCTATATACTGATGCATAAATAGCAGTAAGCATTGTGGGTAGACTCATCTCAACATCTTACTCTTAATTTTTTTGTACTTGATAGTTTAGATTTGTGGGGTCTTTTTTCTTGCTGTAAATGCAGACTTTTGACTTGAACTGTTTAGCAACCTGAACTGATTCCTTAAACAGAATATTGTCAAATAACATTCAAGAAAAAGAAAGTATGATTTAAGAGACAAGTGTTTAGAAAAACATGTTTTGCTGACCAAGTAGGAGGAAAAGAAGAAGAAAAATGTGGGACATCCTTAAAGCTCTATGAAGAGAATTGTAGGAAAGCCACGGCTCCTGCAGTGTCTAAGTGTTGACTGGGAGGTGAAATCTGCATTTCATGAGATCTTCCCCTGCAACTCTCAGAGTGACCATTTTGTTCCTGGACATTTCTGTGAATTTGATTTATTATCACTTTGGCAAAAAATTTAATCACGAGGTTTATATACTGATGGAAAAATCCAGGAAACTACCTGAGACTTTGGACTCAGGATTCTGCAAGGCAGAGGAATTTGTACAAGGGAATGCAGGTGAAATAGGTTAAGTCTGTGAGCTGCTTACACAGTAGAGAAAGGATATGATGTCTAAACTGAGAAGGAATATGCTTCCTTGGGAAAAAAATACGTGAGCAATTTGAATTTTTGGCACACTTTTAAGCATTTGACTCCCTGTGATAGAGTGAAATCTGTATTTGTATGAATTACAGCCCAGCCATAAAGAATCAAAAGTTAGCACAGCAGAGTTTGTTCAAGTAATCCAAATCTGACATTGTTTCTCTCAGGTTCTTTTTAATGACTCAGATTTCCCCCTCCTACTCAGGGATGTCCAATATCAGTAGCAAAACTCCAAAACATCCTGTGTGAGTAAATGAGTAACTGAACTTTATTCATTAAGCATGTTTCTTTAATATAGCAAGTTTTCAGTGATGAATAAAGACCATGCATGGTAATTTAATATTGGAACCAATTTTTCAGGTGCAGTTCCATGCTATCAGAATTGCAGTAGTGGTTTATTCCTTTGTCTCCACAATAAATCTCAGTGGGAAGACACAAGATACACCATTATGTTAAAAAAAAAATAGACACTAATCTTAAACTTTAACACTTGCTATTGGAAATCCATATAAATTCTGCCACCATCACTGGCAGAGGCTGACCACTGGAAAAATACCAGTTGATTTTCAGAAAGTTACAATTTTTCTATAATTTGCTGTATGTGACAGAATGATTGATTATGCTTTTAATACCATTTTGCCTCATAGCTCCTGGAAGACTTCTTTTGGTCTTTTTCTGCAAGTTAAGTATACTTTCTTGGTCATATATAATCCTCTGGAATAAAACCCATCTGTTCCTATTTAGAAAGTGAATTTTACAGCTTTATTATTGACCATACAATTTGGTAATTGTGAGTTTTATGTTTCTTAGCAAATACTTTGTACAGCTCTAACTTAGAAAAAATTATTAAGGAAAACCCATTGAGGGTTGCAATAAAAATCATAGCAGAACAGGGTTGAAAGGCAATCCAGTAGCTTGTCTGATTCTTTCTTCTGCAGGATAAGAACAACTACCTTTATAAAAATATTGTATTCTATTATCATATTGAATCTTCCATACTTCCAGTGATGGAAGCACCGCACCACACCCTTGCCTGCAGTACACACTGCAGTACTTGTCTCCTCTTCCCACTACCCTATGTCTCACCTTGAGGCAGTGTGAGCTATAAATCCCTCGCGCAGTCTGTGGATGATTTGAAATATTATAGATGAGCCCCAAAAGGTCAAGCCACATGTCTGTTTTTGAACAAAACTTTTTGACTGACCTTCCTCAAAATGGTGGGTTTGCAAACCAGCATCACTGAAACTGTGGGGCCTTCTGATTTATGAAGAACCAGGAGTCTGTTCAAGAAACATGATTTCATTTTAGCTTACCAGTATGAGTGGAGAAGAATGTCCCCCAAAAAGTCTTTGTACATGCCATGAAATGAATAGCAAAATAGCAACTTGTATATATGTGCATGTTTATGTCTGAAAACAGGATTCATTTCCTCCAGAGAAGGAGATGCTCTGTGGTTTGCATGCTTCAGAAAAAGCTCTGTGAGTGATATTCCACAAAGTTTTGAAATTACTTGACAGCACAGAACAAGATGTTCTGCTGTGCCCAATCATTTTGACTGAAAGACACTGGAATATTAAAAGTTATTGCTGCCCCTGAAATTTTCTGCCTATCCCCAGAACAAATTTGTAAAGAATTAAAGGCAGCAGATCACTATGAAAAGAAATCAAATCTCATCTGATACATAAATAGTTAATCATACAGAGTTAATTTTTAGCCTAGGAAGTGCAGCAAACCACTGATCCTGTTTGGTCTTTACCACACTGAGTAGTGACTGTATTTGGTACAAATGGGAATTACTTTGCCAAGATTTCCTATAAGCTGTTTTTGTGGTTTGATACTCTAAGGGAAAAATTATACCACAGTGAATTAAGAGAAGAGCTCAGGCTGTGTTATGTCTTGGTGTGCTGACAAGGGGTAAAAATAAAATGTGTTGAAAGGATGCGACTGTGAGAATGGCCTGCCCTCAAAGTTTTATGTAAAACCAAACAGCCTACATTTGGGCAACCGAAGACCTGATCACCTTGTAGCAAAGCCCAACCAGCCCTACATCTTAGATGAGGCTTGCAAATGCTACTTCAATGCAGGCATGAGGCATCTTCAGCACCTCGAGGTTTTCTGGGCAGGGTGTTGCCTAGGGCCAAAAAACCTCTTCTGACTAAACCCCCCTCAGCCTGACACTGAGAGCAAAGACACTAGCAGAGGAAGAACTGAGAAATATGTGCCCAGAGCCTGGCTAAGCTGGTGCAGCCCTGCAGTGTGGTGCTGCTTTGTACTGCCTGGCTGGATTAAAATTGAAACCCCTTCTTACCACTGCCCCAGACTGCCCACCAAACTCTCACACCAGCGTGCTGCAACACCCATCTGCTAGTAGTGATAGCAGGGGACTGGATAGGCCTAGGAGTCAGATCTCCTTCTCTTTCTCACTCTTTCTCTCTGGATTAAAAATAAAAGGATAACAAACCACATCTAATTTGCTGTGTTTTACACATAGATACTGCAGTTAATGCTGTGAATTCAGTTCTAGTGATGCTCTTTGATCTTTCTCCATTGGCAAGATTTTTACAGTCTAAACTGCAATTGAGTGAATTGTCATAGAATAAGGATTCTTTTGTCAGTTTTTAGCATTGCCATTTAAAGCATTTTTTGGATCAATAATATAGTGCTTTTTTTTTTAGCGTAGCTGCTGAAAATCCCTGTAGTAGTCAGGCTGTTAGGAAAGATATATTTGCTTCAATATGCTCTGTGTCAGATTCCTGGAAAATAAGTCACTGCATCATAAGAAAGAGAAAGGGTGGATTCTATTCCCAAACAAGAGTCTGTCTTGTTGAAACCTCCGAGCATCCACTTTTCTTTGATTGTGCATGTTCATTCTTTGTTTGATCACCTCATTAAAGACGGAGAAATGATTGATTTGCTTTACTTTGTTCTGGCCTTAACAACTTTGCAGGATCTGTGGGACAAACAAAGACTCCTCAGAAAGGCGAAGAAGGAAAATGAGAAGGAGAGAAAATGCTGAAAGGTCTCTTGGCTTTGTGAGTCGAAGCAAAAAAATTGATTCTGACAGTTCTTCTTGTGGCAAAGCATAGACCTGCAGCAATTAAGTGTTTAACTTCTCAGGAGGCTGGTCTCCCATCTGATGTATTGCCTAACAGCAGTGCAAGCCATTCATGCTTGTCCATGTGCTCACCATGCTTGCACTGATCCTTTCTGCAGAGGCAAAGATCAAAGATCACTCTCTCAATTCAGAAAAAAATATTACTTAATCCTGCTAAAATTCCTTACATCATTGCATAACTGCTGGCCTCTGCTATAGAAAGCAATGGAAACGGGATAGCAATTTGTGCTCATTGGTTCCCTGCTGTGAGATGAACTCAGGCTCCCTTGGAGGCCAAGTTCTAGTCAGAGTCTCTGTTTGCTCCTCAACAGCCCATCCCCACATTTATTCCAGTCTCAGTGTATCTGCACTGGGTGTGCAGGATTACAGTCCTAGAGGATTAGACCACTTCTGTCTTCACCATTTCCTAAGGGTTACTCTGTCCCTTTGGGCTGCTGACTTTCTGGATGGCTCCTTCAAGGTTTCACCAGGCCTTATTAACAGCAGTGTGTAATATTCATTGATGAAACATCAAGAAGTCTTTAAAAAATTTTTAAGAGAGCAAGTGACACTGGAGCATTTAGTCCTAGTGAATGGAAAGAAGATTAGCTTTTTCCTTAGTTTAATTTTCTGAATCTTCTCAAGGGGATGCTGCCATCTTTGCCAGTTTGCATTGAGTAAGTAGTTCCCCACAACTTTCTGGCTGGCCTGCATTATTTATGTGAACAACTCCTACTCTGTCAAACGTTCCCCCAAATCACATAAGCACCACATTTAATGTAGGGAAAACCCTGGGGCTAGTTCATAATTTGTAGGTTTGGAAGATTAACTCAAAAGCACGAGTGATGTCTGAAATGTTGTTTTGTGCACCTGATGAAAGCAGAGAACCACTGGACTGACCCATCTGCCATCTATGTGCAATCATCTCCTGGTCTGCTTGCCTGGGGCAATGGATAGGAGGAGTGAGTAGGGAGCTAGGAGGAAAGGGACAACAGGTGGGAGTGAAGATGTGACTCTGAAATGCAGATTTAGTAGGAGTCATGGAGGGAGCTGACTCTGACACACCTGAGAGTATTTCACCATGCTGCCAGCTCTAAGCTGATACAGGTTACCTTGGCTTGCAGCTGTCCCTCTGGTGCTCTGAATGCTGCCAAAGAAATCAAAGAGCCATGGTTGTCTCTGGAGAATGGTTTTATCCATCCCCTTACGGGCAAGCAGGCCACACTTTTTTTCCTACTAATCTCTTCCTTAATGGGCCAACAGTGCCAGTTGGGGCAGCACCAGAGATGCTTTCCACTGCCAGAGCTCTGCCGGGTGATCCAGCTCCTCAGGGGCACCAGCAGAGAGGAGTTCCTGATACTCCCACCTGTCTGGTCCATCTGCCAAAGAAAGGCAACACAGGCTGTTGGTGAGACTGATCAGTGTGAGAGCATGTCTGGTGGGCAAGGCTTTCCCAAAGGTGTGGGAAATGCTGCTTCCACACCCTGCTCTGCTTGATTTATATCAGGATTGATAAGGGAAGGCGTCTCTTATCATCAGTTCATCAACCAGACAAGGTCTACTAATTGAAGAGACAGTGAACAGAGCAGGTTTTCTTCACAGCTCCTGCATTCCCTTTTATATACAAAATATTTTTATGGGAGCAAGAATGTGAACTATGGCCATTCACACAGGAAAACCAGATCCACCAGGTTACTGATGAGCCTCCCCATTGCAAAATCTCTCTGGTTGTCCTAGAAGCAAATTAAACTATCCAGCAGGAAGCAGCTAGTTAATGCATGTAAAAGAATGGAAATCAAAAGTGCTTAGGGAAACTGTGGGACAAGTGGCACTGAGCCATCCCTTATCTGGTTCTGTTCTTTGGATTTGTCATGTTCAGTGCTTGTCACCTTGTACTGTTACATGAAGATTTAGAGAGGGAAATCAGTTTAGTTAACCATTTTTTTCCGTCAGAACATCTGAAAACTCAATTAAGAGAAGTCTGCACACAAGAAGAACAGCATGACTTTTTTTAATTTGAAGGCTGTACATTTTTATTCAAGGGACTGATGTTCTACTAGGTAGTGAAGCAACCTGATTAGCAAATTCAGGAGTCTTGCACTTGTGGAAAACAAAAACAGAGCGGGTATCACTTTTCAGACCCACATTACTTTTAGCAGGATCTCTACATACAGGCCGGTGTCCACGGAACATCCAAATTACTTTTGTGCTTTCTTTTGCACTTCAGACAGGTTGGACATGGCATGGCTGACAGTGCTGCTGTACCAGAGCAGGGCTGTGGCTGCACTGCAGCTCAGATAGGTGCTTCCCACCTTTTTTGGGGAGAGCCTTCAGGTGGCCACCAGGCTGTGTAAGGCAGGAGTCCACAATTGCAGAGTACATCATCCACTGGCTTTCATTTTTAATTTCCATGACAAAGTAAAATAAAGATTCCTTCTCTCTTGAAATGTCCCCGTGCTCCACTTGAGGCCTGCCTATGTGGATGATTAAAGAAAGCCCCAGAGACATTCACTTTCTTCCCATGATATATGTCTTGGCAGAGATATTTGTTATTCACTCATTTGCAGTCACTTCTTAGTTCCCTCCTGATCTCAGCTGTCTTGTTTACAAAGCAGGAATTTTTGGGAATGGGAGGTTTTTCCCCTTATTAGACTGACTGAGAGGGTTGTCAAACAGGTATTTTTTCCCCTGGAAGCTATGCAGCATTCAGCAGTCAGGTACCCTGCCAGATGTTTTCTCTCCCAATTTTTGCACATACCTTGCAGTAGGCTTGGCTAGTGGGTCACAGAGAGTCATGACTGCATGGTGGACATGTGCTCAGAATTACGTCTCATCCATACCCACACAGGACAGCTTCATCAAAACACAGCCCTGGTGGAATCTTGTTTCTTTTCCTTTCCTTCAGATCCTATCCAGAAAACCTCAGACAGACTTACATGTGAAGGAAGAAAAGGAACATATGAGAGAAAACACCCCTTCTTCCCTGCTATGATGCTCCCAGGGAGTATCCATATTATCTTCTATCAGGGCTGACTTTTCATGTGAATATCCCTTTACCTAGCTGAAAGCTTGTACAAATGCAAACATATGACAATCCCTTTCCAGATCCTGAGAAAGTCTTCTTTCCTCTGTCCTGTAACCGAGTATCATGAGACAATAAGAAATTACATCAGGGCAGGCAAACCAAAGCCCATTTGATACCTACTCCAGAGGCTTCTGCACAGGCTTGCTTGGTCTCCCTTTGCAGGCTGGCCTGCCCCGGCTACTCAGTTTCCCTCTCTCTCTGCAAACCCTGGCCTCCTGACTCCTCCACAGCAACTCCTGGCTGGAGCACTCACTTCCTCTCCTCCTGAGCTGCAACAGCAAATGCCTAGGCACTCTGTGGTTTTAGGATTGTTGCTCTCTGCTTTTAGCCTGGAGTTTAATAGCAAAATGTATTTCTAGGGGGAAAAAGTACTGGCTGATAAAACCAAGGGCTGCTGTTCCAGCCCACAGCAATCCTCACAGCTGTGAGGTGCCCAGTTGCTGCTGCTCCTGTCCCTCCCTGCTCAGGGACTTGGTGACACAGGCTCTGCTTGCAGGCAGTGGGCCAAAAAGCAAAGCTTTCCAAGCACCAAGGCATGTATTTGTGTTGACCTGCTCATCCAGGTGGACACAACCCATGTGTTGCCAACAGATGATGGAAGGCTGGCACAGAGGTTTCACCTTCATGTTACGTGGCAAAAAGGAAGCTGAAGCTGGGAAGGGCATGGCATTTTTCAGTTGGAAAGCAAGTCAGAAAAAAGAAATCTTGGAAGCCAACTTCTTCCACATACTTTGTGTTTGAAGTGAGCCCTTTGTCTACAGATCTGTCACCCCTCTGGTTAGCTGATCACCCAGTCATGCTCTCTTTTGGCAAGGAAATCCCAAGAGCTACTTGATGATTTCTTTCACGGGAGTAAAGTTTGCTCCAAGCAGGAGTAGCGATTGTTTTTCCTTCAATTTATACAAAGATAATTTTTTCTAAGTTTCCTTTAAATCCTGGTACCAGAGGAAGAGAAGAAGAGTTACTACAAGACAAAACTAAGCTTCTGATAAAGTTCAGGCTGAGAAAGTTGAAAACCTACTAGCTTAGGATCCAAGCGTGTGATGAAAGCTGGGAAGTATTTTTCCCAAAATGGCACATTCCAGAAATTTTTAAGGTGCAAAAAAATTCTTTTATGTTTCCCAGGTCCAGCTGGTAGAAGGAAGGTAAATATGCCCTCATCCCTCAAAATACCATCTCTGGAGAGAAGGAACTTGTGAAGAGCAACAGTCACTGGTCAGCCAGGTGCAATCCAAATGTCAGATCACAGGCCATGGCAGCACTCACTGTCCTCTTGGCTAAGCATGTGAACAGGCAGATTGTCTTTGACCCTCAAATCTCATCTTTGGGAGGACTGGAAGAAACAGAGAAAGGCGGGTCAGTAGAGGGTCTGTCTGATGAACAGTGCATCTGTGGTAATTTTGTACTGCAGAGCAGAGACTGGTTACATCAGCACGGCCCCTCATAAACCAGGAGAGGTTCTTCAAGGCATTTCTTATGCACATCTTCTCTCTCCTCTCCAAATGGAGAGCTGTCAGGCTAAGTGAGGACATTCATATCCACGTGAAACATGAGTAAAGCAATGAGTGCCAAGAACTTTATTAAAAGATGGTGCATGCCTAGAGAGTAGGTCACACAAATCCCATAATTACGTACTACCCTCTAATTATGACATCAAGATTTTAATTTTGTGTCCTTGAAAATGTTTTCAAGGTTCAAGGGTTCTAATGCAAGAACTACCCAAAAGCATAGAATTCATAACAGTCCTGCTGGTGAAATATCTATTTTTAAGAAAAACACTGGCTCCCATTCTACCATTGACATGACCAATGGAGAGATTAGCTTTAGCTAAAATACAAAAACGTGTTTGTCTGGATCTTTCTTTATATTTGTTTTGGAAGCTTTCCCAGTTAATTATAGCAGTATTCAGCTCACACTGTAAATGTGGACTTAAAGAAAGAACTGATGAGTCATTCCCTACTGAATGTTACTTTCTAAAGTTAAAGATTTATAGTTTCACTTTATTTTTTTATTCTAACTATTCCACCCTCTACAGAGCTGTAATCCCTGTAAGGTATATATTGCTTAACAGCATAAACAGTCTTTGTGAATTCAAGAAGAACCATTTGTATTCCTCTTGCACAATTTATGACTATTGCTATGGAATGGCTCAACCAAATAGCAAACAGGACTGGAAGTTTCATGCTTGCAGCTCTTGTAAAGCATTGTGAAAGGTGGTGGATAATATTATCTTACTTTTTGGAACTAGTGAAATTGGAGCATGCCAACAAAAAGAGTAACAAATGATGGAACAAAGTTCTGAGCAGAACTTGAAGGAAAAGTTAAATAAGTAGCTTAAGCTCTGGAGACATGTAGAATGACCATCTGCTTCACCAAGATGGTGTCTGTCTTATCTAGGCAATCTTAGGCAATAGAAATTTTGCCTGTCTAATTAACACTGATTGTGAAGGTACAGGTTGGGTTCAGTACACAAACAGGACCATCAATGTTGAGAGCTCATCAGCAGCTGCACTTAAGCCCAACATTATCAGGGGGAGAAATAGAAAGAAAATAACACACAAATCAAATCAACAAACATATTGTGGCTAACAGCAGGTTCACAACTGACCAGCCACAAGCACTTACAGGCATCTCACCAAGCAGTCAGTCATTAAGCAATGGATATAAACAATCCTAAATGGAGAGTTTGGTAAATTAACTGGCCAGTACATCACAATGCCACAGTCACATCTCTGTAGACGACTGCATGTGAAAAGCCTTTCTTTGTTGCTATTCTTAGTGTTTCCATTTCCCTGGTTTGTTTGGGGACATGCCTAAGACTCACATTTTCCGTGTGAGCAGAGAGGACACAGGTGCCCAGCCAGCCTGAGCCTTTGGAAGTCCTGGCATTGGTAACAACCAAGTGACTCAGTATCTCCTCAGAGATGTAGTGAGTTAAAGGGACTTTTTCACTATTTCACCAGGCATCATTCTGAAAAAATAATTCATGTCCTTTCCCTCTTTTCTCCTCTTTTCTCCTCTTTTCTCCTCTTTTAGGCTTGCCACTGGATTAGAGAGGAGCTACACAAGGAAAAGGATTTACTCAAAGTAATGGATTCAAAGCCAGAGGTAACCTGTGAGCTTCACTGCAACTCAGAAGGGGATGACTCAGGAACAGGAGGCCATGTGTAGAATTACAGCAGGTAAGAATTTACAGAAAAAAAGATCTACAAAAATACATTACAGATCTTAAACCCACAGTGTCTACCACACTGAAGGATTAAGCTTATCAGTATGAGTAAAGAACAGTTTGCTTCAAGCATTATTGCTTAATTTCAAAATTAAAAAGTGACAGCTGCAGAATTATCAACTTGTTGGTGTCTGATATGCACACTTCACTCTGCAGGCAGCTGACCAGCACTGTGGGGTTTTGACTGCTGAGAGCTTCCCACTGAAAAATGAATTCATGAAGGACTGGCAAGTGCATGCTCCATACAGAGTTATACAAGTCCTTTTGAAGGCAGAATCAGGAACAAAATTGTATTCTTTAACCTCTATGGTTGGTCGCCATTTCACAGCACTGCTTGTAACACTGCAAGTTCAAAGTTTGCATGGGATACTTTCAAGCAGTGAGCAGTTATTCATAATCAAAGTTATATGTTCTTTTAAAAATCTCCCAATTTTAAGAACAAACTCAGTTGCTGCCTTTTAAGAAAATAACTCCAGGAAGTTCTATACATAAAATATTCACCTATGAGATCTTTGCAGTTAAAATATTGGTATTTTATATATATAAATGCCCACATACTTTTGATAAAATTTCTAGATTTCTACAGAATTTGAGCAGCAAAGTTAGCTCCTGGTTCCTCTTACTGCCACTATCATAAACACAAAGGAGTTTGAGAAAGTGAAAAAGAAAAGAAAGAAAATAAAAAAGATCCTACACAGTTGAGAGCAACTGAATTTTCCAGAGACACTTGTACAGTTTGGACTTACTGAGGCTGTACATGATTGAAGTTCACTCCTCTACAAGAGTAGAAACTCTCCCTGCCAAGGAGTGATGCACGTCCACCAGCCCTGGGCAGGCAGAGAGCCCCGAGAGCTGTTCAGCCTCTCTGGAACTCACGGGTGAGCAGAGACATCACAGCATGTCCTGGTTTGCCAAGCTATAGCAGAGGCTTTTGGTCAGATATGCAGTATCTGCAGTTAAAAAAAACAGCCTTGGGAAAGTCTGCCTGGGTAATGACAACCAGTTTGTCCTCTTTCAAATACCAGCAACTTTTTCTTTCTGTTTTACATGTGAAGTTAATTTTTTAGAAGTTAATTGCTTTTATTTTCCAGCATAAGACCCTTAAGCTCATTAGCCCTGCCCTATTGAGGGAGGTGGAATGGAAAGGAGTCTTTCTGTTGCCCAGTTTTGGCTGTCTCCTTCACTCAATCCTCCCCATGGTGTTGTATGATTTTAGAAAACAGAGATGTCTTTGTTCCTGAGGCTCCCATGCAGTGTTGCCTTGCCAAGCTCTCTCTGAGCCATGCCATTTTGTGTGGTGGCCTGGAGCCATGGGCAGCATGCAGGACCTGCCAGTGGCATTTCTGCTGCCCTCCAGGACAGTACACAGCCTTAACACAGCAGCTACCTCCTCCCCTGCTACCAGCAAATAATTTCCTTGGCTCAAGGAAAAGCCCTTTGCCTCACTCAGTGATGCACAGACTGAGGCCACACCATGGCGTGGCAGAGCACGGAGTAAGAAGCATTTTGTCAAGGCAGTGCAAGAAATGAGCAGCCTCTGACTGTCAGAGTGCACTACCACCACCTATGGCACCAGCAATGGGCAATTCAGTGAAGGAAGGTCAAAAGTGTTTACAGCTGCATGGAAGAGAACAACCCAGTGCCAAGGCTGTGTAAGTCCATGGTAGTTGTCTATTCAGGGTTTCTATGTGGTTTCCTCACCTTGAGCAAGACAGGTGCTCCCAGCCTCCGGATGCAAATCCATACAAACCACCAGCATTTTACATGCATGCAATGGTCCTGGCCAGCTGCCACATCTCATTTGTTGTGTTCTTCTTTTGCTTGAAGGAACAGGTGTCCTTATTTAATTTGAAACAAGTCTAGGATAAAGTAGGGAAAATAGCAGCTCAAAGGTGTTCTCACAAAGAGACATATATTACATAGGAGCAGATATTCTGGAATTTTGTTCCTTGGGTGTAGTTCATACTTGAAACTCTTTAACTCATGCAAATTTTTCTCCTGGCCCACATGGTGTATTGCATTGGATGGTTTTGTACTGACAAGACTGGCTGCAAAAGCAGGGTGGAAGTTGACAAAGGACCTCAGATAAGACCAAGACCTTAAGCTGGAGTCCTTGAGATTTTCCCAGTTTTCTCTTGAATATTCCATCAGCTAAAAGTAGCAGATGTTTTTCAGAAGCCAAGTTTCGTGCACGTTTTATCCTTTTTTGTTTTAAAGTAGCCCTGTGAAGTTATTAGCACTGTCCTTGTATGGCTTTCTGCACTATGCCGAACATTCTATGAGAATTAACACACACTCAGACTGCATCTGCTAGCTCCAGGAACTTTGTGTGGCTGGACCAAGGTCCTCTTCTGCCAACCTAAAATGACAGCTGTCTGGGGCAAGCTGAGGGGCAGAAATCCTACCAGGAGTAGCCCAAAGACCACATCTTGTGGTTACCCATGGTCCAAGGCTGTCTAGGCCTTCTCCAAGTTTCCTGGGAGCACTGGCACCCCTCTGTGGGAGACTCGCTGCCCAGAGACAGGGCAAGGACCCCCTGGGATGGGTATGTCTCACAACTACAGAATGCCAGGCCCAGAACACCTGCAGATGCACTCTGCAGCCTCTGTGTGTGGGTTCAAGTCCCATGTCTTCACCATGCTGATTGCTGTGTGGGACAAAGGAGTTGATATCTGCTTCGGGCTTGCAAAAGCTCCACCAGAAAGCAACAGTTTCATGAGATATGCTTCAAGTGATTTAACATCCTTCCAGCCTAAAACCCTATGGACATCAACAACTGTGAATTAAATACTGAAATGGTACAGAGTTACCATCATGAAATGCATAACCCTCTTATGTGATAACAGGCCTGAACAGCTTTTATCTCTCTAGACAAAGACTCTGTTACACAACAGAAAAAACATTCCCAAGCAGATGGCACACCCCCAAATAGCTGTGATCCTACCTGTCTTACAGACAGACGCTCATCAGCCTCTGTGGGCTCAGTTTATCTTATATGGATAAAGCCATGTTGAAAGAAAAGCTGTAGTGAGAAAGCAGAAGAGGTGGACAGCAAAGCCTTTGTTAACTGTATTTTGTTGTCTATCAAGTACTTAGGAAAAAAGGAAAAAGGTTTTAAATGCTCTTAGCAGTTTGAGTGTCACCATTTGTTGGCAAGTGCCAGCATTGCATTGGACAAACCTCAGATCCCTGGCATTTCTAGTAAAATTTTAAAGGAAAAAATGCTGATCAAAAAAATCCTTTACATGTGACCTTTCAGCAAAAGTAAATTATTCTAATGTTCAAAACCTGGTATTTTCTATTATCATTTTTCCTATTGCAACTTTACCTCCTGCCATTTCTGTGGTTAGATTTTCTTCATCACCCACCCTGTGGAGGTGCCAGCAGTGCTGGGGGCAGCAGCTGAGATGCACCGGCGATGCATGAAGAATATGAAGAATTACAATGACCACAGCAGCAGAAAGGATTCAAGCATTGAATTGCAAACTGCAGCTGGCAACAATGAGATGGGGACTGGAGCAGGTGGACAGAAAAGTCCTCCTCTATTACACTATTACTCTATTACTAAAGCAATGGATTTCAACCTAGGCTGAACAAACAGACAGTCAAAATCCTTGAAGTAGCAGGGCCTGGGGCTGTGTAAAGCAGAGAGGAACTGTGAAGATCAGTGTAGATGAGTGGAAAGGCAGAGCACTGTGCCCCAGCAGAATTCATATGGCTTCATCTGTCTCTCTCAGATCAGTAATTTAGGCAACAGAGCCTGCTTCATCGCTGTGAAAGTCATTATTATGCCTTCTCTGGTGAGCTTCTGACAGAGCAGCAGCAAGTTTGCTGCCTGACAAGTTCTCAGGCAGAGGGTGGCAGAGCAGGCACAGCTGAAGGCGTTTATGTGGGGGTTTCTGGGGGGAATTTTCTGGGCACATCACTGAGGAAGCACAGAGGTCACCAAGCTACTTGGAGGAGAATGGATGATGAATGGTTATTCAGCATTTTGACATTAAGCAGTGTGGCAAAGACTCAAGAAACTTCTTGGCCAAGTCCAGCATCACTGTAGAATCTGTTTGCTTGCATGGACTCAATGTGAACTTTGCGAAGTGTTTCAGCTTTGTCTTTGAGGCAGTCACTGTGCATGAGGGTCAGAGCATGGCTGAGGTGGGGCTGTGCCCTACTCCCTGCACAAGCTGGCAGGAGAATGTCAGCTATGGCTCCACAGCTCCCCTCCACTGTGGCTGGGCTCCTGCATGTGCCCAGCTTCGAAAAATGTTTCTTCTTGCTGGGGTGGCAATAAACAGAGCACTGCTAGGGCCACGTGGTGATGGATGTCTGCCTGTCCACTCAGTGCTGAAGGACAAGCACGACACAATTTCTTTAATCCTGATAGCATCTTTCAGGGTAAGCAGCATCCCATGTTTAGTGGGATGCCAGGATGGCTGATTCTGCTGGGGACTTCTAAGCATAAGCCCACTGCAAGCCACAGCAGCTTGACAGAACAAACTAGAAAGAAGAACTGATTTTTGTACTTGGGGGCATAAACAGTGTCACAGGTACCTGTCAGAAGCATAGAGAGCTCAAGGAAAGAAAATGTAGTTTCTGCCATATGCCTGAAACAATCCTATACTGCTTACATCCTGGGGTTTTTTTCTGCCTGGTTATTGAGCAGTTATTGAGCTGCATTTACCTTGAAAATATCCCTCTACATTGCTACTTTATTTGGTCTTTCACTCTCCCTGTGATAATACTGAAGACAGTGGGCAGCACTTCCCAGTCCATATGTGCAATTCCCTCTCCTTCCTGTTTCATTTTTAGATTGCTCCTTGGGCTGATTCCCAAGCCAGTCCTCAGGAAGGTCACCAGGATCTCTCACATCCCCATGTGTCCCCACTGTGGGCTTCCTCCTCTGCTTTACCCTCCTCCCTCTGCCTCCAGCTTCTGCTGTCTTTGCTTAGAAAGCTGTTGTGGGGCTGGAAGCCAGCAGGGGAGTGGTGAGGGTTCAGCACAGTGATGATGCAGCCCAAACATTTTTCACTTTGGATCTTGGCTCAGAATTTGGTTAGTCCTGCGATAGATGCAAGTCACTTCATTGATTTGTGTATCTAGGGCAACAATGCTTTTCCTTTATAGCCTGCTTCAGCTTAACTCCAAAAGAGTAAGAGCAGAACAAGCCATAAACTGCTCTTGCTGTGCAGAGTGGGGATGGCTGTGTCCATCATTCAGCAGTGGTGCTTGTCTGCACATACTGTGCTGCCAGCAGAGGGATAACTGGGATGTTCAGGGAACAATGGACACAGGATTATCCAGAAAATGGCTGGTGCAGAGACACTGCAGAACAGTCAGTGCCATCAGTATGGCAGTGACAGCACAGTGCTGGCAGGGCTCACTGGCAAGTGCTGCTCTCATGGTCTTCCTGCTCAGATGGTACCGTGATGGACAGGGGTCCTGTTTCTACACAGATGCAAAGATTAGGGTTTCCAAAATGTAATCATGTACAATCAGGACATTTAGGCACCTGTATGATACACACTCTCATCACAGAGATGCATGTGACACACACAAAAAGAAAAAAACCCACAACACTTTCTGTGTGGTGCACAAAAATATGAACTTGGTAGAGAGCTGCTGGGAAGTGACACAGTAGTCAAGCTGTAGTCTCATATCTGGAGAACCACTTCTCTTTTTCAATAAATGGACTTGGTGGCAGTATACAGAAAAAAAAATGGATGTTACAGATTAATGACACAGAGACATTTTATTTTGAACCAAAAGTTAAAATTTATTTGGAATATCAATATACCCCAAAAAAATAAAAATAAAAACTTCCTTTTATGTAATGAAATAGCCATTTGAAAATGGTAAAATAAAGATATTTCTCATACTATTCTCTTCTAGTTATTGTACACATATTAAGGTTGTTTTTCTTTTTCTGAATATAAATCTAGCTTGAGCTTTAAGGCTCCAAAAAGCTTAAAGCATGTAGTGGCCCTTTTGAGAAAGCAGATAAGTCAATCAGAGCTGCATTTTTTCAGCAGACAGGCCTGTTTGAAGCTGTCCAGGACTGGACAGAAGGGAGATTTCTCAGGAAAGTCACTGTTTCAGGGAAGTATTATTTTATACCCATTGGGAAAGACACTCTAACCCCTCTTCATGCAGCATTTTGCATTTTGATGTCCTGGGGAGGGCCCTGGTTCCCCTTAGCTGTCAAGTTAATGTGCAGATCCAATCTTACTTGTGTTGGAAGAGTCGATTTAATTTAAGAAATCAAATCCTACCCTGTGGTGTTTGCTCTGCCAGAAATTAAGTCAGTAACAAGAACCTGGTCCTGCCTTTACCCCTGTAAGCAAAAGCCTGTGTACGGTGCAGTGGCTGTAATGGAGCGTTTGTGATAGCAGGATCAGGGACTTGTCCTTTAGCTTGCCTGTAATAAAGTAAATGGAATGGAAAATGTATTGAAATAAAACAGTGGAAACCCACCAACAATTCTGAGTTACAATTCCTCCCTTGTAGAGGGCTCATTGATGCTAGGATGGAAAATATGACTAAAGACCCAAGTCAGGGCTGAGTAATGCCCCAGATGGTTCATGTCACCACTAAGAAAAAAGGGAATTTAGGTCTTACATCACCCTCTGCAACTGGGCTCCAGTGGACTGAAGCAAAGCTACCTGAAGGCATTAGACATCTCACCAACAATCTCACTTTCAGCAGGCATTAGATCAATTCCTCAACTTATGCAGCATGGTCTGAAATTGGTTTGATTTCTTCCTTGATTGAAGCCATCCTCATTACTTTATGTCTGTGTTTATGGTTTCTATACAAAGATGTTATACTTCTGCTTCTGGTTCTGAAGTACAGGATAGGCTTCGACTACTAGAGACAGTACAGCACTACTGCATTTTATCTGGCACTGCTCACAAAGGCTGCTGCTTCATGGTCACAATAATTGGTCTCTTATGCTCTTTGTTGCCTGAAACCACCTGAATGCTGCCTGAACCACGAGGTACTATTGTTTTCACCAAAAATGTCCCAAGTTTTTACTTTCAGGAGAAATAAACAAAATGCACTCAGGACTTGAACAAGTTATCAGACCATGGATGTCCCACCAAACAAATCCACAGACCCACCTTTGCACTCAGGGAGCAACTGCCTAATTAACTTCTGCAGGAGGGACCCCTACATGGAAGCATTATTCCTCCAGCCACCCCATACTGAGCACCTGGCATTGTGCAGCCCACCCTCCTTCCATGTTGCCTTTCTTCATCTTGGAAAGGAGCGAGTGTTCAGCCTGGAAATACTTTGTGCTGGGATAAAAATTAGATCTCTTCCCACTGTGTCTCTCCTGCAACTTGTGCCCAGTATTTTATTCCTGCTATCTTGCCTGACTCTTTTGAGTGATTCCCTTTGCACACTTTGGCCTTTATCTTGTAAGTAGAACTTGTATCATTTTGCTGTGAGATGCTTGTGAGAGGTCTCTTTTGGAGCCAGCTGCTCCTAGTTGGGTGTTATTGGGGAGCCCAGACATAAACAATTTGTGACTCTGAGTTACAGAAGGTCGGTAAGAATGAGGGGTTTCCTTCTCATCACAGGCAGTTTAAAGAGGCTGCAGAATTATGCAAGATTTTGTTCTTTTACTAACTAGTTTAAAATATTTTCCCTAAAGTGTTCACTACACAGAAGTAATGTTAAGGAAGAGGCAAATTCTGCTGGCAGCTGCCTAAGCATCCATACTGACCTTTCTGGTTTTATTTCAGTACATTGGATTAATGCATCAAAACATAAAACACAGACTTTGACCCTGGCAGAGTGACTTCATCACCAGGGGAACTTTCCTGACTTTTAACACTGGATCCCATAACAGCATTTCTAGCATCTCTCGCAGCTGTCATAGGTCCTATAATCCTTGGTAAATTTATATAAAGTTTGAGTTCCCCGTGGCATGTGTGAATGTGACAGAATTTAAAATAATTAGGGAAAATGGAGTTCTGGTACTGGTCAGAAAAATCTGAAAATATGACTCCAAGACTCAAGCCAGGGGAAATAAGTAGGATCCAATTAGCTCTGTTTGTATCTTGTGGCTCAAAGGTTGGAACAGCAGGAATACTGTTGAGGTGTCATTACATTAGGGTTGACAAGTTCAGTGTTTAAGTATAAGCAAGTGGCTTAAATGTGATGTCTAAATATGATGCATGTATGTTTCAGGGGAAAAAAAGTAAGAAAAACAGTATCAGCTGTTTTTTTGTCTTTTTGTCAAATTCTTTAATGCCAGTCACCCCATTTGGTTTCAGTAGAAAACCTCAGAGGAAAAGCCAATGGTACAGTAGGGCCATAGGACCTGTGTAAATGCGTGTGTGATGTTATCATTTCCTGACTCAAACAACAGTGTCACAGTCAGTTCCCAGCGTGACAACAACTGTTCCCTAATTTGTCACTGTACCTTACATGTCTGATCCTGCTGCCACATCCTTACAAGCACGCTTGCCTGCAGCCCAGTCACCTGCCAGGATGCCTCCTATATTTGGTGCTCAGCTTCCCCTGCACACCAGGGGTGCATCTGCACTGCCTGCTGAGGAGGTCACTCAGGCTGGTGACTGCACTGGAGCCGCTTCCCAGGCAGCAGGGGAGCTGCCTCTCCCACACCCAGCCTTGTCTGGGAGGGCAGTGGGCATGGGAAGGAGCAGGTGCTGGGAACGGTGCAGAGGTACCATGAGGGCTTTGGGAGATGAGGAAAGAGTGGGGGGATTTCTTGCCCTGCTGAAATCAGTGTTGGCATTGTCAGCGTTGACATCCAGGACCTAGAAATGTGGGGGCTTAATCCTATGCAGTTAAGGAAAAGAGAGGATGAAACAGCATAGACTGCTGTTTGCAACCCACCCTGTCTCGTGCCCATGTTAAAGCTGGGCCACAAGTCCTAGACATGCTGTGATGTCACTAGCCATCGATAAAGGTTTTGAGTCATGAGCCATAAGCCTTAAATTTGCAGGGGATATGCAGGGCTCCTTCCCCTCTGCTCAGATAAAGGCAGTCAGGCACACTGGCTCTGTTCAAAGCACAACAAAGCCTCCACTGACTTCAGAGAGTCCAAGATTTCTGCTCCAGCTTCAGCTCCAGACACTGGACCACTTCTAGCCCCTCTTGCTCTGTCTGAGAGACTTAAGACACACAGGACTGAGGCTCTAAATGGCACAATGGTGGGCTTTACTAATGCTTTATCAGCTAATTGCAGTTAACTTTAATTTTAATTTTGCCTTTTCCACTCTTTACCAGTCTTAACCTGCTTTTTAGCCAGGGCAAAATTAAACATGAGGAAAAAGGCTTATTCAGCATTATAATTATCTACTCCCAAGCTGTATAACAAAATGGTTTACACATTTAATTGGTTTTGTCTAATATTTCCATGTATACAGTAGTCCTATTAATGAATATCGTAGCTTCATTACTGCATATCACATTTTGCTATGTTTTGTACCATAAAATAATGTCAGCACATCAATAACTTAAATAACACAAATGTAAACTCATTTTCTGCTTGTTATAATTACGATTTGAGCCTGAAAAGGCCTTTGATTTGTAAGACCATTCACATAATATGGAATGTAACTTTATTTGTTTTTCTTTTGTATATAATGAGACACCGAAAGCCCTTGTCATCTCTTAACAGGATACTAAAGCAGCTCTGTTTCATGAATGACAGCACAATTAAAGCTAAAAATCATAATTAAAAAACCCCTTTGTACTGTACAATCTCAAATTAAAGCAAGAAAGATAATGACAATCTTTTGCATTAGCCAGGAAATGTGATTCTCTGCCACTGGGCTGTTTTTTCTTGTTGACAATTCACAGAATGTGTATATGGGTGTAGTTATAGGTGTGTGTATATTCTATGCAGAACAGCAGTCCCTATTTTGTTGATCTAGTTCTTCTAATTGTTTAGTTAAACTACCTAGCTGTTACAATTTAGAATACTACATTAACACATTTAACATCAAGTGTACATACTTGCGTCTTTGAAATACTAGGAACTTTTACACATTTTATTTGGCTTTGTAAGGACTGGAATATCACAGATAATGCAATCTACTTGTCTTTGACAGAATATGGCTGTTCTCAACTAACTCTCTAAGGTTCAGAGTGAAATACATTTCTCCTATTATCTGTAGCTGACTTCAGAGAAGAATGTCTTCTTAAGCGGTCAGTCTGATGTTACAGTACAGATTCTGCAGAAATATATTTATTTAATGAAAGATAACTCTCTCTGGACTTTAGAGTCAAGCTGTTGCAGCAAAATTACTTCATTTAGACTAATTTTTTTCTACACAAATCTCAAGAAAAACCTATCCCAAGTATGTTTTATAGTAGTATCTCCACATGACCAGAGGAGGGCACTTTGAACATCTTTGCACTGCCCAGGAGGCAGATGCAGAAGCACAGTGATACCCAATGTCGCACAGTCCTGCCACCTCTCCCAACTCAGGCAGGCATCCTCGTGTCTGCAAAAACACAGAATCCAGATTGTACCACAGGGCTCTGTCCTGAAAACAGTGGGCAGATAAATCACTCTCTTCTCGCTAACTGCGATTTCTCCTGATTTCCCCCATTTAATTCAGTGTTGCTGCAGGTTAAATTAAGAGTAATGGATAATTCCTAAAAATCTCGTGAGGGGAGTTGTCTCCCTCTCCTTCCTGAACATCCCTCCGCTATTAGCCCCTGGTAATTCAGCAAATATTGATTGATTTAACCCTCTATGACTTATCCTGCTGCAGAAATTCCTTGCCTCTAACTGAAAAATGCACTTGGAAAATGCACTCTCTGAGATATGTATTGCAACAGTGCATCTTTTCACATTAAACTCTTGTAAAAAAAGTACTGCTCCTTTCTGCCTTCTGAGGGAGGTCACTCTGTGTCCCAGATCTGCTCTCCTGGCAGAGCACATAGCAGAGAAATCAATCTCTTCTCTTTTCCATACATAACCACAGTGTGGAGCTCAGCCAGTTTCCATGCAGGAAACATATTTTTGGGCTTCATTTTGGCTAAAGGTATCAACCTTCTGTGGAAAAGATTTTAATTCTGCAATCTTGTTGTTATTATAGACAGGGTTTTTTTTGTCATCTCTGTTTTTTTTTTTTTTTTTAATGCAGAGAAATTATTAGAAAGGATTTAGAAACCTTTTTTCTTTTTTAAATTAAAGTCTCTCCTCCACCTTGGAGAAACACACTGCTTATTTAACGTACTTTTTTCTCCCCCCTTAACATTATTCCATTTCTCTTTTCTTCTCTTTTTTCTTTCCTTTTTTCTTGATTTTTCCCTCTTCTTTTCTCCTTCTTTTCTAGAGCAGAGAGGTACAAGAAGGAAGTTGTCTTTCATCAGCAGTCCTTTGAGATAGAGTAGAATTCAGTGAGTCCTCACCATGATAGGATCATAAACTTACTGGGTTAAACCAAGCTAACTTTCCCTAAGCTGCCAAGTTTTATCTGCACCATACATATATGTGTTTCCTTGTGCCTTTTTTTAATTCTTATAATTTTGTTTTTCTTGATGACCCTGAGCTATGGCTTCTCGCTTCTACCACTAGTCAACCTTCCTTTCTTTTCTGGTTTTGCCGATATAGGCCTCAAAGAAAAAATGGCAGAAGAGCACAAAGTAGCTGAGGTACATGAGAGACGACCAGATGATGTTCTGCACGTGGGAATGGCACTGGCCCTGCTGCATCCAGGAGAAGACCAGGTAATTGATCACGCAACCGATCAACATCTGAGTGATCTGCGACAGGGTGATGAACATGGCAAACTTGCGTGAGACCCTGAAGCCAGCGGCCCGCAGGGCATAGTACGAGTACATGACGGCGTGCACTCCGTAGTTCATGGTCATGAACCAGCCACCGCCAGCCACCATGTCCTTGTAGGAGTACCAAGAGTAAAGTAACACAGTAATGTGGTGGTACCAGTGTAAGAAGATGAGCTTCTGCTTCCTAAGAATAATGAATATTGTGTCACCTGCAATAAAAACGAAACACAAAAAAAAAAAAAAAAAAAAAAAGAAGAGGGGAGGGAATGAGAAACATATCAAACAACTCCATAATTAACACAGCACTCTCTTCCCTTTGCTGATACTGGAGTATACAGTACTTCAGAGCATGAAATCCACCTCACATCTATATCTGAGGGCCCCTTTGAGAGCCAGTTTGGCTCCTAATCTCTATGCAATCTCTAGCAAACCAATGCATCTACATTTTCTTGTATGGATAACCCTGTCTGAAAACTCCACAGGTTTACTTGGTAGCCCTTTGCTGCAAGCATTATCCACAAAAGTCTGGGGTGAGGTAGGTAGGTGGATGTGCATGTATCGCCTCTAACTGTGAGACTGCCCATCATATATTGCGACTGGAAGAGAAATGCAGCTTGACAGAGAGCAGAAAACCTAGAGGAAGCAGCACAGTATTCTCTGATTCAAATGTCTACGTGCAAACTGAACCTAGTTAAAATGAGTAGAGCCTTTTGAGGTAATACACAAATAAAACTGTTGCATATGCAACCTACCATACCAAAAGAGATGCTTCCAGAAAGAAATCTGGGTTGTGATGAAACACACATCCCTCTTCTGCAAATCCATCTCACTATTGCAGAAAAGTAAATATTATTCTTCTGTCTTGCTTTTTTTCTTCTGTCTGCTTCTCATGATTGCAATGAGCATCTCAATTAGATATATGGATATATATGTATGCTACTTGTTTTCCACTGTTGTACACACAGTGTTTCCAAAAGAATCCCTGAGATTTGAACCTGGGAACTTAGTTTGATGTATAAGTATCCCAGGAAATCCAAGTCATGAATACAGGTCATGGATGGAAGCAAAAGTGCACTGTCTTCACAAGGTCTGTAATAAACCGTAACGCTGCTGTTCACTTCATTAACTGCAAGATGTTGACTCATATTTTAATAAGTAATCATATGTTCAATTTTTTGTTGCTGTGCAGTTCTAGCTGATGTTCCTCATTTTTAACAACTACATTTCTGTGGATTTGCAACAATTTAAGCAGCAGGAAACCAAAGGATTCTGACACAGCAAGGCAACTGGTGTCTGTCTCATTCTAGTTTAAATGCTGATGAATTGCTGTCCTCTAATTTGCTGAACAAAATTACCTGCTGAAAGGTAAAGTCTTATTTTTGCTGTACACCTGTACACAGTGAGAGCTGCAGTCCTTTGGGGTTTAATAAGGGCATTCTCCAAAATGAAAGCTGGAGGGCTGCTCCTTTCCATTAAAACAACCCTTTCTTACACTTATAAGCCACGGATGAGAACACATGAAGACTGACTTTCAAGTTGGCTTTCACATGTAGATCGTAAGTATCCTTATCAAGAAACTGCTGGAGAGATATAAGAGTATAAAAATCAGGACTGAAAAAGCTAGGGACATTATGGGAAATTGGCTTCTACTTGGAGGAAACAGCCAGCCACAGCTTTCATAGTCTAGGAAGGAAGCACCTTACTGTTCATAATTGTACACTTCGATGTGTACTGACGAACGAAAGCTGCAGAATGGAGGCAGAACCTGACTCAAAACTTCTTGCTGGCACAGCTGCAACAGCCCACCTCCACTTCTGTAGCCACAGGATGTGCCAATTATACCACTCCTATTTGCCTACAAGTAGTTCAGGAAGAGGTATGGACCAGATTGCTTTTACTTCTTGACTGCCCTGCTGTGTATAATCACCGCAGTTTATTCCTGGGCTGGGAAAGGTCTTATTCAGCTGCACTTTGATCTAACTTCAGCCAAGCTGGAATTGACCTCTAGAGACTAAAATATGTAGTTTGGGGTTGGTTATGCTTACTCAGTTTTTCTGAGACTTAAATGGGATTTTGACAGTGATGAGACCCTTCTAGTGCATCCTGCATGGACATTTCTCCTCTAAAAATACACAAATGCATATGAGAGGAAGAGAGAGAGGGTACTCACCTAGTTCAGGTGCTTTGCTTAGCACAAATGCATATGCCCAGAATTTGCTGACAGGTCCAATGTAAAAACTCTGGTCACACACTGACTGCTTCAGGCCTTTGGTCATCAAAATGTACAGCATATAAGCACCAGTTCGAACAGCACCGAATATACTTTAAAACAAAAAGAGAAAATTAGGAAAGGTCAGTGGACATTTGAAATCTACAAGCAATCACTTCAAATCATTATGAGGAAAAGGCCATAACTGTGCTAAAATAATAAGTTTGTGAAAGCTTGAAAGTTGGAGAAACTCTGCTGGCTTCTAGGAAGTTACTCTGAACTCAGACCTGTAAACTGGACTGCAGCCACATCCCCTGGTGAAAGTCTGGAATGATAACATCAGTGTATTTATTTCCTTACCACAGGAATGATCCTTAAGTTTTCAGGAGCAGGGAAACATCTATTTCAGCTCAAAACAACATCCAGAGTTTTGATACTGATGGCTGGGAAACTACAAGAAATGAGCTGATAAAATGCTGTATTAGCAACATAATCAGGACCAATTCACTTTTCTGGTTCCCTCAGAGTTTTCTCTCATCTCTCCCTGTATTTCCTCCACAGGAGCCCTGAGCACAGCCCTACCCAGGTAGGGCACACAGATTTGGATGAGGAATCTCAGTCAGGGCCAGTGTTTTGGTGCATATGCTTGACTTCATCACTTAACAGGTCGTTGTTAACAGAAGGAACAGGTAGTTAAATCAAGCTGTAAACAGCTGATTCACCTTCACCTCATCAAAGTGAGATGCAAGGTAACAGTGTTCTGTAAATGAGAAACTTCAAGAGATTTATAACAGTATTAATTAGTGCAATTACAGAGGGGATAGGTTGACATCCAGCTCTTATCAGGAACAAAGGCTTCTGTCTTACCAGCAAGGAACTCTGCAGAAGGAGATTTGTCTCATTGTTTTATAGCAAGAACATGCCTGCCTGCTGTCTACCACTGTAGCTTGGTGGCCCCACATAAGCTGTGATGAATACTGGGTGAAGGAAGTAGCTTTCAAAAAGAAATCAAGCAAAGACAGACACAATCTATTTTGGGGTTGAGTATATCTTACTTTATGCCTACATCATATGTCCCCATCCCTCTACCCTGCTCCATCTTATCTCCCCTCTAAGTTCTTTAGAGTGACCTTGACCTAACCTGGTTCCCACTCTGCCTCACTGTGATTATTACATGGCAGCAGGCAAAACAAGCCACCTAAAACTGGTGTATAAACACATGTGGGTAATGCAAGCTACCATTTATGTAAAGTGTGTGGAAGAAGGAACAGTTCCTCTGAAGTTACAGATTCTCTGTTACTTGTCCTTGTCTTGTGAAGTCCGTATTCTGTAAAAACCGTATTTTAAAATCATCAAGGCAGCCTCAAAAGCTGAGTTCAATGGCAGTTTTTATGGTACTTGGTCAGACTAAATGGTTCTAGTAAGCCTATAAAAACTGCTGCCTAACATATACAATATGCACAGAGTATTTAGATTTCCAAATCTGCAGCATTGATACACCCAGTCAAATCTGCCTGCTGCTAAGGAACAAATAAAGCTTGCTCTCCCCTGTCCACTGCACGGAATCTGCAGCCCAGAAGTGCCACAGTGCCTGCTGCTCTTTGGGCTGTCAGTGGCATCACAGATGGGGCTCTACAGCCAGGTCATACCCATGGAGAAGGGCTGCACCCTGGCTCCTGCACCATTACCTTCTGATGGCTGAGGTTTCACTGCGGCATCAGGAAACTCAGACTGTGAGCACTTACAAAGCTACTATTATTATCTGCTATTTGCACAGTGGTATTTGCTTATTGGCTCTACTGCCAGATGAGTCCTCCTGTGCTTTGTGCAAGTAAAAAAAACCACCCTGCTGTGGTTTTCAGGTGTGCTGAAGAAGTTTAGCTGAGCCTGTGTTGCCCATTAGCATTGCTCAAAACAACGCACGTATTCCCAGGCTTAGGCAAGAGAGCCACTGCAGTCTCTCACGTTCACCCACCCCTGCACGCAGAGGAGACAGTGCACTGCTCTCAGCATCTACACAGCTCACAGTGCATCCTCTCCATGTAGGGTTGTTTCCTCCCAGAAATGCTCTCTCAGCACACTTTTCTCAAGTCTTTCAGGCATCAGTCACTTTAACTCAGCAGAGAGTGCCAAAACCTGCAGGAGGAGTTTTGAAATGAGGCGCAACTCATTCTGTGTCTTCTCTTTGGTGTTTAAAACATGCCCTCCCTTCCCCCCAATTTTTTTTTTTTTTTTTGGTCAGGAGCTGCATTTCTCACTCCCAGGAAGACAGAAGATCCTGACAGAGATGTGATCTGATGACATCCTGAGGCAGTAAACTCAGGCTAGCCAGGGCATGCTGCTGCCTGCTCCTAGGTTTTGGGTGGTTGCAAAACTGGGTGGAGGAAGATCAGGCAGAATACCTAATGATACACTGGTTCTCCCATTAGCAAGTATCTCAGTGCTGACATTAAAAGGGGGGGAGAAAAGGAAATTTTAAATAATGAAATCAAATAGCTGCAAGAAATATGTCTTTCTCTATAAAGAAGCTGTATTGCTTTTCTAACAAATTGTTTGCTACTTAAGTTTTAAAAACCAAAGAGAATTCTGTGCCATGAACACGAACACCAATGAGAAGAACACTTGTTTGAGCAACAGTCAAATAATGATCTAACTGTGATTGGGTATTGACACCCAGGGATCCGACCCAGACTGATAACAGAGCCACAGAGTCTGTGCCTGGTGGGGATTACAGTGTCCCTTTGCTGTTTTTGAGATTATATTGATGTAATTCTGCCTGTCTTTCCATTTAGCAACTACTACAGAGCTCTCCTTGGAGCACACACACACAGATTCACACTCACGCACTTTTCTACAATTCCACAGGATGGCAGAATTCTAGTTCCATGACTCTTGAAGTGACCCCAGTTGCAGCTCTACATGGTGTGACTCAGACTAATCTGTATTTTTTTTATCAGTAGAAACCAAGTTACATTTTCACATAATTCACGGTGAAAGGCACTATGCCAAAGAAAGATAGCAAACTCCAAGTAACAGATTCAATTACCTAACTAGACCCCATGAGAAGGTAGCTGCTTATGAGAAGTGCTGCACACCAAAACAAGTAAGCACCACCCGAGACTGAAAAAGATCTAATGCATGCATGCAAATGTCTTGGAGCCAGAGAAATAAAACTGCTTGTTGTGCCTCTGCCACTTGATCTTGTTTGTACTGTAAGGTAAAATCAACCAAGAAATTTCTATCTTGCAAAGACATGATGTGCAGCAGAGTGATGACATTGCTTACTCAGTAAATCACTTCTGCTTCATTCTGTCCTCACCCTGCTCTCTGCTGTAGCTTTTGTGAGGTATTGAAATGAACTGCTTACCAAAGCAGTCTGTCTGGTGGGAATCATCTGCAGGGATTTTCAAAATAAGGTAGCAGTGAATTACTGTACAATTACAGTCTTTTACAGCTAGAGAGACTGATCAGAAACAAACCACACCACCTAATGCAGCTTTCTTATCCATTCAGGCTCAAAATGTCCTACATTCTCCTCCCTTCAGGCAGTGACTTCTCTGGTAAGTTAAAAAATGCCCAATTGATATTTTACTGTCCACTGTATGATCAAAATATATCCACAAGTAAAATACAAACTAGTATTTTTCCCTCTCAAACTTGTTTTCAAACAGGAGTTGGTGGGTTGACCCTGGCTGCATGCCAGGTGCCCACTGAAGCTGCTCTATCAGTCCCCTCCACAATTGGACCAGGGAGAGAAAATATATTAAAAGGCTCCTGGACTGGGATAAAAGCACAGAGAGATCACTCACCAGGCAGAAAAGAGTCAACTTGTGGAAATGACTTTATTACCAATCAAATTAGGGTAGCATAATGAAAAATGAAAGTTAAAATCTTAAAAACAGCCCCCATCTTCTCTTCTTCCTGGGTTTAACTTTACTCCTGAATTCTCTTCCTCCTCTTCCCCAGTGGTGAGGGGAGGAGAGGTATGAGGAATGGTCCTCCTGCTACCAAAACCTGGCCACAGAAATCCAATACTCAGAGGGCCTCAAAACACATCCCATGCATGGGTTAAATGCAGAATTAAGAAGGGCTGGAGAGCTGGCTGATGGGAAGACAATGCAGGTGTCATTGTCTGAAGCCTATTGCTACTTTCTGCTGTCCCCATCCTACATGCCAGTAGGGAGTGAAGTATTTGTTTGTCAAAAGCCCAAGTGAGTAGCAGGTACCTCAAGCCTTCAGTCCAACCCCAGCTGGTGCTGTACCAGGCTCAGCTCCTCCTCACAGTGGAGGTCATTGCCCATTTTTGCTAGGACTGCTTTCTATGGAGACTCATTCCCACACCTGGCTCCTGACACCTCTGGACACCCCAGTCCAGGATCAACACTGCAGAACTGAGCAGGGAACGTGACTTCCAAATAAGAACAGATTTAGAAGTGCAGCACAGAATATAGCCACATGTCCTAAAGGATAGTCACTGAGCAGAAAGTCTCTGCTCTGGTTTTAAAATAACTTAATCAAACAAACCATGCAATCTGTATATGCAGTGCCCAGCTGGTTAAACCAGTTTCTGAGGTGTTGTACTACAGTGTGCTGTGGGTGTGCTGGGCTAGTCCAGCAGTGAGCCAGCTGGCCACCCAGACAGAGCTCCCACAGGTCCAGCTCCAGTTCCTAGCCTGAGGCCCAGCTGGTGAAGAGAAAAAATACTAATTCTTCCCCAACCTGCTTTCATCGTGACTCACAGGAGTTCTGGCAGGTAAGTCTGTGCCCTGCAAGCACAAGGCTATGGCAAAAAGCACAACATCCTCCTTTGTGAAAGCCACATGGAGCAGACAGTGGTCCTGGGAAAGCAGCTGAGACAACCACACTGACACAGCCTGCTTGTACCATAACAGCAAGAAAAGAGGGGAAGCAGGTTCTTTAGCTGTTAGTTGACTTTTTTTTCCTTTTAAATTTTAGCATGTGAAATATTTACAGAGGATGCACTCTGAAATGTCTAAAGGGCAGCAGGTGAAGATGTGGAGCTTCCTACACCTTCCTTCATGACAAATCGAACCATGTTCACCTTCCTGTTCTTGTCAGCAGCAGTACTTTGGCAGTCATTTCAAGCTTCCCTTCTGCTGCTGAAGAGTTATCTCATAACATAATAAAGTGCCCTTCTGATTTAAATCCCATAGTCCTCAGGATAGAGGAAGGAGTTGCACTGCTAATGCTGAGTCAGCATAGGAGTGTGGGAAGTACAGTGACCTCTCAGTCTGCCAGCTCCAAAGCGGCAAGGCAGCCTGAGAGCACACCTAGAGACAGCAGTATCTGTAAAAAGAGGCAGCAGAGTATTTCTGTGCTTAACGAAGCAACAGAACACACGCAAACTATGAACTGACACTGGGAAAATGCAGAGAGGAAGCATGTATAAGAAACAACTCTCAGAACTAATTTTCTTGAAAAGATGCAGCTTCATCAAGCGCTGCTGAGCTCCCCAACAGAACAGTTGTCAAAAGAGTAAAGAAACTCAGGAATCCCTGGTATTACCAAGCACCATCTACCAAGGCGGTGCATCTCCATGTCAAAGAATATCTCACACCATTCAGACATTCCCTTGCTGTGCTTTTTAACTCATTCCTAAAAATACGTTTGTAACAAAGCAATTTTTCCATGAGTGGTAGGTTTGTTTTGCAGTTCTCTGCAAGTATTAACAGTTTTTCTTCTCCACTGGCAAGGGCGAGCTTCATTCCAATCACTCTTTACTTCTGCAGTCCGAGACTACCAGCCCATCAGAGATGTGCACCACAAAGACAACACAGCAGAGACAGGGCTAGGTGATTTCTTAAGAAACTGACAGATTTTGTTGCTGGAAATTAAACTGTTTGTAGGAGATCTCCATCTGTCTCCCCTAAGACCCTGCTTTGGCCACATGAGAAAGAATGGTAGTTCTGTCTGACTCAATAAACACTGAGGCACCTCCAGAGCATGCAGGCATTGAAGGAGGCACTTGCCACCCAGCAGAGGAAAAGGTTTTTTCCAAGTCTGTATTATTTTTTCCTAGGTGAGTAAAGATAAAGCTGGAAGAGCAGTGCTGGGAAATGGCTTATTCCAGGGAGGAAGGACATGATGACAGCTCCTACCTAGTAAACAGGGCAGGGATTCTGCCAACATGCATTTTTATGGCCACCACATACCAAATATATATTTACAGCTGTATTGTAGAAAGATAAATCCAAACTATTATCTGTGTAGACAGGTGAGGTAGTCAGATGACAGTGTGTTTGCTGTATTGCTCTTGCTGTGGTGATTACACTATCAGCCCAGTGGGAAAGAGGGAAGATTTAATGAACCATTGGCCTGCTCCTAATCTAAAATCGGTCTTTATATTTTGTGGTTCCAGGTCCCCTAGGAGCAGAGTACTCTGCGAAACTGCTAACCTTAATGGGAAAAAGAAGACAGTCAAACAAAATTTTAGCAGTTAAATCAGAATGCCTATGGGAGTGTGCCCTCATCATCAGTAAAAAAAACCCCAAACTGCATTTTTTTCAGTTCTCCCAGGATGTGGCTATTGAGAAGGTAGTTTCTTTTTAAAGTTGAGCAATACCAAAAGGGAATGTCCAGGTTAAAGCATTTATCTGGGTAATGACAAATGAGGAAAGGATACAGTGTGGTCTGGTCTGTGCTGACCAGAACTACGGACCATCTCCCTAGTGACTTTTACTGGTGCCTGGGTGCTTATTTTTCCAAAAGCTTTTGTGGACAAATGTGCCAGACTGTTTCAAGGCTGGGAAATTAATTAAAGACCACAAGAGTAGCATCCTTAAGAGCCTATCTGACAGAGACAGTATTCCTTCCTCCATGGGGAGGGGATAGTGAAAAACCTGGTCACACACCAACCTTTCAGTGTACTGAAGCAAAGGACAAGCGAGAAATACATTTCTTGGCTAATTAAGTTTCCTTAAACTTTTGTGTCCATGGGCACACGTTTACAGGGTATCACTGACAGAGAATGTAGGTCCTGTGGGCCCCACTTTCTGGGGGGTTGACATGTGCAGGAACATGGCAAAGGAGCAGCACAACCCACCAGAATTTGCAATTGTTTCGATCTGATTTCTGATACCCAAGCTGCTCTTGGGTGTTTGTGGATTGGTTACATTTCATTGCAGCTGTTCCTCCTTTTTTTTTTATATTAATCACCTCTTAAGTCTTGTCATTTTTTCCACTGATGGACATATTTGCTCACATCTGGCCAGCTCTGCAGGGGGAAGGGAGGAACAGCACCAAGTTCACTGGGCAATATGCAGTATATGATGGTGCAGTATTAAAAAAGTTGGATTTTCCAGATGGAACAAATCCTCTAAAAGAGAGAAGGAATCAATTATGCCTACGAAAATCTTAATATACAGTGTCACAAAAAGGTTGTCAGACCATGTAAATGTTATTGCAGATGTGACTCCTGTCTTAGTTTCTCTTGATGATATTCAGTAAAATTTAAGTTACATAAATTCCATGAATTACCAAAAGTCCTTGATCTTCCTGTATTTAAACTGGTTTAGAAACTATATGGTTTCTTTAGATTTATTTTTGATTGCAAAATCATAATATTTATACTGTATGGTGAAAAGCCAATCATTAAGCACAAATGAAATGTGACCAATGACTGAAAGCTATCATTTGACTGTTGTCCCACATAGTGACCTATGTGGAATTAATGGCTCTTATTTTGATTTCATGGAGTTAATGAGATCTGTTGTTAAGTCATTGCAAAATAATGAGTCCATGAAACTCACAGAAAAGCAGCCTGGAAAAGGATCTGGCACCCAACATCCTAAATGGTCAGTGTGACACAAGGGCAATCTATATGAAATATTAATTTGTATTAATAACTGACTGGAAGAACCAGCTTTGTAAGTCTGTGCCTAGTTATTAAAAATATTTTGCTAGGCTTGTGAGAGAGCATTTAACTTTCCAAATTAAATTAATCAGTTTCTTGGTCAGTGAAGGATACACGGTGATATGGTGCTCACAAAAAGTCTGAAAAAGAATGGTACTGAGTATGGATTTAGCCACTCTTAACTCTAAATGTAGGTTTTTTTGAGGTATTTTATAAGCATTTAAAAGACAGGACTTCTTAACAATGAGTTACCTGGAAATCCTAGAGAGACACTTGCTCAAATCACAGCTGATGAACTCAGGCCAACTGTTATTTTGTAAGAAATGGCAAAGAAAATTAATGTAATTAGACTATTGTTTCATTGTCTTTCAACATTTCTGAAGTGCTTTCAAGCAATGCCAAGGTCAGTGATGAAGAGGCAGACCCACTCTTGCAGAAAGACTGTTGTCTTAAGACATTTGTAAAGCACTTCTCTGTTTTGCCTCCTAGAACTGATCCAGGTACCTTCCCAGAAGGCTCTGCCTCCTCACTGAATCCACTTTAGATGAAAAGAACATCTCCATTCTCTCCACAGAGCAGACCTTCCTCTGCCATTCCACAACCTTGGTCTTTGCTTTCCAACAGCCAAGACCTACCACCACCAGCCTGCACTGCCCCAGAGTTACCAACCTAACTAACATTCAGGCCAGCAACTGCTTTAGGTCAGACATTCCTGTGTGAAGAACTGCTAGGTACAAAGCTGTTCATAAGCTGGGGGTCTATTCAGGTAACTTCCTTCAGACTTCTGTCTGTGTTGGCATCTCCAAGGCCCTGAACACTGTATGTATGAATTCCTCACAGAACTTTATGGCCTTTACTCATGTGATAGCCTTGTAAGGTGGTTAAGCATAAAACCCATTTCAAAGACAGAGAAGTGAGGCAAACTGAAATTTAACTGTCCTGTCAAAAATCTGTGTCCGAGCTGGGATAAGAAATGATGTGCAACTTCATGAGTCCAAGGTTGTGGGTTTGTTCAATCCCCGTATGGACCATTTACTTAAGAGTTACACTTTATGATCCTTGTGGGTCCCTCCCAACTCAGGTTATTCTGTGAATCTGTGAGTTCTGGTTCAGTGCCCTACCCATGAGGTCTGTTTGATGTAAGCAGAAAGAGGTGTGACCTCACTCTGTATCAGTGAAAACAGTATAGCTGAAAAAACAGTAAACACACTCCCGTAAGAGGAATTTTCTTCAGAGTCCTTTGACCTACTGCAGATTTCCTTTTCATTTTTTAAAGTTATTCTCTAAACCTTCAAGTCCAAAGTCCTTCATTTTAATAACCTAAGGTACACCTACACCTTTCAAGATACATAGTTTATAGACATAAAAGCTATTGGTACACCTCTTAACAACACTTCATTGCTTGTACATTTGATATTTTGGCAGCACACTTTCAAGATCTAAAAATAAAGAGTGATGTGCTGAGACATACAGTGCAAATTTACAAAGTTGTGCTGTCCTAGAAACACCGACAGCTGAAAATGTTCTGACCTAGCCTGAACACCAGATGTGCCTTCCCCAGACACATTCAGACCCTTGCTTTCCCTCTGTTTTCCCTTAGGAAAATATGTTAGGCAAACACCAGGGTAGATTTGGCCTGACACAGCTGGACAGACATGACAGAGAATGTGAACCTACAAAGTGAATTTCAAGAGCATCCATGCTTCTACCTCCTCCCCACGGTCACACCTGCTGAGTTTGCATACGACCAGACTGCAGCAACTGACCTTAACTGTAGGAGAAAATACTTGGATTTTCTCCCTCATGGAAGTTTTGCAGTTGTTTTAACTATTGTAGTCGTTTCGCACCAGTGAACTCCAGAATAAAATCAGGTATGGATCAGAATCCATGATGGGGTGCTTAATGTCTTGTGACATGAGCAGATACAAAAGTGAGGTGGAAAATTTAATGCCAATATTCTTAAAAATTCCTGTTCTCCTTTACTTATGGCTTCAATTGATAAAACTACAAAAATGGAGTTTTAACCCTATTCAGCAGCAACCGAGTATATGGCAAATCCATTGTTAAAAGGCCTCTATCCAGCCAAGTCTATGAAGGAAAAGCCTGAAGACATAACCAGCATTTGTCCACAGCTGACTAACTATGGACAAAAACAGAACCCTAAACTCTCACAGTAAAATGAAAAAATCTGATTATTTTGAAGTCAATCTTTCAGAGGATGCAATGCTTCTTTTTGTATGCTTGGGATTTAGGACTATCATAACATTACCGAGCACCTAAGATGAACTAGCATGAACTCCCTTCTGCTCAATACTGTTTGCATTTCTTGGGGGAAAAAATCAGTAACACACTGGCTATAAATTTCTCACATTTTCCTTTAAGAAAAGTAATTTTTGGGCACAGATGTGAAAAAATGTTACTAAGTTTTCTCTGGTGCCAATGAACTATAGTAACTATTTACATGCTCATTCTATATCTAGCAATTTTAGTGTAAAACTGTAAAAACAAAGAAGAAGACTTTTACCACCATATTTTACCCCTTGTTAACTGTGTTTAGACAACCATGTGTTCAGTTACTACAATTCAGTTGCAGATAATTGAAAGCACAGGAACAACTCCCTCATGCCTGTGTCCTCCAAGGCCTAGCCTATAGATAAAATTATTTGGGATTATTTATTTGCTCTCCTTTATTTGGGATTATTTATTCTCTATTATTTATTGTCCTACAACATGCCAGAAAAAGAAAAAAATATGGAATAAGCACATTAGTGCCATGATAAACTTTTTTCTCATGGTAACTGTACACCTTTAAAAGGACTTTTCAAAAATTAACATAACAGTCATTTAAGAGCACTTTATGTTAACCTCATTCTTTAAAAAGAAGACAGCACTCATGCTCTTCAGCCCATATGTCTGAAAGGCTGCAAGGTATCTATAAAATGACTAAACCATTTTAATTAAGAGCACAATTTTCACAAATGTTTCATACTAGAAAATGTCTAACTTCCTAAACCGCCTGAAAGCTTGTAATGACTAATGCCTTTGTTCTCACTTGCAATTTTAACTCTTCAGCTGAGAGAGGAGAGGAAATGCACTATTTGAAAATGTTCTCTTTCTTTGGGGAGGTGAATGTGATTACTAGCAATGGGCATTCTCTGTGGCTCTTCTCTGCTCTAAGCTCCTGTATCCATGCATCCCACAGTGAGCTCCAGCTCTCTCCTGCTGGAACTATCCCATCCCTCCACCCATCCCACAAACTGGTGTTGCCTCCTGTGCCTTGCTGCCCACCTCCCTGTGCTGCTCTGGCTGGCTCCATGGCCATGCCATTTGCCTGGACTCATGAACGACAGCTAAATAGTCCCTCCTCCACTTCTTAATGACATGATTTCATTGCTCTCATCCACAGTGAGGAAAACAAACACCAGGAAAAGCAGGAGCCTTTCCAGCCAGCCTTGGCACTAGGGTTCAAAATGTGTCACCGTGCTCTGAGCAGCTACTCTGCTCTAGGAAGCCACTGAAAAGGAATTTAAGACAGTGGCTGGCATCTCTGCTGGATCTTGTTTCAAATACGCTCCTTTACAGGATGACAGAAAATGCCAGGACTGACTCAAAAGCTTGGAAATACGCAGGCCACAGTAGAGAATGCAGCAGGAACTGTAGCAATGCTGTATTAGGTACATTATATTTATTACAAACTCTATAACCCACTGCTCTGAAAACCAGAAATGGGTCCCTCCAAAACGCACACAAATGCAAGGGCATGAGAACACCAAGAATTTAACAAGCCCCAGCAATAAAAGCTTCCTTCTGATGTTTTGCTGCCTAGCTGCTCCTCAGCCTCTCCCCCTGACTGTTTCCTAATTGGGAAGCAGAACAAATCTTGCAGTTCACCCACACAGTCCTTCTTTACTGGACTTGAAGGTGAAGGAGACTCATTCAGGGTGAAGTCCAATCCACAGCAATGTTAAAAAAAAAGGCAGGAATAGGGGAAGACGAGGAGTAACACTTTTTTCCAGTATGGTGCTTGCTTATCCTAAAACCTGCTGGTTAGCAGTACTGGAAGTGTTTTACAATGAGGTTCTCTGGCTCTCAGGACCATGTGTGTGAGCACAACTTGTACTGATCTTTGGAGTTATTATCAATCCTTTTGGCAGAAAACTTGTTGCATAAACTCACGCATACTTTGAGGTTTGGGTTCAAATCAAATCCCAAAGCAAATTTGAGAGAATTCCCCTTCCACTTCTAAAAAAGACCCCTACCACTGTACCAAGCACACAAGCCTTGCTTTTCAGACTTGTCTACTGCACTGATTCAGATGCCTTCCTAGAAAGCCCTTCAATGCAAATCATTTGAGTTGGGACTAAAACCTGAAGTCAGGCCAGCTCAGACTGATTCAGAAATTGTGCAAATATTTTACATGGCTCCAAGAAATAATACATGGTTTGTACAGCTTTACAGACCCATAAGCATATGCATGCATGCATGTATGCCTGGGTGGCATTACAATTCCATGTGATAAATTTTGGGGAAGGTAATGAGGTCTATTAAAGTGATGGCTCACTCTGTGGCTTCCAAGTGAGGGGAGATACTGTTCATCTTGCATCAGCCTTTTTTTTCTTCTTGCCAGTAAATCCCTCAGTGTGGGGCCACTCCCTTCAGCCTTTCCCTCTTGGCGGATTTCTTAGTCACAACTCACCTGGCTCCCCAAACCATTTCTTTGTCCTTTTTACTGACAAAACTGTAAGGAAAGCCAGACCTAACTTACTTCTTTCCCTCCCTAGGGACCTCATTAAGTATACCCAAATAGTGACATCTCTGCAGGGCTCCCGATCAGTGGACACTGTCATCTGGAGATTTTAATCACATTAACACCACAGCAGAGGAAAATCCATCTGACTCTCCCTTGCTAGAGTAGCAAACTCAACAATTCTGCCAGTTGCTGCAACTACTACTCGTAAGGCTTATTTGTATGTGTGGATAAAAGTCAATCTACCACAGGTACTGCCTTCCAGTCTCTCCTCATGGAGCCTGAATAAATGTAGTTTCATTCTCCAGATTTGCCTTCCTTATGATTGGGAAAAGCTTTATTCAGGCAATCCCGAGAGCAGAGCACAAAAAGAAATAATCAGTAAGTGAAGCTTTGTGAGCAGGTGGAAGAACTTGTGCTGCTTAAACAAAACACAGTAGAAAAAAAAAATGCTGGGTCTAGATCCCCTACCACTAGTCTGTGCAACAGAGGGGAAGATAACTGGTGAAAGTGAAAAGAGTTATGCTTGCATGGAGAGCCTTACCCAGAGCACTCAGCAGCTATGCAAGGCCCGCTGGGTTTTGGCAGAGATAAGCAGGGAGCAGTGGTCAGGCTGAAGGGCAGCTGCACTCAATCATCACCCAAGGAACACCAGAGGGACACTCTTGTACCCACACACTGCTGGAAATCATGTAACTGTTTTCTTACAGACAATGAAAAATAATTCTCCAGCTCTGCCCACACATCCCTGTATCGCCTCTGATTTCCAAACAGCCAGTTACAAGCTAATCAATAGTAATTACCTATCACCTGGTTTTACCCTCTTCAGTGTGCTGGTATTGCTTCCTAGTGATCTGGCACATAGAGGGTAAGAACTTGCAGGAACAGTATTTCTTGATGAAAACTGTTACTTCTCCAGCAATACCATCACTAAATAATAACAGGACTTCGTTGAAATTCCCTGGCAACCTGTGAAGGCTGCATACTCAATGAGATATTTTTCTTTCAAGAAGTATTTCCTAGTTCTTGGATATTTATTTCAACAAGTTTGGACTGTGGCTCAACAGCTAAAAAGGAAATAAAAATCAATTTTCAACTTAAGCCTTGTGTTTGGTGCAAAATCTCATAGGAATTAAGGAATCCATCTGAGGATTTCTAAAGTAGCCCATGAGGATTCATAAGCACAGTGTGCCTCTTAAGCAACCCTTAATGAATGCATCAGGGGCATTTGCACTTGTTCCTGTGTTGTTACTGAAATTATTCTCAGCATCCAATATCATCTCAAGGCAATCTTCGAGTAAGTATAGAATTGCAGTGATTTAAATGATAATCCAAAAAAGTGGCATTATCTAGTTCTGCAGGATAAATTAAAGATACTTACAGAATCAAAAGTATCAAGTTGGCAGAGTAACTGTCATATATAGCACTGAAATGTATGTATTCAGGAGTTTGAAATTATCCTATGCAAATAAAGCCAAACAGTAATAAATTAAAAGATTTAGCAAAGAATCAAGCCAACAAATGAAGCCAGCCATCAGTAAAGCTGTAAAACTGGGAGATAATAAAGTAAGAAAAATCTAAGTTACAGGGAAACACTAGCATTTGACAAAATAAAGGAGGCTTAAAGAAGCTGGAAGTTATAACACAACTGTAATGAGCTGCTCAGATCCATAAATTTAATACCAATTGCTGGCCTGGAGCCACTGATCTTCTTTTTCATTCTGTCCTCAGTGGGGTGATACTCCCGCAAGCACCCAGAGAAGGTCACATCTCAGGGATCTGCCTACAGTTGGCAAACAATTTATTTTTCTTTTTTAATTCAACAACCTAGGGGGAGGATGCTGAAGGATACAGGCACAAGGAGACAGGTTTGTTCAGAAGAAGCTGAACTTTCGAGAGAACAGTGACTCTGCCACAGCAGGGGCCGACACCCGCAGGCAGCCCAGCCCTTCGTGCGAGCACAGCGCGTGGCCGGGTCTGGCAGTGTTTATTAACAGCTCGTCCGCAGACGGAGCCTTGGATTTGACGGGTCATGCAAGTTAACACCTCTCAGCGCGGTGTTCCTGCTGTCTCCAACCAGCACAAGCTGTCTTACTCACAAGAAAATACATGGGGGCACCAGTTCCCCAGGGATTTCTGCAGGGAGGAGGCCCTTTTACCATGCTCACAGACCAAGAATTGAGGCTGAGTAAAATACAGAAGTGCCACATGGGCAGAGAAGGGAGGTTTGATTGACTCCTTTCAAATTAATGACATACGTTCTCTCTAGAACAGTTCCCTGCTTAAGGCACCAGACAGATGTTCTTTATTCCTCAAATGTACACTTCAGTCTGATCCCTGTATAAAATTGAGAGGCAAAGTTTCACCCTCAGTTGCTTTGCTTTGGGTATTATTCATACTGGGTGGTGGGTGACCTGTGAGGGCTCCTGTGGGCTGGGACAGGGTGCGCTCACAAGAAAGGCGTAATTCAAGGTGACCCAATGAGTGTGAGAGAGGGGAAGGAACAAGGGCAAAATGAGCTCAACAACAGCTTTTCAAATGATGCACCGAAAACACTTTGCTAAGATGTTCATTTTCCAGCAATAAAGACAAGCAAGCTAAGTCAGAGAAAAAGAAAAGGTTTTAAGGAAAGGAGGCCCAGCTTAGCACTGATAAAAGAGATTTTCATAATAGTTTTCAGACAGTCCTATCCATATCTCCTGTAAAGCAGAATCAGCCAGGTCTCACAGTGACTCCTTGGTTTACTTTTAATTAGGCTAGAGTAGACAAAAACAGTAAAATCAGTTTACATTCAAAATTATTTTGATGGACACAGAAGTCCACAGGACTGACAGCAGAGTGAACAAAGGGGTGAGATTTTAGAAGATGGGCAAAGCATTTTGTCACATGGCATCAGTTACAAATCTGGGAATAAGGATAGAATAAAGAAGGTAGATACTGGAGATACATCTTAGTCTGTATATTTTTATCACCTCTACAAAATTCTTTTAATGCTAGTTAGATTTTGTTTTCCACTGTATGAATTCACTCCACACAACACTGTTTGTATTTTCCTACTGGAATTACAATAACTTACGGAAAAGAAACTTTTCTTCTTAAACTGTTAAATCTCATCCAATGGATTTTTGTCTTCTCTCCAACCATTCTGAATTTCTACTGTTCACCCAAAATTCAACTTCATCTCCAAAATGGTAATTTAAAAGATGTTTCTGTATCTGTTATGTAAGAAATTCAGGTAAGTATGTAAAGATGAACATGGTTCTAGAGAAATAAATTGTTAAGTAGGTGTATAGTAAGCCTTTTACTGGTTTGGGTTCTGAGAAATGTCCTGAGAATATGCATTAATGCTTTACAAATACAGGGAATGTTTCACTTTGAATTAATTTCCTTTTAAGTTTATAAGTGAGAAGATTATTAATTCAACTTAAATCCTGCTTATTAATTTTAATGTTATTTGGCAAATATTTCTCCTTTCGGTAATTATTTTTCTTTTTGAATGTACTGTCAGGACCTTATAAAATTTCAGTGTATTTTAAGATTTTGATGGGTTGCTCAGCAACATATGAAATTAAGTTGTGTTTAAATCTCCATGGCAAGTATCTGTGAATAGCAGTTCTTATGATGGGACATAAATCTCAATCATCTTTCATTGATTTTCCTGCTTACATGCATGATAACTAGAATGTATTTCAGAGTCACAAATCCAAGCAACCGAAATCTTTTCTTTAAACATATGTTTTGTCTTTTCTGTTTAATTCAGCTCAGAACTGAGCTCTTCACATAAAGGCACGTCTCAGACTACCTTGTCAGGAGCCCTCTGTGGGTGCAAACCCCTCTACATGTGCTGCTGTGCTTCCAGTAGCAAATCAGTCAACACCAGTTCCATAAAGGCAAAGTGAGTTGCCTTCCTTTAATGAGTCTTTTTGGGTTTTTCTTTCAAATATAAGACCTGTTGTTGTGGGAATTACTTTGCGTTTGAGGCTCTGGTTAGCTTAGTGGCAAGCAGCCAGCAACCTTTTAGCTACATTTGATAGTATTTCTACTGCTTAGAGAAAGTGCTTACCAGGAAGAAAGACATTTGGAAATCCTGTACTGAAATCTACTAAGTTTCACCACTGCCACAAAGCATAGCTGGGTTTGGACTAGAATCTAAGTGATCTCAGGAGATGGTAAGAGCATGATAGTGGTGTGGCTTGGCTAGATGAAGAGATATTCCTCCTCTCACTGCACCCACCAGCCATGGTCAAGCTTAGCCTCTGCCGACAAATGACTGCATTGTGTTAGATGCTTTAGCTTCTTTGCCTCCTGCATTGATGTGGTAGTACTCCCTAGGAAAGACAACCTTTTACTATTATTAGTTGGAGCCTTGACCCTGAAACTTCTGTTGTCAGGCCCTGAAGGATGCACAGGAAAATGGTGTCATGCTGCTGTCCTCTGTGAAGACGAGGCGATCAAACACGTTCAAGCTCCTTAAAAAAAAAGCTACCCATACATAGACTCTGCAGCCTATAAAAGGAATTACAGTAATCCATCTGAGATGTAATGAAAACATGAATTAATGACTTTGTATCCTTCTGTGGATCCTGGCCTCAGCTTTGCTGATTTCTACGGATGCCAGCACGACACTTTCGATAGACTCCATGTAAAAAATTCAATGAATGGTCCCAACTTTATGTTCGAAGTGTCATGAATATAAAACTGGCAATTCAGGTTTGATGGGTTTTGCAGATTTTTAACCCCAAGCACTATTCAGAAATACAGGACTGACTGTCACCTTGATTGTGTAGGTGAAACAGCAATGGTTTCCTGGAGGTCTTATGGGACTGAAGAAAGACCTTTTGTGTAGCTTCCTAACAGCAGGTTCTTGTTACCACAGAGCAATGTGGGACTGCTCCCCCATGACCTCAGTACATAACCAGGCTGGGTAAACACACTTAATTAAAGTGTAGAAAACAAAACAAAACAAAATCAATCTTCACTGACTGAAACAAGTCAACAAACCTGCTAGGGACCAAAAAACCAAACCAGCCCAGCAACCCCAGTATCTCAAACTGATTTCTCAGCAAAAGATTTCAGGAGATGATGTTTTCACAGTGGTTTCCAAGTGAAAAGCAAGATTTACTGTCATTGCTCCTACTGAAGTTTTCAGTGACAAAATGTTCAAAACTAGTCAATGCTTTCAAAGGGAAATAAAGCTGCTTTTTTTCTCAGAAAACCTGCTGGCTGCCAGTGTTGACACAAGACTTGCTCTTGACCGGGCTCCTGAATGTTCAGCAAACTCAGCAGGGTGGTGTAATTGTTTTGTTTACTTACAAGCATGGCAAGTTTCCTACTGTAGCAGCTACCACATTTAAATGATCTTGGCAAGTGCGAGGGCATACAAGATACATTCTGAAGAAGGACCACGTGATTGCCTGGCAGGCAATTTCCTTTTCTTTTAAAGCCCCAAACACATCTTTTCAGCCTCTGCTAAGTGTTACTATTTCTGAGGATGTTTGAAGCAGGTAAAATGATAGGAGTGCTAAAAGGGAGATAAACAAGGAGTCCAGAAAAAAGCCTCACACTGACCTGAGGCAGAATACTGAGGACTCTCCAGGCAGGTTTTTCTTCCTCAGTGCAACTACTCATGGCAGACAAATATATTACTTAGAATTTCTGTAAGGTATTTTAGAAGTCAGAGCATTTTAGCAACCCAGAAAGCCAAAGAGGAAGTCTTTTGAAATTTAAGGAGCATTTTCCTGGATCCATAGTAAGTCTACAGTCCTCTAAATGTACCGGAACTGACCTTCGGAGGAATCCAGAATGCCTTTCAGACCAAGCATATATAAATGCAACACCTAGTTATGACAGGAGCCAGGAAAAAAACAAATCCAAGCTACTTGAAAAGCTTATAGCATTTCAAGTGCTGCTTGCTGAGACAGTCAGTAAGGCTGTGACCGATGGCCCCAGAAGGACACTGGTGCTAAAGCACCAGGTAATGGATGTTCCAATGAACACTTCTCTAAGTCTTTGTCTGGCATTTTAATGGATTCTTTGTCACTTCTCCGGTTTTCCAGGCAAGAAGTCAAGGGGTTTTGTATGGGATTGCATGCTGCTATGGAAGCTACAAAGGTTTCATGCTGTCTTACCGCAAACATTTGGACTTGGTTTTCCCCCTTCCCTATCTCACTCTTCTGCACACTACTCGGCACCTCAGAAGAGCAAAGCATAGTCATGTAATTTTCATAATCAACTGATGCCCACGGCAAATCCAGCAGGTTAAATGCACAGTGCTTCTATGCAGGCCAAACATCTCACACAGCCCCTCCACTCTGCTGTCTCTTTTCCTAACATACAGAGGAAAGGGTGAGTTCTGCAGTGCTTGGGAAACCCTTGCCTCTGAATGGTGCTACTTGAGTTGATGGAACAAGCACATGGAGGAGTTGTGAATCCCTCTCTTAACTGTACCCTTCTGGCCAATGCTTCTCATCTGCACAAGCCAAGCTCTTCTCGAGTGCCTGCCCTGAGGTGGCTTCTCTGGCAGATTCATCCTGGCAGCTTGTAGCTTCAAAACATGAAGTCCATATTTTTATATCACCCAGCAGCTCATGCTGGCCATTAGTTAGATATTTGATATGATTATGATGGGAAACTCCAAGTTTCCTCGGAAACTTCCATTTCTTCAGCAAGTAATGAATCAGATGATTTCAAAGTCCATCTAGGCAGTGTAGTGTAATTTCATGCTATTCACTGATCAGTGCATTGATCACTCGTGATTTTGGGAGGAAATTAACTAATGAAATTGCTTTAAAACCCCACACTGTGAACATCAGCCACATCTCAAAATAATTTGATTTTTAAATTTGCCCTAGAAATCTTCTGTAAAGGAAAATTCCAAAATCATGCTTCCCCACCTCCGACTGAGAATTAAACTACAAATGCTTTGTGTAAGCTAGCTAGTTCCTAGTGTCCACATTCAATAAGAAAGTACCATTAGAATTGGGATCCTGCTGGCTACAAACAACTTTCCAAATGGATCCAAAAAACAAAATGCCACCTAGGAACCAATTCAACAGCTGGTGAGATTCAGCCGTTTCTGGAACAGACAAAGACAATTGCTTACAGGACCTTAAAGCAAAATTATGTTAGGCACACAGCCAGAAATACAGCACCAAGTGCAATCAAATGAAAATTACAAATTTCCACAATGCTAGAACTTGCTCTCAAAGTTGTCCAGACCACGAAAAGTTTTGTCTGCTCTGAGATATTCTTTGATGTGTTGATGAACTATTAAAACCAAGCCAAATTTAAGTTCTTTTGTTAGCACATCCTAGCTTGAAGAAATACAATTTGTTTTCCCCTGCCAGAGTTTTGGAAAGTTTCAAGGTGATACAATTTTGGAGAACAACTGGAAAAGCCATGAAGAAAGCCAAACTTTGCCATTCCTGCTTTATTTCATTCTGTAGAATTTCTTGGAAAAAACTATTCCCATCCTGTGAAAAGTAATGCACCTGCTCAGTAAAGCAAACGAGTTTTATGTAGTTGTGAAGTAATATAATCAGCAAATATTATATTGGTATTAGAAAGATACAAGTAGCAGTGTTTGATAACGGTTTGTGGACTGTCTATACGTTGTTCAGTGAGCTCTAACTTACAGTCCCTATAGTCCCTGATATGTAGGACAGTCCTCAGGTCTTCTGTGTACTATTACTAGTAATTTCTTTCAAAAGTCATGCGTCTGTAAGGGCTATTTTTATAAGCATTTGTTTATTCATTCATTTATCTTCAGCCTCATAAAAAAATTAGCATATTAAGCATATAAAGTGGAGTTCAGGTTGGTCAGTTTTACTTCTGACTTCAACAACTACCAACAATCTGAACATGATATTCCCCATACTAAATATGGAGTGAACACACAGCTGAGAGATGTGCATCACTAAAAAACAACCTTTCCCTGTGGAGCCACCTTTTTGCTACAGTCACAAGCAATTTGTGATGGAATAACCAGAAGTCAGCTCCTGATGTCAGTTACAGTGGTCTAATTTATCTGTCATCAAAGCAGCAACTTTTGTTTTACCTCACTGTAATGGAGATCAGAGTCCTGACTAAATATTCCATATATACACAGCATATAAACATAATACTACTAGTACGTGAGAACAAGACTAACATCTTAATGCATTTATTTCCATTTGCAGCTTGCATGGTAAATGCATTGCAATGATGAGCACTTTTCTGCATGTCCTCCTTTATTTTCACCTTTGTTCTTCAAGAGGTTTATTGATCTTTCCCCTCTTCAAACGCTCTATGATCTGGTAAGGCAAAGGGAATCATTTCAATGTTAAGGAGTGGATCAGGCCACAACCCTGAATAGCAGAAGGAAAGAAATGCCACTTTCGTGTGAGTCTGTTGCTCCACTAGTGGTGCTGCTGTACTTGAAGAACCACAGACCTCTTCAGGGCCTGATGTCAAAGGCAGGTGGTGTGAAGAAGTGCCTACCTGAAGACGGCGAGGCTCAAAGACCAGAGCACTAGTGGCTTCCTCAGTTCAAATTTTGCTCGTTTGTTCATTAGGTGCCGACCACCAAATATAAAGGCAGCATACAGAGCTGAAAACAGGAATGATTTCTTCCTGCAAAACAAAACCAAAAAACACTAGTCAAATGTTTAATTAGTATTAGATAGACAGCAGAGTCACGTATGGATATCACTGCTAAGGGCTTGTGCATTTCCTTGAAAGGAAACTTTTGGAGACGTTCCTGCATCCCAGCTGAGCTTATCGTTTCTGTACATGCCTGCAAACACTCAGGGCTGGGTGCAGGCAAAACTGACCCTGGGGAAGGCAAAGGACAGACAAATTTGGCTCCCATTCTTTGCCAGTTTCAGAAGACTGAACTTCTGTGAGGAACAGAATAGATATTGCAGAGCCCAGACACATTTCTGCAAGCAAAACACGGCAGGTGCTTGAACCAGCTGATCACATTTTGCACCTCGTTTATCTTTTTCATCCAAATTTTTGTTTCCTGCAGGATCCTCCCTACGTGGCAATTTAGTTTCCCACTGTTTCCCCTAAAAGGACACTTAAAGGTCATGAGCACTGCAACACACCATGATGAGCCTCACAAGAAGCAGAGAATCATCGAGGAGAGGTGGAGAGGTCAATGGCCCCATTAGGCAGCAGGACCATGCTGCTTGGCACTGCCCTATGGCATCGCCCTGCCTGTGAGTGCTGGTTCAGGGAATCTAGTGCATTTGCTGAAAAATCAAACAGGGCTCTCTTAAGGAACTTCAATTATACTCTCCAAATTGCAAATTTTATTTTTAAAACTGCCTGACAGTAGTCCAACTCAGCAATAATCACCAAATATTTGAACTGTGCTACTACAACTCATTGTAAATGAGCCATCAGAGGTCAAAATTAGACTCACCCTGGGATTCCTTCCCACACAGTACAATATTACGCTGACTAAAGCTTAATGATTAACACCATTAATGGTGGCCTAACTGGAAAGGTATCTATTCAAGAATAGAATTTTCTCTATATAATTTATCATTACATTCAAAAAATATAGGGTGCACTACGGTTTTGAACCAGGAGGTTCTGGCTCCTAATGTATGCCAAGAAAGAATGACAAATACTCTCAAGAAAGGTAACTACTCCATTAACGTGACAGAAAAGACAGCTACAAGACCTTTAGTTCCTTCTGACACTGGAATCCCGAGGGCAGCAGTGGCAGACAGGCCTATGATCAGGACATGGCACACTGCCCAGGCTTCCCATTGGGAAAGAGGCTCGCCCATACTGAGGTGTTCAGACTTTTCATAGGATTTTCAACTGGATGTTTAAATGACACTATGTTGCATCACCTCAAGATAAAGACAAGTATGTGTTGTGGTGTCACTAATGGTACCAAGCAGATGCCACCTCTGGGCTCTTCCATTGTGACTAGCCAGCTGAGGTTCCCTGTGGCAAGGAATCTGTCCAGCACAGCATAGTCCTGAGGGCCAAGCAGTGTGGCACAGCACAGCATGTGTCTGTGTCTCCTCAAGGCAGCTGGTAATAGATCATGAGACCCTCAATGGCCAAGGGTCTTCCTGGAAGGTTCAGAAAAACTAAGAAAAGCTGTAGCACATCAGACTGGACATACAAAGAAAGCCCATGCAACCTTCAACCAAGGTAAAGGAACTGAATTTTATATAAGTTTGAAAGCTAAGTAAAAACTATCTTCAGAGAGACAGATGCATATCAGTATGCGTTCTGCAACATGACATTTTCTGCCCACTGATAAACTCTGTTTCTACTGATGTATTTATAGCTCTGTGTTGTAAAATGCAGGTAACTGCATGAAAATACATCTGATGCTCTGAGAAGGGAGGACCCCATGCCTGTATTCCACTGGGTGAGCTTTAGCATTCATGCTGGCAAAATCCCCAGGAAGACCAGGACGACCACAGAGCCTCCATCCTCTCACCTTGTGGACTGAGATGGTCTAATTGCCATGGCAATGGTTATCATGACCAGGTTTTGAAAATCACAAAGCCTTGGCCCTTATTAATCTAATACAGGAAAAAGCATTTATTTTTACTTCACTGGTCAGGGAAGGGACAGAATCTGCAATTTGAAAGCCTGACTGCACTTTAACTTGGCTGGAGATCAGTAAATACTTGTTAACCAGTTTGGGTAATGATGAACCACCTCAAGCTTGCTCATACTGAACCACCTAACTGTTTACATAAGACTTATGGTTAAAAGATACGTTCCTAGTGTGTGTCTGGATTGCATTCCCATCTCCTTCCCTCTCTAGCCTTTTCAGCAGCAGTGGGAAGCACAGTCTACTGCCCACTGCCCCCACACCTGGGCATAGGTGAGGTCCGTCCTGCACTGATCCATGAATGGATCTCCAAAGCAACTGAGAGCAGTGCAGGGGAAAAGACTGCAACGCAGTGCTGCCATGCAGCTGCCAACACAGCACAGGCTATGCAGGCTGGCAGGGGAGGATGTCAGGATTCAAGAGCAGTAGCTAGAGACACTTTGCAGGAAGGCAAGCTAGAAACAGTTCAGTTCTAGATTAAATACAGCTGAGATTTCAAAGTAATGGTTCAACTTCAGTTCTGGTTCAAGACAAAAAAAGCAGTCTGAATGAGTTAGCAGTTCAGGTGCATGTTCTGTCTGCCGCCACTTCTTCCTGAGCCAGATAATGTGCATATTTACATCAAGTAACATTTCATTTTGCTTCTTGTTACTGAAACTATCTTTTGCAAGTTCAATCAATTTATTGAGGTCAATAGTTATATTACAGTAATTAGAACAGATAAATTTTAGGTCACTTTAGAGCTTTGTAATGAATATAGCACTATTTACAATAAAGGCAAATGGTACTCCCAGAGTAGACAGCTTTGTATCAGCAGTGGCAGACATGGCAAGATTTGACTGCACACATGATGTGAACTGCAGAGAGCAGCTGTAAGCAGTTTCAGACAAGAAGGGACACAGTAGTATTATCTCCTGTCAGAGGTAAGCACAATACTGAATAATGATTAGGCTGATCTTGAAATCATCCACTGCTTTGATGCCTGCTACTTTTTGCACTCAAAGGACTTTGAGTTTTCATTTTTTCAGCCTAACAATGGTTAAAAGAACTGGGCAGGCCAGGTGATAGAGTTACAAAGGGGTTGCAGAGGTATGTTCTCTAAGATAGTCTGATAAACTCCATTAGACTGGTATTAACCAGTTTCCTACCAGTGTTTTTATGATGGATTTTCCCAAAGGTTCATGCTACAGTCAGGTCCTGGGCTAGTGACACAAAGCAAAGGCAATCTGACAGAATTCAATTAGGTCTGGTATGATTTTAGCCAAAGGAGAATAATATTGAACAAATATTTTGAAAGACAGAAGTTTGGAGTTGTTCTGGAGCAATGTAACTTTTCAATACTATTACATGAAGAGAAACTAAATAGAGCAGAATGATGACAAAAAAATTAACCTTGAAACTAAAAAAAATAAAATCCCTCAAAGTAATTCAGTAACAGACTTGCATCCAATAACTTAAATGTTAGCACATTCATATGTTTGTCTTCAATTCTGTTCTGCAGGGTAACACAGTAGAGATAAAGACAGGGCTGCCAAATCCTCCACATTTTTCTGGCATTTCTGTTTCTCACAGTTGTCTCCCACCTTCCTACATTTTCAGACTTCAGCGACTAAGTACCATCTCTACCGAATACAACTCCATGTTCCTATGACAAAAGTTGCCAGCTTTTTCCCCTCTTTATAGGTTTCTGGAGAACCTATTAAAAGCTATATTTGGGCTTACTGTAAGAGAGGCAGGCAAGAGGGGCTACGGGCTGAAGATGTGAGACAGATCTTCTAGGACAGAAGCAGAGATGGCTGTGTCATGAGGCAAAGGGAGAAGAAGAAGATGGGAGACATGATGGGAGAAGAGAAAGGATGAATAGTAAGCATGGCAACAAATGATGGGACCTGGCAGCCATGAGATGGACATAGAGCTGGGACAGCATGGAAGGCAAAGAGGCCTGAAGTCCTTTCTGTGCTGGAACCCCCGGAAAGATGTTTTCTGCATCCATGGGCACACCTACGGCAGAGGAACAGAGACAGGAAAGAAGAGAAGTATGAGAAGAGGAAGACAGAAACTGAGAATGATAAAGGAAGACAGAAAAAAAAGCTTCTCCTCATTTCCAGCCAGGGAGTCCCACGCGGGAAAGCCCACTCAGGCACTATGGAGTGACAAGAAGAAATCAGCCACCCAAGCCTCAGGCAGGAAAACACAACACTGGGAAGGGGCAGCAAATAATGCAAAGAGGAAAGCAGTGGTAAACAAATGGCTAAGGATTAAGAAATCCTGACTAACTCAGAAGCACTTATTTATAAAATGCTGAAAATATAGGAATTACCATAGTGTTCTAAAATTAGGGGCCAAAGCCTGAGGGTAAGCCTCATGTGCAGCAGCGTGAGACATCCCCGTCTCTGATGCAAAGTGAAATAGCCCTGAATATTGCAGTACTGCTGAAGGAGGTACTTTCGAGCCCAGATGCACTGTTGCCATTTTCTCCCCTGAAAATAGCAGACTGAGTCATTATTGTAGAGTTCTCTGATGCTAATGAGTAAACTGAAACATATATATAGGTGTGTGTGTTATAAAATTGACTATTTCCACAGGATTTTCCTTAATCATTAAGGAAAATCCTTACAGAAATGCCCAAAGGACAACCTTATCACAGATTGTTTAACTATCTTTTATCATGTAGTTCAAGATTATCTGCATAACAGCATTCAGTAGGGGAGTAGTAAAGTGGTGTTAGCCCTCTTTCTAAATTATGTAGGATTTTTTAAGCTTTTTTAATCAAGACATATTTACTTTGCACATTCAAAGCTCATTTTTAAATTCACTACTACTTCTTCATCTGTAGTAAAGGGAGCACAACAGGTTAAAAAAAATCCCACTGCAGCTGCCAGAGCAGAGTGTTGCTTCAAAGTAAACAGGCAGTTTCAGGTTCCTGACGTTTTTCTCTTGGCCTTTTTCATTACCATTTTATTAACAAAAAAAAAAAAAAAGAAAAAGAAAAAAAAAAAAAAGAAGAAGAAAAGATTTACTGAAAAAAGAGAAATAAAATAATGTTTGGCTATATGAAATATAAGGGAATTTCCCTACTGCTTTCTCCCAGCTTTCAACAAAAAATAACATCACTTGTGTTTATAACTGAAACTGCTAACTTGAGAGTCTAGCTCAAGTACTTTAATTTGAACCCACGTGAATCACACACCATACCCATGTCCACACATCAGCCAGCAGGGTTGGTAGCCTTGGCAAAGTTACTTGCTCTCTGGTGCTTATTTAAAAGTCACACATCCTGTATAAAAAAGGGTGTGAAAATGCTTGTCACCCTCTCAGTGTTTCTACCTCAGAAATACTGCCAAAGCAAACCTTTCTCTCTCTTCACTGATATAATTTTGACAGAACCCACAAGAAGAGATCCAATGTGTAGATATGCCAGATCTGTGTATGAAAATATAACCTGTACTCCTGGCTTAGATTTGAGCTCCTGCAGCTGCTTCCCATTGACTGTAGCAGCCTTCATCATAGAGAGAGAAGGACACACAAAAGAGGAAGATCTGTCTGATACAAGCATGCCAACAGAATCTGATGCACTCCTACAGCTCAGTATCCTTTGACATTTATATTTAGCACAGCAATGATGACAGTGACACACACACGTAGGTGATTCACTGATGATGGCCTTTGACGTAAAAAGCTATCAGAGAGTAAACACAGACATATCTCATACCAATCATCTGATCCCTTGATTTCTAAAGCCTGTGTCTCAAAAGGCCCTTCAGCCTCCTCGTGATAGGTACTGCTGGATGCACAACTCTGTGCTTCCCAAAAGGCTGGAGCAACTCTCCAGGCACCTCTCTTCTGTATGAGAGAAAGGGAAGAGGAGCGAGGGCCCTGGGAACATATATGGGACAGGGACTTTATTCCCCCACATGTGCCTTCTCTCTGGGGCATTGTTCCCGTCACCCAGTTCATGTCATTACTGCCAGACAGTACCTGTGCCACTGCCCTGACCCCTTAACCTATATGAAGGAAAGAAACATGGGGCCAGGAGGCTGCCAGGAGGAATGCTGTGGGAACTGTCCCAAGCACAACCTTGCTGAAAAGGATGGAAGATGAGGAAGACTTGCATGTGCACTCTTGCTCTACGGGTGCTAGTAGCTGAGCTGAGGGGCAGCCTGAAGCCCAGGTCCCCCACTGCCCAGGTCAGAGTGCCAAAGGTGGGAACTGCAGGTGCAGCAACCTCTGAAGAGCAGAGCAACTATTTCTTTGTGGTGTATCACCAGCTGCTCTGGTCCAGTGGAGATAGTCCCAGTGCACCACCAACAAATTTATATGAGCACTGTCCCAAGGGAACAAGAGGCTGTGCCCACCTGAGCCTCTGCCCACACTGCATTCAGTGAGACCCAAGGGCAGGAAACCACTCCTGCACTGGCAGGACAGCCAACAGCCCTAAAATTACAGAGAGGAGAAACAAGGGCACGGAAGTGTGGGGGCATGGGAGAAGGTGGCTCATGTCCTGCACCTCCCTGATGGTTGCAACTGTTTTGTTGAAGTGTTTGCCAGTAATTTGTAACACTCATGTTTGTAAAACATATGTGTTACAGAGTATTAGCCACGCACTTCAAATGTGGGCAGCTAGGGACAAAAAAAGCAGCAAACTTTTCTTGTTTTCTCTGTGAGTGGGAAAATATAAGAAAAGCATAAGGGTGAGAAAACAAAGTTAAAAGTCAGGAACAATTTCGGGTTGTTTTTTTTTTTTTCATATAGAAGGGGCAAAGTCAGCTCTGAAGCACAGTCCCCTGTTCTTTATAAGCCTCATATAGGCTTGATGGAACAAACCATAAACCTGTAAAAAAACCTGTAAGATAGAATCCCAAATATAAGCCATGTCACAAGAGAAAAGAACCTCTCAAATAGAAAGCACTTCAGAAAAAGACCCCAAAACAAGTTCCAAAACTTTGGGTTTTGAAAGCAAGTTGCCAAAATTATCAGTGAAGGAAAATCAGCTTCATTTCTGGCTCTGCCCCCAGACTTCCTCCACTTACACTTTGAATGGGGACCCACCCAATGGAGATGGCAGGTGAGTGTTCTTGCCATGACAACAGCCACCCCTGAAGCTTCCACCTGGCACAGACAACTGTGCAGTTGCAGTGGGTTGGGTGACGGTGGTGAGCCACACCATAACCTACCCAGTTGGCATCCCAAGTGACACGGTTCAGCCTAAGTCAAGGCCTGCGTCACCTGATCCTCAGTTGCCACCACACATCCCAAGGATGGGCCACATCCCAGGGATGGCATCTGACCCCACTGCTACTGACACTGATCATATGTAGCAACCATTTTTGCACAACCCCCTCCAAGATTTACAGTGCTAGTGCTGAGAATTAAATCTAGCCCCAAAGGAAAAATGATGACCATCCCTGTCCCTGTTAAGAGCCTTTACCAGAAGCTTAGTGTAGTCTGAGAAACCCCTTGACTGGGAGCCTCTGCTAAATCCATTGATACCACTCTATCAACATACATAGTTCTTAAGACTAAGATTTATAACAGGTGACAGGGCTTATAACAGGTGACAAATCAGGGTGTCCCAATTCCCCTTGGACCCATCACAGGTTTTTCCAGGCTTTGCTGAGACTTCAGGCAGTTGGTGGGCAGATAGCAGAAAGCAGAGAAGCTAATGCAGATCATAGGCACTGCAGTTCTGATGAAAAGCTACAGTACTTTCAATTTCATCAATGTAAAATGTAAACCTCTGGCCTCCACAGTAAAAACCTGGAGCTAGTAAACACAACTGCAAGTGAACTTGGGGGATACTAACCTACATCCTTCCCAGCTGAAGTCATTCTGTTTGTTCTTACCTCTCACCTGAAAGCAGTCAATGAAGATGCTAATAGAGATATGTCATACAGACATAGCATGAAAATAACTAGATCTCCAAACTGTCTTACTCCTTTGATCTCCTTCATCTGATCAAATTAATGAATGGTTACGACATTTCATAATTTTACACTTAAGGAGTACCTCAATGTAAGTCCTTCAGATCCAGGAAGATCTCTGAAGAAACTCAAAATGTTATTTATATGGACAAGTGCTGCTTTTTTAAACTGCTTAGGAGATAGATATTTGTTTATTAAACAGGACAAAACATGACTCAAGTAACAGATCAATAAGAACACTGAAGTTGCCTTTGCCCGTGCACTGGCAGAAAACCTCAGTACTACAGTGGCAAGCTCAGGTCTCTCCATCATTGCAAAAGCAATTCGTAAATATTCTGGGAAAGTGTCTGCTGGATCTCAAAAAAATATTTAAGTAGAAATAAAAGCAGTCATTCAAGATGAAACATGGAAAATCGAGGGGTTGCAAGCAGCGTGTTATTTTTCTATCTATCCACCCTAAAAGACATTCCAGTAGACATTGCTCCCTTCCAGCCTTCTGCAATACGACCTCAGAAAATGACGTTGCTACAACTGTTAGTGGATTGCAAAACATAAACAAATAAAAACTGTTCTGATTTCCCTGAGAGCATTCTCAGCCAAAACAGACATGCACAATTTTTCCATAGAGCAGAGCACAATGTTAGAAAGAGGACAGCAAAAAGTAATGCACAAATAAGACCTTACAGCCAGGGCTTGTTGATCACCTTATAATATGCATCACCGTAAAACTTTTCAGTGCTGGAAAACACTAAATTATCCTGGAGGAAACCAAACTAAGGGGATGCCCGAAAAGCATAAGAATTTAGAATACCATCCTGAGTCTGGCCAGGACAAGGTTAATTTTCCAGTGGCCAGGAGAGGACACGGCTCAGACCCAGAGGTTATTCTGTACCACCACACTTCATGTCACTGCTGAGGCTGGTGGTAAGGGAGTCTCTTCTGGGGAGAAGGGGTTCCTCTTGGTCAAGTGAGCTTGGCAGGGGGCACTGTCCAGTCCTGTCTGCTGCTGGGGGTTTTCTGTGTGAATCTTTCCTGTTCTGTACCCTGTCATGAGTATTGCTGCTGCTACTGTTTGTTTTCTCACCCATTGCTCTTTCCAGTAAACTGTTCTTATCTCAACCCACGGTGACTCCAATTCTCCTCTGCAGCAGTGGAGTGGCCAGGAGGGGAGTGAGTGAAAGGAACACAGGTTTTAGTGGGAATTCTAAATTGAACATACCATTCCTAAACCACATCAGATATACACTTACTCTCTTTTTCTTCCCCACCTAAAGATCTAAAACCATATACATGGATGAGGGCAAGCCAGCAATATCATTTGGTGGCCTAGCTTTGATTAAAAGGGGATACTGGTACCAATGATATTGCAGTAATGGAACTGTGGAATAAAATGTCTTGCTTATAGACTTTCTGAATGTCCAGGCAACTTGTGGAAGAGAAGGGAGCAAATGGAACTCATAAAAAAGGACATTTTGTTGAAGAAGCAAATGAAACAATATCTACCAGCATCCCCTACTGAAGAAAAATCAGGTCATCTTGAGAACAACTGCCTGCTCTGACTGGTCTCATAGTACTTGTTGATGCATGATGTCAAGGACTGCTTGATATACCTAACAAAATCTTCAAGGACATGTGACCTTTGTCTATGAATGAGAGAGCCAGTGACAAAGGATGCTAACAGACATGCTGCAGTGAACCCAGATCCCACTCTTGACCAACAGGAAACTGGCAAAATCCAGACAAAAATGGGTCAATCTTTTCATTATCTTTTCAATTACCTCTCTAAAACAAAGAGCTCTGCCCAACAGCCATTTTCCTTCTTAATCAACTGGGAATTGGGTCAGATCAAACAGAAAATGTTTCAGCAGAGCTCAAAACTTGCAACAGGAAGCAGTTTGGAGTAGCTAGGAGGCAGGTTTACATGCTGCTACCTCCTTCCAGCACAATGCTTTGCCACTTGTCCAACGTGTCCAGTGGCAGGAAAGGTAGCATTATCTGATTATGCTATCATTACCAAATGGCATTTTTGTGAGCTAAACCTCACTAGTACTTACTTAAGAGTCTTTTGCTTTTCATTCCCAGTGGAGGCTTCAATACCCAGAATAATCTGCTAATACATTTCCAGGTACTTTCAACCTGTCACAATTCCCTTGTGATTTGACTGTGACCTATAGCTTCTCCATTAAATCCAGAACTGTTTTACTTGAAATCAGTCAAGGCAGCATCTTTAAAGCAGACTTGTTCATATACAAAGGTAGAGGCAAACTGGCCTGAATCCAACTAAAAGTCTTTGAGGAGTATATTAAACACCATGAGAAATAGTGCAAGCAATAAACTAGTGGAGGTAATTTTCTAATTACTGTCAGAATTTTCAGGATCCGACGTGGAAAAAATTTAAGCAAGAAGCAAGATGACATTCTACTACATTTCCATTGTAGTGGAAAAAATAGGATAAAGGAATGTAGCAAAAGCTGTACAATCACCAACACCTGTTCCTCAACTAAATATCACAGCCCTCCTGTTTAATGGCCACTTCCTGGAAAAGTCCCACTTGGGCTCCTGAACAATCGGCAAAAACAATCGGCATAAACCAGCAGGAGTGGCACAAAGCAGTACAAAGTACATGGCATTAATGTAGCTTATCTCCGTCCTGTCAGCAATATGGCTGTGACAGCTTGTTCTGGCTTTCCACCTCTGCCTACAGCGTCATGCTTGGCACACGCCCCTCTGTCTCTCTCAACAGGCGGCAGGACCCTCTGGGTCTCCCAAACTAAAGAGTCTGAGTCTCTTTTTGCTTCCAGCCATGAGGGTTTGACTAGACTGCCTTCTGCCCTTGGCCACCCCCTCACCTAATTAGATGGGATACTAAACTGCTTAGCCGTATTTCACTTTCCATCGCAGCATAAGAAGACCAGGTTACTAAAGGATTAGGAAGTGTAACATTGAAGTGTTATATATACAAAGAGAGTTGCCTGTCCTAGTCTCTGCTAAATCTTGCTCAGAGGGGACCTGTTAGAAGACAGGAGATGCCAAAAGGAAAGAAATCACAGACAAAAGGTAATGAATCTGGACTACGGTGGAAGTTGCGGCATACCTGACCCAAAGAAGTAAACGAGTATTATGAGGAGAGAGCAGTGACTGACATCTTCTGGACAGGCAGACAAATGGAGCGAGCAAGGGCATAAACATGAATACATTTTTTAAAAATTCACATACGTCAACAGTTAGAATTTAATGGCTGTGGTCACTAAGGGACAAAAAGCAGAACCAGAACATTGCAAATGAATAGGAGAGCCTGTTAGCATGTCAGTGATCCTGTTTCCGATTCTTTTCAAACAGGAAGCAGCCTCCCGTGAAGGTAGAGAACCTAAATAAGTTACCTGACCTTGGTTTGTTTTCAAAAGGCACACAACCAAGTTTTATACCTCCTAATATATTCCATTTGCTGCTCTCTTCTTCATTGGATTGTACACTGTATCTTGTGGATTTTGCTCAAATTTCTCTCCAGGGCAGGTTTGCTAACTTATGGGTGGCCTATAAAGAGTTTAAAAAAAATCTGTTCCAGTCAAAAGCCTGGCTAGTTCTACATTAATTTCTGTATCACACAGCTACTATAGTAGAATACTCTCCACTCATCAGCTAGGCTTACCACTTTTCTTTTATAGGGCTGTTGTGAAGTCAGCAAGGAATCCGCCTCCTGTATCTGCCCACTGCTTCTCTCATGTTATGATCAGATGACACATGAACCCATTTCCATCAGTATCTCATTCAAGGATGCTCTATTCCCTTTGCGAAAAGAATGCAAAAGTCCCTTGGCCCCTGCGTGCAGGATTTGGTAGGCAAGAGAGGGGGAAGAAAGTGATTTCCCAAAGACACTCTTTTCTGAGAGGATGGCCCTGAGGTGCTCCAGAGCCCACCAGCTGAACAAAAGCAACACCCATGCACTGGTGACCCTCACTGCCCCTATACCTAGTGGCCCCATCACAAAAACCCACACATGCAACTGGGAAATATCTGATGCTTCCTTGCTAAACCTGCATGATCCAAGCACTTACCACACTCTCCAGGGGTGGGGCACTAAGTACACATTAACAGTAGCCTGCTTTTATGAGCCTCTCCTCAGAAAGGCAAATGCTATCTCTTTGAGGTTGGTAATGATCAACATTACTGCACATTTGCCACCCAGCTAACCTAAGTGTCCAGAGAAAAAGCTGCATAGCTGTGTATTCAACAGGCTTTTCCACTTCCATGATACCCTAGAGCAAATGGCAGTTTGCTAATGTTTACTGCTTTCGGTATTGCTTCTTCTGTTGCTGTAGCTTGCTTTGAGACCTATGAGTGTAAGCATGCTATAAATGCGTATTAGAGGCTTCCACAATTACTCTGCATCTGGACTGACACTTCACTCCACCCCGTTTTCCAAAAGGCAGATAGTCTTGGAACTGAAAGCACCAAGGGGAAAGAGTTTACTCACATTTTAGGGAGCTATGCCAGTGATTCCCCTTCTGCACCATTGCAAGGGGTTTTCTACTTTATCCAATTTCTTCAAATCACTGGGACTCCAGCTCACTAAAAACAAAAACATTTTAGAGACCTTGACCTGCACTACCACCATGTGACCACCAACACAGACACATGCCCGTGTTTGCCTGCATCCTGGCCATGGTTCTGGTGTGTTGCAATCAGCCTGTACCTGCATTGAGAGCCAGCAGCAATGGTCCCGGGCACAAGCTCTGCTTTGCTTCTTTGAAGCTCCAAGCTGCTATGTCCACGTGGCCAGCACAGTGCAGGGGTGCACTAGCTCACGTGGATATGTCCAGTGCAGCCCTTCATTCTGGTCCTTTCTGCTAGTCTGAATCACTGACGTGACAGCAAGTACAGAGGGACAAGTGACAGAAACCTCTGAAGAAAAATATTCGAGTCCTCTGTCTTTTGCCAAGAAGGAACAACATTCATGCTCAAAGTTTTGGTTCAGCAGTTTCAGTCCCATTGGTAGAACAGGTTGGGTCAAGCAAAAACACAGTCAGTTTGTGATTCATTGCAATTTTTTTATTTCAGCCTACAGTTTGTGTTTTAGACCCTCTACTCATCTATTCTATCAGCAAAAAGAATCAGCAACTCCTTGCCTTAGACATTGAGCAATCTCATAGGACCCTGGTGACTTGTTCAATGATGTATCAAGCCTGTAGTTGCAGAAGTTTGTTCTTTTGGGGATTGAATTATCATAAATACAGCTTTCTCGTCCACATTTCTGGAAAATGCTGGATCTGTGTTACAGTTGCCACTCCATCCATCCTACCCCACCCCTGGTAGCTTTTGCTCTAAATAAAACAAGGATATTAGCATGGCTACAAACCAGATAATGGACATAACTAGACTCTAGTCGCAACTGTATCAGTTGTTATTATTTAACCAGACTGTGCTTCCTTGTTCTTCTATCTCTGTACTTAAAACACTGTGCTGATATACACCAAATTCCCTACAGCACTATAATACACTTTATTCCTGTCTCACACGTGCTTGCTTGCTTGGATGGTGGGAAGAATAAATCCCACTTCTACTCCTCACTCACTCCAGTTAAATAACACCAGCACGATGGATAAAAATTAAATACTACTGATAATACTACTACTGGTAACATGCTAAATGAGCCTCTTAAATAATAATTAAAGAAAATAGATTTACTTCACAAAAGAGGTAATTAGTTGGGCACCATGTAATTGAAACTTAACCCCAGTGCTGTATTTGCATTCACAGAAAGACCATAAACTTTGAGTAAAACTATATTCAAATGACTTGGCTAAATTTGGTGCTCACAAGCTGTGCTAGGCTGATACCTTTCTGAGAAGGCTCATGAATTGATTCCATTAGACCTAAAACCTACTGATGACAGGATGTGTTAATAAGCAATGGTTTGGGAGCTTCTTCAGACCAAGAAAAAGCTGGTAATGTGCCTATGTGAATTTAGTGGCTGGACTGATCCAAAAGAACAACAGTGCAAAAACATTCTCGAGCAGCTGCTTCTCTTCCTTACCACTGTACACTGAAGCATTTTAAACCACAGAGTTGTTTAAACTATAGGGCTGGCACATTAAGCACCCTTCCGACATACGTCCTGCAGCCAAAATGAAAATGTGAAAATCCTGGTACAAAACCTAAGCATCCTGCAGCTAATATAACTGGAAAGTGACGGAAGAACAATGTCTTGATGTCCCCTCATGGCTTATTCTTGTATGCTAATGCACTCTGGAGAGAGTGAGCAGTCCTGGGAAACTCTCTGCATCCAAAGCTCCATGAACCCACTAGGACTAGGGCTTCTTCACAAAGGAAGGCTCCTTCACTATTTAGCTGGTTTTCCAGCAAACTTTGTGAGCTTTCTGAATGGTATCTCTGGGGACAGAGTTTCAGACCTAGTGCTGCAGTACTTTCCTTTCACTAGTCAAAAGCTCATTATGAGATGTTTCCCTGATTTCAGGTCAGCATTCTGCAAGGGAGGTCATCCCAAATGCTCCCACACCCACTGCCTTTTAGTCTGTCTGGAAAAAAAATCTCTGCTTCCTCCATATTAAACATTTTATGGAGAGGTAAAATGGGCTGGGGAAGTATTTGCCTCTGATGGGTCTGAGGAAGAGGAAGCCAGACAGGCAGCGAGAAGGTTGGGAAATTAAAGGCCCTGCAGCTGTCTGTCAGCAATGGGCATGCATCACTGCTCCCGTGGCTCCCTGGGCTGCAAGTGTGTGTCACATGAAATAAGTCCATACCTGACAATTCAATTCCTAAATCATCGTTTCCATGCAGTGCCTGAGGGCAAAATATAGGGCTCTGTCATCCTTCCTGGACCTGTCAATACTGGGCCAAAAAAACTGGAGGAAAAATGTGGAAACAAAAAGCTGAAGGAAACTAAATTCAGGTCATGGCTGTGTGTTGGATCAAGCAGCTACAGAGTGAAGGCAGGTCCTTTTCTTTGCTTTCTTTCCCTGCTCAATGCCAGACTTGTTTAACAAGACTCTCCTTGGTGAATTTTCTTTTGTAATTAACAAATGAAAAGGAAACATGTTTCTCTGCGTTAAAAGAAAAAACAAAAACAATGCAGCTGCCTTTCGTAATCCATTTCCATTTTTAATACTAGGAAAAGGTTTTTCTGCCTCTGTTTATGTACAGTCTTACTTTTCAGCCTTATCTAGTTGAGGAGGGAGAGGGGGAACAAGTAAGCATCTTAAATGATTGAGGATTTCTGCATTCATATTAAATGGTAAACACTAACAAAATAACAATGAGAAACAGTTTCTAGCACACAGGCTGGGCAAATCTATCACAACAGACACAGCGGGGGGCTGATCTCACAAGGTCTGAAGTACTATCTCTTGCTCCTCAGCCTGCATTTACCAGACATGCTATAATTTTTTTTGATGATCTTTTGATGCTTTACATAGGCTCACACAATTCTTCCCTGCTTCATGTCTATTAAAAAACCCTGGCAGGTTAGGTTTGCTCTCATGCAAAAGGGAAGGTGAGGAAGGTATATAATCACTTCAATTTTCTTGGCAGCAGAACAAACCCACAGATGCCAGCCGTCACTAAGTGTGGGCAGCAAAATGACTCCCAGTCATTAGGACATCCAGACTCTGGGAGACTCTGCTTTCCAAGTGCAAAAAAGTTTGCCTGCTTCAAAGATGGGACTTGGCAAGTTTGGGGAAAAAAATAATTAAAGACCAGGTGATGGGCTGCATGACCCTTCAGATTCTTTACAAAATTAAACTGGGCTTGGGCACTCCTGCCTGCACCCCATCACTTTCTGTATGACTGTGCTGAAAGCGATCACTGGGCCCACAGATTCAGGAGAGGAAAAGCTTGGTGGTGCTGGGTACAGCTGGGTGTGATGCATGAAGGTGGCAAACAGGTCTCACCTCTACCCTACAACAGAGTCTTTTTGCAAACAGAAGCATGCAAGCCTAGGACCTTTAATTTGCAAAAGCTTCTTCCTTGCCTTCCAGCACTTGCAGTGCCAATGCAAACCCCCCAGCCAACAAGGCTGGGACTTGTTGAGCAAGATGTACACAGTGAAACTCTGACTGAGACTCCTGCACAGCATGACAGCATAAAAATGATATACAGTCATCCTCTGGGCAAGAATCTTTCTACAAACTGCATACCTAGGAGAGCTGCAGAGCTATCAGCAAAGAAGGGAAATCTAGAGAAGGAAAGAAGGAAAGGAAAAGTTAGTTTGCAAGCATTAAGAGACACAAAGATCTCCCCTTGCCCAGCCATATAGTGACTGTCAGCCCAGCCCATCTGCTACATCATCTTCTGCACCCTTGTAGCCCAGTAACAAAGGATGGTCTCTATCTCCAGGGCCCCTGAAGACAAGTGCTGTCTAAAACACTCAGACACAGAGACCAGGACCTGGGATGAGGCTTGAGAAAATCTCATTTCTCTGGACCTTGAGATGGGCTGGAGTGGCTGCAGTGGCAGTGGGATCAGCAAGGATATCCCAAAGTGGTCCCTGTCATGGTATCAAGTCTGCCTCTGGTGCAGTGCTCTGTAGACCCAGGGGTTTTGGCTGCATTGATAATAGCTGGCAGCTCAACCCAAAACTAATAAATTAAAATTAAGATTCCTTTGGGGCTGACTCATAGCAGAAATGTAGTCTTTTACTGGCCTGTGCTTCCCTTCCCCCATGTGCTTGCCTCCCTCACAGCAGAATGAAGAGCTACAATTTACCAGGGAACAGGCTCCCACACCTCCCCAAGCCAAGCCCAGCTCTGCTCAACACTCTACATCACTGCAGCTACACAAACAGTTTAAAGGCAACTCCAGTTTAGAAGGCAACTCACAGCCAAATGTTTAAACCCCTTACTGAAAAAAGCTCACTGAGCACTATCCATGCACAGATTCCTCCTTCTTCTTTTTATTAGTTTTGCCAAAATGCTTTGCTGCATCAGTGCATTGATCGGGCTGACAACACTGCTTTCCTGGGAACTAAAGAGTAAACTATTTGCTAGCTCACTCCTACCAAACATATCACTTGTAGTAAGAGCACACTTTTGTCTGTCTTGGTTTGGAGCAGTGGCATTTGTTATCCATCACCACAGAACAGAAAGAGGATAAAGATTTCATGGTTTGGCCCTACACTGTGTGTGCAGAAAGGAGAGAGAAAGGGAGCCTGGGTCTTAGTGATAACAATATTTATCTGAGCTCAAGGCTTGGAAAGATTTGGAAGTTTTTACCAACTGATGTTGACAAGTCTTTTGTAGTTTCATCCCCCTTCCCAAGAGACCTCCTTAAGGAGAGCCTGGCACTGCACTGACAGCACTTGGCAGCCTCAGCCATTGTGGCAGCCGACACCAAAAGGGCTGACAGGGAATTAACTGAGTCACTCTCTCACTTCAGCTCAGGTCAGCCCAGGTTACGGTGAGGTGATGTAGAGAGACCTGCACTGAACAACCTGTAAGGGCGGACAATGGGCTGCCAAGCTGGTGTTTGCTCTCAGTGCTACATGTGCTTTTCCACATAATTCTCTAGCTGTAACTATGCATCAAGAAAAGATAGAATCATAGAACCTTTGAGGTCAGAAAAGACCATTAAAATCATCGAGTTCTAGCATCAACCCAGCACTGCCAAGTTTTCCTCTAAACCATGTCCCGAAGTGTGACATCTACAGGACTTTTAAAACCTCCAAGGACAGTGACTCAATTACCCCCTGGGCACCCTTCTCCAGTGCCTGTCAACCCTTCCTATGAAGAAATTTTCCCTCATATCCAATCTAAACCTCTCCTGGTGTAACTTGAGGCCACTTGCTCTTGTCCTATCATTGTTACTTGGGAAGGATGTAAAGAGGATGGAGCCAGGCTCCTCTCGGTGGTGCCAAGCAGTAGGGTAAGGGGCAATGGGCAGAAACTGGAACACAGTAAGTTCCATCTGAGAAAGAATTCCTCTACTATGAGGGTAACTTAGCACTGGAACAGGTTGCCCAGAGAGGTTGCATAGTCCCCTTCTCTGGAGATATTCAAAAACCATCTGGGCACAGCCTTGAGTAGTAACATGTGCTAAGGCACCCTGCTTGAGCAGGGAGGCCGGGCTAGAGGACATCCAGGGGTCCCTTTCAACACAAAACATTCTGTGAAAAAAGACCACCCCACAACTCACTGCAACCTCCTTTCACATAGTTGTAAAGTGTGGTAAGGTCACTCCTGAGCCTCCTTTTCTCCAGGCTACACAACCCCAACTCCCTCAGCCTCTCCTCATGGGACTTACCCTCTAGACCAGCTTCACTGCCCTTCTTTGGACACACTCCTAAGTTAGTGCAACTTCCTGGGCAGAGAGGGTAGGGAACAACTCTTGCTTAAGGCATAAGCTGGCAGAAAGCACCTATTTCTATAGATGAGAAACACAACTCAGCAACTCTAAGACAAAGATAAATGCTGCAGGCAAAGCTGCTCTACTGCCTGTCAAAGAGCAAACACATTTATATCCTGTCCTTTATATCTGCACAGGCCCAGTGGGAAATAACAGACAGAGGATACCAAACACTGCCAAAGTATGTGGTGAAACTGCACAGAAGCCAGAAAAGATTTCACCTCTCTCTGACTGCCAGAGAAGCACTTAGGTCTTGTCCAAGCTTAGGGGCATTAATGGAAAATTCCTTAAAATTTCAGAACACTTTGAAAAAAATGCATATTAATTGGTGGACCCTGTTTTTGTCATTTGACATCCCTAAGTCAGACAGCAAAACTCAACAGCTTTAACAATCTTATTTTATTTCTTAGTCCCCCAGGTCCCTACCCAATGCTTTTTCTTGATTAAGCAAACTTTCTTAAGGGACTGATCAGCCTTCAGTGATCTCTCTTTCTGTGTGACTTACTCACAGGCAAAAGTGTGTTGAACATCTATTCCCCTTCCCTGGAGTTCCTTGCAGTACCTCTGAAGTGTTTTATTCTACCTTTTCTTGACTGGATTGGCAAGATTACTACTTCCTATATGGGCGTGTTTGCTATATCTATATTGCATAGTAAGTGAAAAAAAACCAATTCAAAAAGCTATTCCTCATCTAAAAAATTCATGTGGCCCAGCTTTCAAGAGTGTGTTAAACAAAGGTATCTCAAGGGCAGAACTACACATCTGACCATGTTCCTGCTGTGGTCAACCATTTGGAGTCAATTCAAGCCATTTATAGCCTCTGCATCCTTACAAGACTCCTACTCACTGCATACAGGTGGCATCATCCCTGGTCCCACTACAGCTTAGCTTCTTCCCAAGGAAAACTAGAACTCCCCAGGCTGCAGAAGAACATTCCATACAAAGTAGGAGTTAGTTGCACCCAACTAAAGAGATAACCCAGTTTCTCTCTTTCTATTAATTTTTGGCCTGTACAACCCAGCTGAGCCCATCACAGTTCACTTCATTGGCATTTGTGGCAGTGCTACAAGACTGTAATTTGCACTGGTGCCAGGTAGTCTGCATTGTCAATCTGCATAGTACAGCTCCATTGTACACTGACTCTAATGCAGGTTTCTCTAGAGCATGTCTGAAGAACAGAAATAAAATTAGAACTTATTAGGAGTAAAAGTAACTGAGTTTCATCTTTGGTTTACAATAGCTCACTGAATGCAGCATGTATGTTACATATCAGTGTACCACCTCATGAACTTCACTGTGGGTCACTTGAAGTATCTCAGTTTAGTTATCCAGAGGTAAAATAAATATGTAATTACCTCTTCTATGCCTGCATAATCTTCTTAAAACTTTGGAGACCCCCACCTCCTGCAATGTCCTGGAACACAACTGTTTGCTGGAGCCTACTTACAACACAAAAATCAGAGATAAAAAAGCCCAGAGGGAAGACTATCCTTTTCTGCTAGTTTCTCATTCCTGTGCAAAATGCCACAGCATTATGAGACACATGAAGACAGGTTAATATGGACAGACTCACAGTAACAACTACCCATACACAGTACTTGTCCTAATAGTGGACTACTGCTAAATGCAGCTGACTTCAGACCATAATTACTATATAAGGTGGTTCATCTACCTCGAATGCCTGCGTAACCTCGATACTGCTCACATTCTTCTCACACGCTTTTTTACTTCAGTCCAGAACAGGCTAAAGCCATTTTACAGACAGAACACTGTGTTACAAAAATAGGCTTGGCCACAGCCTTACCTGGGCTTTTGAGTCTCTTCTGGGGTGGAATGCTGCCAATGGCAAAACTCAGCAGGAACAGATTTAAGACCTCTTCCCTTTTCTCTCTCTCCTCCTGGACTCACTCTCATTATACCCAGGTCTCTATATATCCAAACTAGTCTTGATACTGGGGTGCATTTGGTTTTACCAAGTCAGTGACAACCCTCCTGCCCTATATAACCTTTCTTATCTTGCAGACTTTTTGGTGTCTGTGAGAGGAAATAAGGCACAAAATATTGCCCAAGACCCTGCTTCTACTCAAGTGCACTTCTGATTATTCACTTCATTAACTGACTGCATTAGGAAACTGCAGCATCGAGCACATCATATGTAGGACACATCTACATTCTCCTTTTTAATACATCTTTATGATTTGCAATGAAATTCTCTCATTTAGAAGCAGAATATAATTTCCTAACAGAGACTGGATTTATTCAGATGGATATTAGTCAGTTGTCTTTACCACTGACAGATGCACTTCAATGTAATTAGTTTCATGACTATTAATGAAATAACTCATTTGAACTTTTGCCACTAAAATGTTAATGAGTAAGACCAGATAGTGGCTTGGTAATGGGATATAGATCCTTTTACAGTTTGCTAGTTAAGATCTGGCCCATGTCCACCATGACCAAAGGTCATTACTACCTGAAGACTATTTGACAATCTGCATGAGACGAGCTGGTAGCATTAAGCCCATGCTTAGCAAGAAACAGCCTTATCATTTCCTCTCAGCAGAAACACAAAGCTGAGGAAGATCACTGCTACTTTTACATGGCTGTAAATTTCAGACAGTAGGACTGCTCACCCAGCATCTTTCACCAGCAATGAAGGGGAAAGAGAAATAAATGGAGTTGAAAAAGCTTGTGGATTTTTTTGTGCAAGACACCATTAGCTGCTCTGTGACTCACTGTCACAGATTGTTTGCTTTTAGTACATTTGTAAAGAGAACAGGAAAAATAAATAAATACTAAACCCATAAAAGATCATGCTGTGTCTAAGATTTAGCTGGTCACTCACTAGGTTCAGAAATGCATTTAGGGATGTGAACCATGTTAATCCTGGTATATTGTGTCCTCTTGTCACTCCAGCAAACCAAAATACACACCACTTTCAGCAGCAGCCAACACATACTGTATCCACTCCTTTAAAAATTTATACTCTTCTGTTTGGTACTGATACAATTCAGCCCACACATAAGCACATACCAAAATTAATAAATTCACCCCGACTGCATTACAGTGCAAGCCTTAAAAAATATCGCTACCTCTTCACAGACAGTAAAATGTGACATGGACAAGCAACAAAATTATTTGCTCAAGGACTTAAATGATCAGGAACTTACCACATTTTCATGGGGAACTTTAGGACGGGTAAGCACAATATAATTACTCAAACAGAAATTCCAAGCACTCAAGCTGGCAACCCTTCTCTTATGACTGCACACAGGCTTGACCGAGGTTATGTGTCTCACTGACAGGATGATACCTCCAGCACCATGTCCCTTCACCTTGCCATCTAACTCTTGCTTTTGTGTGGAGTCACAACAGACACACAATGAATCCTGAACAAGCCCCTTCTTCAAGCACTGATTTTGACAAAATAGGCAATGTATGCAATAAATGCAATTCCCTAGCCTACCTCAGCTTTCCCCTTCTTTAGTTTCCTAAGAACAGTTTCATTTGGACTGCATTACCTTCTGCAAGAGATTACTGGTGGGAGATCTCACAAACCCTCACCATTGTTTTGGCCATGGAAAATGAAATTAAAGCTGCTGAGTGGCACCCAGTCTGCTGTGGATTTGGCACTATGATCAGAGCACCCTTTCCAATGTAGTTACAGGCTATGGCCTTCCAATGTCCATGCACGCAGATGTAGGATAAACTAAATGCTTGCAGGGCACTGTTATCTCATGAATTTTTAAAGAATAATGATCAATACTTACCATTTAGTCATATCATATAGGACAGTAATTCTAGCTTACTTTATTTTAAAAGAAAAAGGATTGCAGCTCGCATAAAAACCAGTCACTGATCTAACTGGGAAGCTGTCATATATTTACATTTACATATACATGACTCAGCCTCAGCAATTGGCAATACATGAAAGAGTCAAGAACAACTTTTTGAGGAATATTGTCTGAGATGTCACAGGGGATAGTGACTGTAAATGCTTGTGGCGAAGATCTTGGCAGCCAGTCTGCTTTTCAGAGCAGAGCTGCTCACTACCTTTTGCAGACTCTCATAAGGTATTTCTGACTAGGAAACTCCCGGGGAGATATTATAACCATTAGTCACTTTCAAAACCTTGAGACACAGTAGATATCCAAGACTAAGCATCTCACTTCATACACATTTGAAAAGGAAACTTTCACATTACATGGTGCAGCCTTAACTCCATAGCTACTGGCCTGCTCACAGGCACTCTTTTCCCACCATTCCCAGATTTCACACAAACATTGCAGAGAGTAATGAATGTCATGCGTTAAGATTCAAACAAATAATTCTTTAATTAGTTAAGAACCCTCCAAATCTGACACCACATAAACACACATGGCTTTCACCTAAATTACACATGCACCCTTCAGTAATAACCCAGCTGCTCTGTGCTTTCACTTGTTTGTCTCCAGGAGGGATATGGCGTCATCCCTGTGGTCCTTGCAAACATCTGCTTGCACACAGACAACCTTCCTAGGTAAAACTAAAGCACCAAAAAAGGCTCCAACCAAAAAAACCTTTGACACACTACAGTGTCTTGATGAGTAGCTAGTGCTTTACTCAGTGCTGTCATCTTAACTACAGCCACATTCAAATTATTTGTTTTTTGACTTTAGTAGTTATTCTAAACAGATTGGGTGGCAGCTTCCAAAACATATTGATATTAAAAGGCAAGGGCAATAGAAGAATTACCTCCATGTAGCAAAACTAAATCTGTCTGAATTCAGAGACTTGACAGGAAGAATGTGCACTTTCAACAGCACTGCTTGAACACAAAGCTTTGATTCTCTAGAAATGGGGCACTTTATTCTGTATTTATATTTTTTCTCAAACAGCAAGGTATGGCACTGTTGTACTAGTGATAGATCTTTTTATTGTTTGCAATGATAATTTATTTTTTTTCCCCAAGTATTTGGGATTCTTCTGAAGTGGGATCTTCTGCATTTCACAGTGACATTCCTGAAATAACTTTGAAGAAGAAATAATGAGCCTCCCCTTACTTTACAGGTTCTCTAATACAACATAAGCAGCTTTACAAGGCTTAGCTAGTCTCTGCTGACCTAACTGCATATTTCACTCCTACAATAAACTAAAATAAGCAGCCTGCTTCCACAACAATTGACTAATTGACATAGTGCTTTTGCTAGTTTCTTAATAAAAAACAATCCTAGTCTTTCAAAAATCAGACATACCAAGCAACAGTGGAGAAGATTACCAGAAAGCGAGAGAGAAGGCTAGAGGCACACACATACCTCAATAAGCAGATCAGTGCACTACGGTTGTCATGTGGGGCTTGTTTTTGGTTGCTGGGGTTTTTTTTTTTTTAATTTCCAGCCATTAGGTTGGTTTTTTCATTGTCTCTGATTCATTTTCTCCAGCACAGACCCTGTTCAAATCCCTGCTGGCTGCTGTGTTTGAGCACTCTGCAATCAGCACTATGGTGTCTGTATGGGATCTGTCTGCTCCTGAGTCATGGTGCCCCTGCAGAGAGCTTGAGGTCACTTGCTGATAGAGCAGAGCATTCACAGGGACCGCCTGGAGCTCGGCTGGACTGGGGAAATGTCTTTTACATAAGAGACAGGCTCCTCTCTGCTGCCCACCATCAACTGTCCTGCCTCTGCTCCAGAAGCAACCAACAATGGGTTTTTTATTAACACAAGCATTTAGGAAAGACAAGCTTGAAAAATTTACTATCTGGAACATCTATGTCTCTTGCACTGCACAAAAGCAATACCTACACACACCCTATATACACACTGTGTGCATACTGATATTGGGATGTATGGGGAGGAGAGGGAATTTAATTGGAACAAACCCCAAAACTGCTTTCTCAGACCCAGTCCAGGTATGAACCTGTGATGGCAGACAGCATGCAGATGTGATATTCCCAGTCAACTTCTTCTGTGTTTGTCCACAAAGCAATCAGCAAACAATGCTTTTAAATTGTTATCATTAAACTCTCAGAACTAGTGCCTTATGGAAAAAAAAATAGGCACATCCAATTCAGTTGAAGCAATGGGGCAGAAAATTACATGTTGATACAAACTTAATTTGCAAGGGGTTAGTAATTTTTTTCCAAGTATTTTGTTCTATTTTATCTGAAAATTTGGTTTCTGAAACCCAAGTGACAGCTCTGAGCAGCAGTATTTGATCAAAAATTCTGTCATCCTCTGGCTTTACTCACTGCAAACACTTTTACCTTTCAGACAAAAAAAATGGTTTGCTACCCCTACCCAAGCTCAGTGGCATCAGTATTTTTAGTTTCCTCATTTTCCTCATTTTAGCTTCACCTTCTGGCTGAATAATTTGGTCATCAAACAAATGTGATAATCCAGTGGAAAATGAAAGGCTATGGTATCTCTAAATATTGTTACATCCACAACAATAAATAAATAAAACTAATGTAATAAAACTATACAGGTAACAGACTGTACATTAAAGTTGATCCTGTGAACAACAGTGAGCAAGAGTAAAGAAAAGGATGCATGTCAGCTCCAGCAGCTGTTTATGTGACAACGAGCCTTATGTCCCAGAATGCCATCATCAACACTGGTAACACATGAAATGGTAAGAATGAAGAACTGTGTTTGGCAGTTAAAGTAATACAATTTCTGAACCTTGTTCCAGTACTGAAATTACAGAAATTCTACATGAAAGGCTTCTTCGTAGGGACTTATAAGAATACATGCTTTTTCTAAAGATGTCTTTCTTTTTCTTTCTTCTTCTCATCATAAGAAGAACTGACAGGAAACACTTAAGGAAAGGACAAAATTTTCCTAGGTGCCAAAACATTTTACAGTAGTCTCCTTATACAGGTTGCTAATTTGTTCCAACGCACAATGAGGCTCATTACCAGCCATAAATGCTGTGCATAGGACTTCACCTCTCAGGCACAGACCCTCATTCATCCTCCCTTTACAAGATGGAAGAACTCTTCAGTGCTCGGTATTTTATTTCTTTTCTGGTGCTAACACGACAATTTTGGATAAAATTATCAGAGATAAACACTTAAATTTTACCTCAGAAGGCATCTTCTGTGGCCCTTGAATCATCTGAACACTCTTTCACAACTTTTCCATCGTTGCAATAATACTGTCAAGACATAATATTTTTTTTCAATATCCAAAACAATTTTTTGACTTTATTGCATGTTTGTCTCTTTGGACATTGACTTGAGCATCTTCTGTAGAAGGAAAAATCTGACCTGTCTATAACAACAACAGCTGATGCACTGGCACATCCTCCAAAAGAGCTGTTTCAAATCAGAGGATCCCCAAGTATACTGGATGTACCATTAAACATGGGCTGTGTGTGCCTGATTTCTCTACAAGGCACATCACCAAAGATTAAAAACAACCAAGAAAAGCTGAGATTTCCTCCTTCTTTCTATAAAAAACGAATATCAAAGCACTCAGAGGCTGAGAGGCACAAGACTAACTGCAAAATGGTTAAGCTACCCACAAATGTTTCACTGGAGGTAATTCTCAGCCCTTGGGAAGAAATACGAAAGCAGACAAACTTAGGATGGCTACAACTAAAAGCACTACCTGAGACCTTAAGCACTGCCTCATCAGAAGTAAGCACCACAGCCCAGAAGAGCTCCAAACAAAGTGCAACTCAGCACATATTTAACACCTTTTACATTATCTTTCTTGGGATAAGATGGCTGAAGAATCGAAGGAAATGCTTTGCAAAGAACTCACTGTGAAATTTTAATTGCACAGAAATAAATGCCTTTGGCATTATCATTACAAAATCAAGTTTATCTTTGTCCTCTTGCCTTGTTTGAATCGCCCTGGATTGTGCAAGTGGACAAATCACCCGGTTGTGCAAGTTCCAGAAAGGTGATATTTATTCAGCAAATACATTTAAGAAACTGAACTTCCAAAACATCAGATGCATGAATGTAATTGTTTGTTTCCCTGTAATTATTCTAGGCTGTAATTTAAATACCATCCCTCCAAATACAACTGTGTAAAAAGAGTAATTCTGCATCACGTGCATAGATTCAAAAGGTATTCTTTTCTATAGCTACGGATATTTTATCAAGCCAAGCTTATCTTTCATGTTAGATGATCATAAAATGCTTCTTAATGAAAATTTAGGGGGCAGACGCCAAATGGCATTTCACACAGAAACTTCTAATCCAACCAGTGATCTTCATATACACATCTCAATCACACCAAGAAAAATCATCTTACCAAAGAGCGCATGCATCACCAGCCAGCCAAAAAAACAAACCAACAAAGAAGAACTGATTTTAAGTTTGAACATGCATTTATTTGTTATTTACCTTTCTGTGGCTTAAGGTATTTTTTGGCAGTAATCCCCATACATGTGTCATTTCATTGTTTCTCCATTAAAATTGCCTTTCAAAAGTTTACATTTATGTGGGCATCCATCCCTACAGCACAGCTACATATTCTGGATACTCCAGATGAATAATCCAGCAAGTATCACAAAACCCTATAGTTTTTAATTGCAGACTTACAGAAGGACTTTGAGAACAACTGCCTGCACCTTCCTCTGAATCAGCACTACAGAAATCTGGAAAGATCTCGGTCAATTCTAGAAGCTTTTAGTGTATATGCAGCCAAATTCATCATTTTCACACCTCAGAACTAATGCATCTCTGAAAGCAAATGAAAGAATGACACAATTCTGAGATCTTCAACAGTGACAAAGCTTACCAGTGGCATTGTGTTGAGTTTGATAGCAATGAAACCTGCCTCTGGTCTTGTTCCTTCCCAGTCAAGAAAATGGACATACCAAGCAGTTGCCAAAACAAAGCCAAGACCAATGTTAAACTGCTCTGCTTTGCTTACTGCTATTAATTAGGCACAAATTCCTTGAACTTTCACAGGGTTATGCAACGTTATAAAGGGTTATGAGGTCCCAGTTTCATTTTGCTGGCACTCACTAAACTTTCAAAGGATTTGTCTGCCTCAGACGGTCTCTTCCTCTTCTGATTTGAAGTTATGTCATGACTATTACTACAGCAACATGGCAACAAACAGAAAGCCCCAAGGCAAGCAGTGCAGCTCAACCCAGAGAGTGCAGAGGATTATATATGGTAATGTTTATTTGTGCAACACACACAACTTCATGTGTGACCAAAGTGGAGGAGCACATTCCCCAGCCACACAGCATGGCTACCTGCAACCAGTGGAAGCCATAATCATGATGATACTTCTCTGGGAATGCCTGAAGGGAGGATGGTGCCAAGCTCATACCATGCTGTTTTCCTCCCACGGCTGGCAAGAGGATCACAATCCCTCTGCAATTCATCTTGCGTAACTGAGGACTGAATCCAGCCCTCAGTATTTTGGATAGCAAACCGAGCCGAAACACCATTCATTACACAACGCAAATTGCCCTAATCACTTCCAAGCAGGTGTGTGTGTGTAGGCAGGTGTGTTAGGTAAAATCAGCTAGAACCACAGAACTGGTTAGGTTAGAAAAAACCTCTGGGATCATGAAGTCCAGCCTTTGAACACCACCGTGCCAATTAGACCATGGCATGAAAGACCTCTTGTCCTGTCACTTGTTGCCTGGGGGAAGAGGTCAACCCCCACGAGGCTGTACCCTCTGTTCAGGTACTTGTACAAAAGAGTGAGAAGGTGCCCCCGAGCCTCCTTTTCTCCAGGCTAAATAATCTCAGCTCCCTCAGCTGCTCCTCATAGGATTTAGCTCTCCAGACCCTTCACCAGCTCCATCGTCTTTCTCTGGACTCACTCTAGCACCTTAATACCTCTCTTGTAGTGAGGGGTCCAGAACTGTACACAGCCCTTGAGGACCTCATTACTGCCCTGCTCCTTCCTGCTGGCCACACTATTGCTGATACAGGCCAGGATGCCATTGGTCTTCTTGGCTACTGGGCACACACACTGGCCTCGTGTTCAGCTGGTTGTTGACCAGGATCTCCAGGTCATTTTCCACAGGGCCACTTTCCAACCTCTCTTCCCCTCAGCCCGTAGCACTGCCCAGGGTTGTTGTGGATGAAACCTAGGACCCAGAACTGGCATCTTGTTGAAACTCAATGAACACATCTCTCACAACCAAGGGTGCAATTAAGGAGAAATTCCCAAATGGCTCAGCCCACAGCATTGCACAGGAAATGCAATAGAAATAGAGCACTGTATTTCTTCTCCAATTGCTTCCTGTTTACACAGCCCAGCACTGAATAGACCCTATAAAGACAAACCCCATAATTGCTGAGAATGACCTTTCTTTGCAGACCTGATTAACCCTGGGAGCACTTGGGCTCCCCAGGTTAATCAGGTCTGGAAAGAAAGGTCCAGATCATGCTTCATAGGCTGTTCTCTTCTCTTTTTGTCTCCATCCTGGACTGAAAGGAAGAGGTTAAAAAGTACATAGCCCTTTTCTACCAACCACTAAGCAAATTTAGGTTTAGCCACCTTTACGCTTTGGAGTCATAAGGAGTGATCCAAAAAGATCAGAGAGAATACAGAAAATTCCTTTTGGCCTCACAGGAAATGACAACTTGACGTTCTCTGCAAATAAGCTAATTTTTAAGCCTCTGAGATGCTGACCAGGATTTGGGGATATTTTTTTCCCCCCTGGACTCATTCTCCAGTCTTCCTGCTTATTTCCCTGCTATTTTAACTGCATAAACTACACTGAATTGAATAAATCTAATATAGAATTATGTAATCATTCTAACAACTGAAAAGTACAGGGCTAGCTGATTCATTCATTATGATCTTCTAAAATGACTTCAAAATCTGCCTTCTGTGAAGGCTGTGACTGAGCCTAAAAACATTGCAAACCTGTGATTTTTCTCTCCCCACATAGACACTGAAGTGCAGAGAACAGATGGATCTCTGCACAGTTCTGCAAGCATGGGAATGAAGAAAGAGCATGCAGTGTCTACATGAGTTTGCAGTTTGGGCTGTCCATCATTCTTCTACTGTAGTAAGGAACAGTACAATACCTCTAACAGGTAGTAAGGAACAGCACTATTGTCATTTTGTATCGGACACTCTAGTCTAGTCATACCAACCTGTACAGGTTCCTGCATCACCTTTTGTTACTGAGGAATAGCTGATATAGATGTTAAGATATTATTTTATCAACCTCTGAAAGCTCACTATTTAAATACAGTCCGTCTGTCTTCACAGTTAACTCCAACGTGAAGTCCTGTGCAGAGCATCCAGATTCTCACACATCACACGCTGAAGTTTTAATGCTCTCAGGAATCTGGCTACCTGATTTTGCCTTATTTGATCTGTCAGAAAATTTGCAAAACACTACTATGCCTGTATTTGGTCTGCTACGTCTGTTGTATAGTAGGACAGTTATTAAGGTCCCACCTATGGAGAGCAAAAAGAAGAAATGCTAAATAAGAGAAGAGAACCTTGATGTCTCAAGTAAAATTATTTTGTAACTGAACAGCAATTGCATTAGAGATTAACTGTTAGCAGAAAAAAAACATGACTCTAGGGAATAACCTAAAGACAACAGTAATCTTTCTCTAGAGAGCTTTTTCTGCAAGGTAAGAACATTACATCTCAGTAAAACCTGTGCTTTTTTTTTGGTTAAACCTTTGTGCTTTTTGATTCTGGAAGTCTGTACTTGATATTTTATTTCCTACTTACTTGACTTAAAACTTGGTTTTGACTTACGAATTGATTTGCAGAAGATGACAAATTTATAATGCTGAAAACTCTGCTAATATATTCCAGACCACGTTGCTAAAATGACAGAAGTTTGAGAATTAGGCCTTCTAAATTAACCTCTTATCAGACTTAGGATACCCAAGTAATACCAGAAATGTACTGTACATAACTGAAGAAGTCACAGAACAGAATTATATACAAAAGAACAGTAACAGCATTGTTCTATATTTCACCTGGGAAAAGTAACCCTAAAAGGTTTTAAACCTTCTCTGTATTCAATGCAATGAACTTATATGAACTTAAGAATGTACAGCATGTTGGAATTTTAGACCTAGTTCACATTCATTATAGGAAACCATGAAGAATCTAAATCAAAGATTTTCAATATTCAAAAACTCTTAACACAGTTGAAACTGGGCCTGAATCTTTCAGTTTTTGCATGCAGATTTGCTGCATCTTCACCCTAAGGTGAACTGGAAGCACCTCCCAGAGTGAGAGAAAGGGATTCCATGCAGGACCACAGTTCAGGTGGGTACCAAGTAAAATGCAACGATGTAAAACGCAAGAGTACACACCATGCATAGTGAAATGGAAACAGGGGTTATCCCCATGTGTCAGTGACTGCAGGTGCAATAAGTCTTTACAAAACAATGCTCATTACATTTGTTTTCGAGCAGTGCTGTAAAATTGAGACACTGCATGATGCTACTCAGGGATGCCACTTGAAACAATGTCTGACTTAGTGTGACTGCAGCTTACTGGACAACACACTAACCTTTGGTGAGAAGTCCAAGTATTGTTATTTGTCTAACCTGGGTTAGAAATAGGATTACCATTTAAATGCATTTCACTGTCTATTGGAATAAGCTATTTCACTAAACAGTTACCTAATGGCACAACAGACTCCTCTCTCTACAGAGGTCTTGACACGTTACAGAAGTGTTTACTGCTTCTGCTTACAAGCCAAAAATCAAAAGCTATCTTGAACAGAACATGAAAAAGTGAGAGGCAAACCATGAAAGTCTTATGGACAAAGCACTGACACCAGGAACCAAAGACTACAGCTTTGGTTAGATGGGTTTCTTCATACATGCTTAATCACTGAATTTAACCAGTGAAAGTGCTGTGAAGCCCTTTATGAACTAAGAAGCAGTCAGGAAGAATTTAGACTAACACTAATTACAGTGTATTTATGGAAAACCATAGAATCACAGCATGGTTTATGTTGGAAGAGACCTTAAAGATCATCTATTTCCAACCTCCTTGCTGTAGGCAGGGACATGTTCCATGAGACCGCATTACTCAAAGCCCCCTCCAACCTGGCCTTGAACACTTCCAGGGATGGAGCATCCACAGCTTCCCTGGGCAACCTGTTCCCATGCCTCATCACCCCCACAGCAAAGAATTTCTTCCTTATATCCCATCTAAATCTACACTCAGTTTAAAGCCATTAGGCCTTGTCCTATCACTGTATGACTTTGTAACCTGTCCCTCTCCAGCTCTCTCACAACTCCCTTTGCATACTGGAAAGCTGCTCTAAGGTCTCCCCAGAACCTCCTCTTCTCCAGGATGAACAGATCAAACTCTCTCAACCTGTTTTCACAGGAAAGATGTTCCAGTCCTCTGATCATCTTTGTGGCCTCATTTGGACTCACTCCAACACATCCGCATCATGTACCCCAATCAGCACTCCCACCTGGTAATTTGTCATAATTAAACAAAATTTGTCATGTGCAAGTACCTGCAATATGCCTCCAATACATTCGTAGGGTATCAACATCCTCACTTTTTAAGACACAAGCAGATGTAAACAAACATTGAGATGGATACTCATAAACCAGTCAAATAAATTAATTCCAGGATGTGCACACATTACCTCAAGTTATTAAACAATAATAGGCTGATCCAAAGTAACTCAGCAGACATGTAGTGCCAACATGCACTAAAGAAAACAAGAGACAGAAAAGCTTGACAAAATATTCAGGAAAGTCACATAGGAATAATCTCTGTATGAGAAATAAGTATTTATATGGCCTCAAGGCTCTTCTCTTTTTCAGTCAGCATTCTTTTATGGTTCCTCATGGTATAGAAAAAACTTGTCCTCTGGCATCAGTGGAAGCTTTGCCTGGGTTTGCCTCCTGAAGCACAACAGCAAAAATGTAGCAGCCAAGGGTAAAGACTTACAAACTGCTCTTTTACTTTTCTGATATCAGCCACAAAAGATGTCCCCTGTCAAATGAAAAGTACTCTCATTGCATGGCTACAGTTATACAATTCTGAGTAAATCAGAAAACCATCAACAGTCCTTATGAAACTCTGATTCTATTTTTTTTAAATAAGGTGTACATGTAATGTGCATTTAGTTTAAAATCTGACTTAAAATATCAAAATACCTGAATCCTGCAGTATCACCAAATCCTACCTAGATTACTTTTTAATCACTGCAAATCAGAATAGAAATTGCCAGCTAGTAGAAGGCAGATTAAATGCTAATGTAGTCTAGAAACTTTGAAACTCAAAACTGAACTAGTGGAGAAGCACTTTTAAGCCTAAAGAGAAGATGCTCACCTAACACAGAAAAAAGTCGTGGTTAATACTTATTCTCTTGTGCTGTAGCCAGCAGGATGTTTCTCTCAGGGAAGCTGAAGAGGGCTGAAAGCATCTTGTGCTAGGCCTCACTTCAGTGAACAAGGTCGCATGGTCCGTTGGGCAGCTTCTCAGACCTTCTTGGCTGGTAAAGTATTTTATGCCTCATTTGAACCAAACCAAATCTTTTTCTTTCTCTCTCAATCAGCCTTCCATCCAATGCTTCTGCCTGGCAGACACATACAGGCACCATTTTCAAAATCAGCTAGTGATGATGCTTACAATGACAGCATCAGGCTCCTTTCTGCAGGTGGCTTTAAATTTTACTCCAAATGCAGATACGAAGTCTATGTTGGTTAGCAGCAGCAGAAAGAAATTCAGCCAAGTATCTGGGAAATACAGGTACTCTTTCAGAGAGTTGCCAAATCTGAAGCTTTAAAAAATATCAATATACAATGTAGGCCAATAAGTAGTACTGGATTAAACAGGAATGCTACAGTCTATTAAAATCATTAAAATTAACAACTTGGACTTAATAACCTCTGCATTAAGATGCCTCAACATGCTTGTAAAATAAACAGCTGGAAAATCTGATCTAACTAGCCATATAACTAATACATGGATATTTCTTTGACTCTGTCTGCAGCCTAAAGTACCTTCCAGAGATGCAAACCTCCTTCTTTATCTTACAGAAAAAGCCAAGTGGCCAACTTTGGGCTTGGGGAATGCATATGGCATAAAGCTGAAGGGCCAGCAATTTGGAGGCCAATCAGGGTGGAAGCAGGCACAGAGTAAACAGCCTATTGGGAATTCTGGTAAGGCCACAAAGCCTTCTCCTCAACTCTCTAAAGGAGGGGATTTGAAAACTGGGTGGCAAAGTCCTGGTTTCCATTTTAAACTCTGTACTGAAGCAGCTTTTCATCCCAGAAATTCATCATCCAGCTGCACAAAGGAACAGAAAATGTTACTGGGAGCAGGTGCTGCAGTTTGGAGGTGGAGAAGAGCTCATCTGTTCCAGCACCACTGCTCACCATGTCCTGTGAGAGTGTGTCACGCTGAATAAAAAGCTTACTGCTCACCTTAGGCAATACAAATGAAGAAATATTTCAGTAGAGCAGACCTTGCCAGAATACACACTACCACTACCTCATAAAGATAAGGCATCTTTCTTAAACCTCTTGTACTATTGTCTGTTCTGGAACTGGCTTCTGTTCACTTGGGCAAAATAAATCTAAATGTATGCCTTACAAATAGGTCATGTCAAATACTTGTTGCCAGTAAGTATAACACAAATTCAGAGGAAGCTGGGATAGAGAAGATGGGCTAATTTAATGTAAAACAAAAGTTCTGCTCATCATTTAGTTCTCACTGTATGGGTTCAAGGTGCCAGGCACTGCTTTTGAGACTCAGTAAAAACAACTGGCTTTCAGAAATATTTGGACAATTTTATTCCCTTTTTCAAAAATTTCTTCTGCTTTATTGCCCCACACAATGACATCATCGAGGTACTGCAGGTGTTCCAAAGCTTATTCCCACTTCAGTGTACTCTGGGTAATTCCACAGCAGATAGTAAGTCTGCATTTCTACCACTGGGACAGCAGGTTTCAGGTGTACTGCAAGCCCCTCCAAGTGAAAGCAGACTGCAGCTTGCATTCTGCTGTCAAAGGGATTGAGAAAAATGCTTTAACAAGTGTACAAAAATATGTGTACAAGCACACATTGTCCTGATACTGTTTGAATATACACTTGGTCCATTATGTATTCAGAATCAATGACAAAAATGTAAATCTTAAAGTGAGTAAAGCTGGGCACAAGTCCTTAGCATTGCCACTGAAATGCCTGGAGGGCTTTCAGAGTTTGATTCAAGAAGCTGACAGTCATTTCCACTATGAAGAAACAGCTAACAGAAGACACCAGAGAAGCTGCATGTTTAACTCCCTCCAGCACTTAGAAAAGTCACAATCAAAAATGCCAAGAATTTTCTGAAGTTTCTGTTTGCAAATGCTAAATATCACTGATCTCACTGAATCTGGAACACTGACACCTGCAATAAGAAATCCTATAAATACTGTTTAACTTGAGAAAAACAATCATGCCTAAGAAGAACCAAAAAGGCAGCCCTTTCCAGGCTAAAGCTCCTCAAAGCGTTCAGGCACTCAGAAGCCTGGCTCTGTTCAGCTGCTGATGTGCAGAACCAGCACAGAGAGGCTGTAGTTTCAACACAGGGCAGGTTTTGAAGGCACCATGAAAGCCGGATTCCTCTTGGTGATATTGGGGAGCACTGTCTGTCTGCACCTAGACTGACACAGAAGTGGTGACCAGGAAGGAGAAGGCAGAGAGGCAAACAGCATGTTTTGTTTACAGCAATGCTGCTGCAAGGTGATGCTGAGTGGTATGATCTCATGGGAATGCATAATGCTCTTTGAACCATAAGGAAGAAGCTGCTAATTAGTTCCCTGGTAATTGGCCATGCAGTGTCCTTGCATGAGGACTACTGTGAATACACTGGACATCATCTGATTAAAACAAGAGAAAGGAGCATCATGTGATGCCAACGTAATGAGATGGGCTTCAAACCAGACCTAAACAAGCTGGACAAGAAAAATAAATGGTGGCTTATTTAGAAGCCCTTGAGAAGACAAGATAGTTGCAATCATCTGTGCTACTCCTACAAAAAGTTCAGGAGCCTGGGATTTAAAGGGGAAGAACTTGAAGACACAATGTCCTTGCACACTGACCCTCAAATATTTCAGGATAATCATTTAGGATCACTGGCATTTGAAAAGACATGTCAGAAATGAGCTGTACCTGCAGAAGTATATGAACACTGCATATCAAGAACAGGCATTCTTTGAAGTGGCAGGAGACACGGACACTTAATGCCTCCAGGTGAGAGATCAAAGTGGGAAAGCAGGCCGGGCTGTGAGCATGCAGAGCTGCTGCAGCACAGCTGGTGAAGAGCAGCCAGACGAAGCCCTTCCAGGAGCAACCTACAACCAGGGTAGGTGGTAAGCAGGGCCTCTGATCACCCATACTTCTCCTAGCAAAGCAGGACAATGGGGACCCAGAAGCTCTACCAAGGTTCTTAGCCATACCGGTGTACAGCTCCCACTTAGAAAGTGCTTTCACACACAGGCTGCCTGTGTTAGTCGTCTGCAAGTGAAAACACGAAGCTGCCTACAGGCCATTCACCAAAGAGTTGGACTTGATGACTCTTCCAGCTCAGAATATTCTGTGATTCTGAATTTAAATTCATTGTCCAAAACATTTTGGGGAACCAGGGCTTGAAGAGACAGCAAGATCAAATGCACGTGGTCATGTGAAAAGCCAGGCAGTGATGCTGGGGATGGCCCTGCTCAAGAGCAGAGTGTCCCTGCCCTGCTTCCCATGCCATGGGTCTTCAGATCCCTGTATTTTATTGCTGTTATTCACTTGCAGGTGAATGATATTAATGTTTGTATCCAAACGTAAATACCTCCCACCGACACGCGAGCCAAACACAAACACGCTGATTATACAGTGTCTGGGGCACAGCCCTAGTAACAGAGATAAAAATCAACACATCCAGGGAACAAGAAAGAAAAGGCAGTGCAAGAGTGAGTCAGCAAATGTAAGCAATATGTTAGTCAGGCAAGCGTTTCTGAATGCACCACGAGGCTGCTCACACTGCAGACAAAGTCACAGCCCCAAAAACCTGGATGCCAATCGTGGTATGAGGGCGCCCACCCTTTTGCAGGGGGACCCCTGAATTTTCATACTGGTTTTGGGAAGGCTTTAATGTAGATTTTTTCCACTGCCCCCACCCTCCCCCCATCCTTAAGCCTGAGAAAGGAAAAAAATCTGTGTTTAGAAAGACAGAGATGTGAGCATGGAAATCTGGTAAATCAGAGGAGGCTGGCTGTGCTGCTGTGTCAGGTGTCACGATAAAGGCTGCAGGTCTCCGGGATTAGTCTGGTCAAGCCATGAAATGCTCCACCGAGCCTGTTTAGCCAGTGGTTTGGCTCTTTCTCCTGCCAGCCTGCTTTTTCTGCAAAAGCAATGGCTGAGTGCCTCAGAGGACTGCTGTGACATGGCCCAACCGGTGCTGAACCTGTGCAACAGCCATGGAGAGTGAGGCTGCACTGCTCCTCTCTGGGGCCACACACAGCACAACCCACCACACCAAGTCAAAGGGACACTGCTGCAGAAAGCAGTGAGGGGGAAAAAAAAGCAAGGCACAAAGCCAGGAAGTTTTACAGAAGTCACTGGATTTCACGTCACCAGCAAACTTGCAGTTTTTCTGATCTAAATCCTGTTGTTCCGCCACTTTGAAAATGCAGACTCTAATTAACTCACATGCTTATATACTCTGGCGCCTGAAGGATACTTGCTTTTGTAAATGATATTTATAAAGCAAGAGCTATTTAATACCTGCTTAACATATATCCATAACCTTCAGGATGTCTCCTATGAGTCAACACAGCCTGACTTGAAATGACATCTTTCCTCTTTCTGTTCTGTAAGGCTTTCTGCAGTGTACAGCCACTACTCCAAAGCACAGCAGAAGGCAGCCTAAGCCATTGCTCACATTAACTCGTTCAACACTGGGTAGTTTTATTCTGGAACAGGAGCACTTGCACAGAGAGGATTGCATCTAAGCACATCTCTGGGAAACAGACCCTTTTCAGTTTAGTCTTCATGCTTTCTAGTGATCGCCCATACATAGCCATTCACCCCACAGCTAGATCCTGCATTTAAAACTCTTCATCAGTATTTCTGCAGGAAGCCTGGGTGGCTTAGTCCAACTTCAGCAGCACTCAGATTTCTGTCTGCACCAAAGCTACAGGTAATGGTAGAGCCATCTCATTACTCATCCACAAAAATTTATATCCTCTTCCCATTCCCATCACAGATATGTCTCCCACTGACTTGGATAAATCCCAGAACCCAATTTTAATAATGAAGGTCCTTAACAGTCTCTAGTTCTCCAGATAGGTGCCTTACTCACTTTGAATGAAGCAGGTTGAGCAGGATAGTCTAGGGACCACACCACATGACATTATCACAGCAGACCATGGGTTCCAGTTAGAGAGGGATGTTTGTCCAATTCACAACTTAAGAGTGTTTATCCCCACTCCTGCAGCCATAAGGAAACAGTTCAGACTGCATGGGTGGAACATTTTGGGCACACGAGCACCTGAGTATAGATAAATGCCATTGTGGGTACTATTTAGGACATATCACCTCCATGCTGTGCTTTCTCCAGGACTGCTTTCAGGACAGCTACACAGGCAGCCTCTGGGCAAGGCAGCTGGAGCAGTGGGATAGTTTACTGCCTCTGCTGGTCCCTTCCACTCTGCCACAGGAGATCACAGGCTCAGGAGGAGTCATGAAAGGCAGCTCAGTTTACACAGCTGTGGCAGCGCTTCCACGTGTGCAGCATGGGGCCAAAGTTCGGCTCTGGGAAGCTACTCCAGTGCCAGTAAACCCCAGGCAACCCACCCTGATATCATCCCCTTGTGCAACCTGGCTGACAGGGAGGCCGTCCCTGTTGCCTCATAGACTGGCTGACACTCAAGAGGGAACATTTGATCCAGCAGCCAGGAAAAATGCATGATGGTACCAAGTTTATGTCTGTACATGCAATGGGAGACTCTCCAAAGTTTTGGGAACCAAAGCTGTGCTTTCTTTTAATGTCACAGAGGACTTGGGAGCTAAGAAGAGAGACCTCAGCTGAAAGTCAGTGGAAATGGTCATTTTCATCTGGGAAGACTTCCAGCTGCAATGGCTTTGGGCAGCTCTCAGAGTAGCCCTTGTAGCTGTGCGGATCCACCACTTTCAAGGCATCCTTTCTGTTCTTAGAAATGCTACATTATAGAGCTTTCTGTCATTAAAGCACTAACTAACCAAGAATGCGACTGTGGGATTCCATCTTGGTCTTAGCAAAGGGAAAAAGTATTCTTAAAACACCATAACTCTTCATGGTAATACAGTGAACACAAGTGTCCCTCTTTCAAGATGTACAGGTATTTCACAACACCAGAACTACCTGAAACTCCATCAAGTCAAGACTCATTCTTAAAAATATAAACAAGGTTAAAGATGCCTGAAGCCAAATTCATATTCGCTGTAAACAGATATAACACTATCTAGTTTAATGGAAAGGAGTCTAACTCTCTGCCAGCAATAAATACAGATTGTAACTAAGGTCAGCAGGACACAGCCTATGAAGACAAAATGCTGGGCCACAATCATAAAAGCACAGGCAAGATACCTGTAGTCTGTCAAAAATCTCCCTCAATCCTACATGTCATTTTACTGGAAGCAATGAAAATTGCTCACAGTACTTGCAACAGTCCATTGAGATACAGCAAAGGACCACTCTCAGTATCTTACACACTTACCATGCCTACCCCAGAGACACGAGAATTCATTAGGGAAGATGCTCCATGGCACCCCAACAGCTGAAGTCACAAGGACTGCTAAGCCAAGAACATTTGGAAAGCCAGAGGTCAAATCTGCATTCCCAACTTTATTGCCGATACATGATAGATGCTAATGGACCCCATTCTGTTACCCTCCCCCAATGCCCCATCAAGGGCATTCCACTATAGAAAGCAGAGGAAGAAGCTCTGCTTGTTCACCCCACAATGAAAAGCTGTGGTAGCTCTTCCAGTTATAATTTCTCTCTAATCTCTGGATTGCCCACATTATCAGCCTGGTGCATTCTTTTCTAAATGCAGGCACAACTTCTTTTCTCTTCATTTTCTCCAAACATCTTTTCCAATTATTCCATTTACAGTAATGACCATTTCAAAATATGTGAATTGTCATAATTGTTTTACATACCAGATGCTACATTACATTTAGCCAACACACATAAGTTTAGAAACTAAATATTTTACACTGAAGCCAACAGTCATTTTACTGTGGACTTCACTTAGTATTTTTCCACTCAGTGACTGGGAAGTAGCTTTTAAAAGAGAGGGCCCTTTTACACTAGTATACAATGGGGCTGTGGAAAGGTACAAGGAAGCACTCTTCTTTGGTTATTATTGCTGCATTCCAGAAACCAAGGACCAAGTGATTTTATCAGAAGATGGCAGTGGGACTATCCTGATGCAGTGCTTTTCCTGTTCACCCAGAGACAGCTCCAGGCCAGGCCTGTGCTGCCCAGTTCCACCAGCCCAACACCAAAATATGTACCAGCTGTTTCCCACCGTGCAGGGTATGCTACAGAAACATCCAGGGCTTCCCCAGCCATCTGTGCTGGTGATTTGACTGCTCCTAAAGGGGGAAAAGATACACAGAAAATGAAAGAGAAATAGGAAAAGGGTGATAGAAAGTAAAAACCAAATAGGCATCTGAAAAAAGAAGAAAATGCATTATGGGGAAGAAGAAGGAAGAAGGATCAGGAGAAATAACTATGGTCTACTTTGCTCCTCTACATTTGTTAAGAGAGGGAGCAATTTTACAACAAAACTTCTCTCAGCTGCCCACCTCCTGATGACTCAGACACCTTACATAGCAGGCATCTGTGGTCAGACAAATGTCATCACCAGAGCCTGCAAGGTGCTCCTAGGACCTGAGTGAGCAATAATATAAGCTGTCTGTAATCACTAAATAACAAACTCTCAGACATTAAACAAAACATCCCGAGCAAACATCCTAAGCAGGACAAAAACATATATGTCTTTTTGGATCTGGGAAGCGCAGCCACTGTAACTACCACCTTTATGCAGGAGCACCATTACACAAGACCACCTCTCACAAACATCAGGGGACTGGTTTTCAGAATATTTCTTTCAGCAAAATGTTTTCCTTTATTTCCTAACCAGTGTGAAAATCCTGGGTAAAACAGCCTTGAGACAGTCAGGCTCCAAGTGTTCCAAAAGGAATAGCTGGTGTTGATGTTATCTTTCAAACAAAATTTTGAAATTTGTCCATGATATAAGCACTGATATAGAAGACGAGCTCTTGGAAAAAGCTGGAAAGCTTATCTGATTTTCTTAAAAATTAAAAATATGCATTTCAGTCATGGCATTAGAAGTTAGTGAACAAGGACACTGAGGATTCCTTTCAGTGCTAGAGCGTTACTTTTCTTCATGGTCTTTGGCTGTTTGGAGCCATTCTCTCTCCAATAGAACAGAAGCAAAACTCCCCACTGGGTCATAGAGATGGTGGCAATGTAGCTGCACAGATGTGGCTTTCATAGTCCAAGCAATAATTTACCTAAATTTTTAAAAAATGGTGAGTTTTGCCTGCTTGGGGTACTAGCCTTAAACTAAATCCCAAGTTAGGGGCAAAACAAGAGTTTTTCATTGCATCCATGGGCAGTGCCTTGCCCAGAAGGAACCTTGCCTAGCATGAGACTCCCAAGCAAGATTTAAAAATAATGTATTTAACTCCAAAGTATTTACAGAGTTCTAAACCAACAAATAATGGCGTAACGAAATAATCTGATCATCTGTGTACACTGCCATTGCAAGAGGCAATGTCACTTCCAGACTATTGCTGTGTGACCAAAAATAGTATTTTCTTTATCAAGCATGTGATCAAAAAAGGGTATTTAAGCACACAGGAGCAGTAAGGTCAGATCAAAGGTTGGATTAGGCAGTATCTTGTTTCAGACAGTTTCAACAGCAATATTTTATGAACAACTATAATGGGGAAATGCCCTCACAAAATAATGTAAAGGCAACATTATGCATGCTGAAATACTTCTACCTGCTAAACAACCTGTTCCATCATGAGTCTGAAATGAATGCTGCACAATCTCATCAGCAGTTCCACTCAGCACATCCTCACAGCTTCTGCTTTTACCTAGGAAAGGCAGTGAGATGACCCATGGGTTTGGCTGGGTTTGAGCTGGATGCCCATGCCCATGGAAGATGCCACGCACACGTGGAACAGGATGGATCCTCATCCACAGCCGGGACCAGGGCTGAGGTGCAACAGGGTCCAGGACAGCAGGCAGCCCTGGGGCTACTGTGCCAGCAGATCAAAAGCTTTTGTGAAAGTCGAGGTAGACAAGAACATTTAGACATCCATGTGGTGGACAAAACAGCTTGGAGTTTTCTGCTTGGCTGTCAAGCCAAGGCAAGTGAGGAAACAAGAAGGAATTGAAATGTAAGGTGTCTGCATCACATCCTGCTAATAAGTAACATTTCTTTTGCTTGTGACCTGCAAAAACATGGAAAAGGAGTTGGACAGCCAGCTCCTCCAGGGAGAACAAAAAGGAAGAAAAGCCACGGCTTTCAGCTGCCTGGAGATGATGTATGTTGGCAACAACAAAATTCCCATTAATGTTTACAGAGGAATCAGAAGAATCACATCAGGGGACCTAGAGGGTAAATGCCCAATTAAAGCTAAAAGGAAAATTACATAAGGAAAAAGACAGACTTTGTAAACATTTGTTAATAAACCCACTATCTGAATGGCACAGTGCAGCAACTTTGGCATCCCACTTTTGTTTATACTTAGGGGATTTTACTGCTATCTTAAGTAGCTCTTAAGGGCTCTAAATAAATTTAAAAAAAAGAAAAGAAAAAAGAAAACTGAAACCCAGGAATTTTATTAGTCAAAAGATAAGACTCCTCTTTCTTCAAAAATTAACTTGGCCCATTGTTTCTCCCCCTTAAAACATTAATTGGTACTCCCTGGGATTGCTCTTTCCAGGTGTATTTATACTACTGAAGGCTCAAGACATATAGAGCAGACATTTGGCCTTAATAACACTATTGACTGACTAACTTTTATGTCCAGGGGTAACCGAGGCCATCACATATCAAAATCAACACATTCAATCTGACGCTCACAACCTGGATGATGTCCAATTCATTTTTACTGATTTTGCAGACTTCACATACTGAAACTAATTACCAACAAATTTTAAAAATTCTATTTAAAGTTATCATCAGATGTTGAATAGTTTGAAGTTTTATTGGACTATTTGAAGGACAGTTCCTTTCATAAATTTGCAATTAAAAATAGTCTGGACTTTTGCAGTTTAATCCCATGATACCAACACTGAACTGTCTTGCCTCTAATATTACAGCAGCTCTTCTCAGTCCTCGGTTACCACAATCAAGGAGGCAAACTTTGCCCCACATCCTTGGCAAGAATAAAGTATTCTTCACTGTTAGTACAAGTAAAGCTGCATAGTAATAGTGTAAGATCATTATGTCTTCTGTACTGTATTATTGTAGTTATATACAGGCCTTACCACCTCAGGATCACCTTTGTGACATGGCAGAAAACCAACTTTGAAAATTTCTTTGTTCCTCAGTTCCTCTACTGCAAAATAGGGAACAATTCCTTTCTGGGGATTTTCAGAGATGACACAGGTCCTTGATTTCCATTGAAGTGATGGGACTCAGTCACCTGACTGATGCCCAACTTTTAAAAAGTGGCTATGGCTGCCTTCAGTTTGAAGTCAGGCTCCCTACATCCTCAGAGATCTCATTCCCCTGCATGCTATGCATTGCATAAACCACTGCCTGTGCTCTGCAAGGTCCCAACTCCCCGGACATGAGGTAAACCACTCCCCTGCATCTCCCCCTCTTCTTGGCCACTCTGAATACCAGCTCTTCCCACAGGAGGTCAAGAACTACTCAGCAGATGCAAGCTCTGCCCATCATTCCATGCCATGTCTGCTCTGTGGGACCTGGGCCCCTTCTCTAGGCAAACCGAGGTCATGTTGCTTTTAGAATCCTTCCACCTTGCTCCTAGTATGTAAATAAAATTCACAGCAAAAATAGTTTGTGTCCTCACGAAAGTCAACAAGACTTGCAACTGACAGTTTGCAACAGAGCACAGAGTACAGGGCACACCGTGAAGGGCAGTATCAGGTACCATTGCTACTTTGGCTCTGAAAGCAATCATAATATTTGCAAATCTTGCACACAAACTGATACGATTTTCTCCTTCTCTTAGCCGGGGTGCAGCCACAGCCTCGCTGTTCCCTGTTCTGTCAGCAGCTTGTGCAGCATTAACCTGGGTTTCCCTGCAGAGCTCCCCACAGGCGGTTGCACCAGCCTTCCCCAGCGAACCCAGGAAGCCCCAGGAGATGTGAACACAGGAACAGCATGGCCTGTAGCAGCAGCAGTCTGGGACACTTTGGTCAGTGATGGCACAGCACGGCAGAAGACAAAACCTTACCACTCTAACCCAGGGCAAGGCTCAAGTGGGCTGACAAAACTGTTGGCAAGAAAAAATTTACTGGGTAGCACTATACAGGTAATGTGGTTACACAAATATCTCACATGTTGATATAGCCTAAGCCAGTGAAAAATTTTTTATATTTCAGACAGTGCTAATTTACAGTTAAAATAATGTTTTAATCTCTGTTCTTTTCCATTACAAGAAAAAGCACCTAAATTCTTACCAAAGCTTTCCAGAAAGTGTTTTGGAATGTTCACCTTCCTGAATGTCATATTCATTTCTGAAAATGATGGCAAATTCCTAAATTACACCTTGCTCCACTCCTATAAGCTTATTATTCCCACAAATTTCACAAAGTGGAAGAAGAGTCTTCACTCTCAAGAGGTTTAAAATTATGGAAGCAAAATGATGACAAATGTGTTCATACTCTAGGGACAGAGTAAACAAAAGGCCAATGCTTACGTTTCACTGGTAGGTTGAATCACAAAGACACTGATGTATTTACCTTCAGGATGACATTTTGGTGTCCACCATGTTTTTTTTTTTTCCTAAGCCCACACAGACAAAACACACCTGAACTCTGAAAGGACATCTGCTGTTACTCCTCATAGACTCCATCCTCCTATTTTCAAAGAGCCAAAACCCTGTGGTACTCCAAAACATCAATCTTTGGCTCAGAAAGACCTGCAGGATAAAAGAAAGGCAAAGAAGTGGCATTCTCTAATCTTTGCCGTGCCCTGATGGCCCTGTCAGCTTCATGGCCAGTTTGCACAAGAGAGCAGGAAAAATTCCTGCTGGAGAATGACATGTGGAGGAGGTAGGCTAAATTTTTGGGCCAACTGCATTTGGCTCAAGTAAAACAGTCTCTCTGCTGAAAAGAACGAATTCACATATTCCCTTTGAGTCCTTGCTGCAGCACAGAGGAAAGTACAGGGTGACTGCAGCATCCCTCTCTACATCCTTCACTTGGCATCTAGCAAGAGCTCAGGGTGGGGGGGAAGTAATTTACATCAGTTTTTGGCTGCTACGCACATATGCCTGGAGAGATACGCTCACAGCCTCTCACTCTGATTTCTGCATGAGGTAAGAGCAGCTTAAGTGGATGAGGAGAGCTTGTTCTGCATTTAGGAAACAAACCTGTCTAGGATGATGGTGCTTGTGTGAATTATTAAAAGGCAAGTGCACTTACAAATCCAAATTAGCTGACCCTCTGCCCTTCCACATTTAACTCTAGTTTTGACTTGAAAGAAAATCACACCAAAGGATAAATTTCTCCCAGCACTGGCTCCATTTTCTGCCTCTGCCACATAAAAGTTTTGGTAACAAAAGGTTAAAAATAAACCTAAAAATAACTTCCTGTACAGATGTTTTCTTTCAAATACATAAACATTTATCCTCATCTAAGATCCACTGAGTTGATTTCAGAATTGAGTCTGAGTTGTCAAATTCCCTTAAAACCAAAAAATTCCTAGCAGTCCTTACGCAGTCCTTCTATCTTTACTGAATCATTACTTTAGTTAATGATAACAAAACCAGCCAGTTTCTGCAGCAGAGCCCAGCAGCATCATTAGGGAATAACCAGTTTCACTTTCATCCTGCTTGTCCTCCTCCCAGTACTACCTGCGAGCATGCTCCCAGCTGCCAAGGGTTAAACCTCGGCTTTTTAGGAAGCAAAACAGGAGGAGAATGAGAGAGAGGACTGAGGAGAGCCTGCCCAGGGCAGCAGCTGGCAGAAAGGACGTGAGGCTGGGGCAGGGATGTCCGTGAGGCTGGGGCAGGGATGTCCGGAGCGCTGCAGCAGCCAGCGGAGCAGCAGAGGAAAAGTTTCTGTGATTTTAGGCAAGCCCCCGTGTGACGTCAGCTCTCCCAGATAATCTCAGTGCAGTCAGCACAGGCCTCCTGCCTCCCCATTGGCGAGCCCCTCGTCAGCAGACATCTGAAGATAATTATTATTGGCCAGACAATTATAACAGGAACGACTGTCACTTCGTGCTGATGCCTGAACCTGGTGCTCTGCAGCACGATGGAGAAGGACTCTGGCAGTCACCACTCCATCCAGGCATTTCTGTCACTTTGTCGTTCCTGAGCACCAGCCAGTTTTTGCTGCCTCACTGGCTGCAGCTGGGAATCGGGATTTCAGTGCTACAACACTTTTTGCTTCATGTCTGACAGAACCATGAATTTTCTCCAAAAATATTAACATACTTACCCATAAGAAATAAAGGACTAGAGCTGCATTAATTCTCATGCAGCATTTCAAAGAAAAAAAAAATCCTCTGCAGACTATTTACTTCATACCATTTCCCTCTTTGAAGAAGTTTGGGAGGAGGTGCTGAGAGAGTTTGGTTAGAGAAATAATTTTAAGCAATTATTTTAATAAACATTTGACTTAATCCTGAAGGCACTGAAATCACATCTCTCATGGTTTGAGCACAACATGACTATCTTAAAGTGATACTGTATTTTATATTCAAATCTACTTGATGGCATTATACTTAAACATGTATCAACAATAACTTTTCCACAAAATAAAGTGTAAGGAGTTTCATGACAGTAAATGGACTTGCTGTTCTTTCTTTAGCCTCCTGAAATCCTGCCATTGTCAGTTTAGGGACAGCAACTAATTGGCAGCTCTTACCATCAGAGACCAGGAGGCTGTAGGTCCATCTTTGCAGCCTCCAACCTTGCTCTACCACTCCTGCCTCTCTGCATGAGAACCAGGCAGTCTGGGGGCTATACCATAAAGGCATGCATAAATATAAAGCCAGGCATTCAGGGAGGCATGAAACCCACCAGCTCGTAAGTATCAGGTAACAGACTATTCATTTCTCCTCAGAAACAGCACTGCTAATCCAGGCCTAAGCTTCAAAGAGGTCTCAGTGCCATGCATGTTGCAGCATGGGGTCCTCCACACAGTGAAGCCAGGAACATCTGGAATGAAGCAAGGAGGACCTCATTCACTGCCAGTAGACCAATATGCCCTCAGATGGAATTTTCAGGGGTAAATGGCATTAAGGAAACAAGCCCTGGGATGGGGAAGAAAAGACTGTGTGCCAGCTACTGGTGAGGACAGAGGACATGCACTTGTTGCCCCATGGAGTGATGGAGTGTGGCTCAAGGGACCAAGGCAAAGAGGGGCAAGCCGCGGCTCAACAGAACCAGACCTTGCACCGCGATCCTTCCCGACCAACCATACCAGTACCTAGGGGTGTATGCCACTACCCCCAGGCTTTGCATTCAGGCTTTTCCAGCTTTAGGCTTACACAGTTTTAATTAAAAGGGCTTGATGGTGCTTTAACCAGCTCAGAACTCAGAGAACATATAAAAAGATTTACATCCATCCTCAAACTAGGCAACATCTTCATATGCAACCTAGTCAGACATCTTAAAATCCAAAACTCAGGGTCAACTCCTTAGAGCCAATTCATGCCCCCTAACACCCTACAGAGTTGTTTTTGGTTTTTTTTGTGCATGTGTGTAGGTTGTAAGCTAACAAGACATAGTTCTGAGATGAGGTAAAAAAGCAAATGCCACACCTATAGAATTTGTTTACCTTCATGTTAGACATTGAACAGTATTGCACCCTAATTTAAATAACAGTTACAGTAAAAAATCCCACCAGTCTTTCCTTAAGTAAGTCCCCCTAGTCTGTCTTCCTGGTCAAAGAGCGAAGGAACACATTTACCCCTACATACTTCTACTTGACGACCTCATCTTGACTGGCTCTTATGTTAAGGACGTGTACATTAAGGCTACACCTACAAAGTGCAGGAGCCATGTACTGCCATTGACGTCTGCATACACAAACCTATTGAGTCATCCTGATAGAAAGTAAAAAAAGCTGCTGTATTTTACCAGTTCAGCTCTCTGCAAAACTCAAACGCTTGAACAGGACCTGTTTCATTAAACAAGAGCATTTCTTCAAGATAAAAATGTACAATTTAACCTGAAACTCGGAAGAGTCTTCAGCAGCTTTTTCAGGAAAAGCCTGCCACAACAGAGACCTCAGAGGCCACAGCTCTATTTAATTTTCTATGTCTATTTCATTTCCAAATGAAACAGACACAGGAAGATCATTCTCCATCACTTTCACGAGAATCAAGGATATTAATTCATCAGTATCCTGAGAGAAGATGAAACTAGACCGAAAAGCATGTGGACAAGTACGACTGTGTCTCTTTAGCTGTACAGCAGCAGCGTAACGCTGATGGTCTCTTCCTCTGAACCTGGAAAGTGGGAGCCCGGCGTTACAGAATCCCAGCTGGTAACTTCTGCAGCACACGAAACTGCCAGGGAGATTTTAATAACACTGCTTAGTATTTATGGAGTACCTGACATCTTCAAGGCACTCGGCAAACATTACCTAAGTCATTAAAGCACCTCATAAGGGCATTTCAGCATTATTATTCCCCACTCCCCTGGTCTTTCTTTGCTGGGGAAACTGAGGCCTAGGAGAAGTTATGTAATGTTCCCAAGGTCACATCATAAAGCACAGGAGAGTCAAGGAGAAGATGCAGGAGTGCTAGCTGCTAGCTCTTTAAAATAAACTGTATCTCTCCTGGGTTATCTGGCTATTATATACACTCACGTATCACCCCTTCCATCCTCTTTCACCAGCATGTGATGCCAATTTTCTTCTGGAACATGAACAGAATGGGAAGCATCCAATACTCCCAGCCCAAGAATATCTATGTGGTCTCCTTTCTCCTGAAATGAGTGACACCAGGCACCCTTCAAGAGGTGATGAACTCACCTGCAGAACAGAGGGAGACATCCATGCACTTAAATGGCCATTTTAATTATACTTCCCTTAAAATTCCCCAGAAAAGTCACTAAAGTCTAGCAAATCCCTGGATGAGATATACCTAGGATCCTGGACCATTCTGCCCTTCAAATGGAGACACCAAAGCCTGGGCTCAAAGGCAGTCCTATCCTACCACTGTCTCATGAGGGTGGCATGGGGAAGGTCCTCACTCAGGAGCTCCAAAGGGCCGACAGCCCTGACACGGGAGGGCACGCAGCCAAGGCGAAAGCTGGGGGCTAGCCGGGGAGAGAGACCACAGGAACAGCAGAAAGGGCAAGACTGGGCACTAGGAGAGGGTGGTCAGGGACAGTGCATCAGCAAGGCACAGGTGAGCGGGGGCAGACTGTAAACACAAGGCCCGTGCAGGTGGACAAAGCCAGGAAAAGAAGTGGGGCAAGGTGGGCAAGTGTCATCGAGAAAAGGATCCCGGCCCCGAGAACAGCTCAGAGGATCCCGCGGAGGGGGCAAGGGCAGCTGGGGCGCTCCCTCCATCCTCGTCTCCCGGCTGCCGGCCAAGGCCCAGGGATGCCCCCGGGGCAGTGCCTGGCAAAGAGCAGCCTCCCGGCACAGCCGCTGCCGTTCGGCCAGGCTGTGAATGTGCGTGTGTCCCCTTTGCGGGGCCGTCAGGCTCCGGCCCGCCGCCCCCCGGGAAGCCCCGAAGGGTCCCTGCGCAGCCCCGGCTCCCCGGCCGCACGCACACGCCGGGAAAGTTAATAACCGCATGGCTGCAAATGAAGTTTAATACGAGCTGGGGGAGGGGAGGGGGAAGGCAAAGGGGCTCCGCGGGGAGCGCGGGCAAACGCGCAACTTGTTTGAACGAGGCTGCAGCGCGGGGAGCAGAAGGGTCGGGCAAGGATGGAGGCAAGAGAGGCCGAGGGCAGAGCCGGGGCACGTGTGAGGCCAGCCGGTTGTTTGAGGAACCA